>OZ034800.1:49429300-49819824 GCA_964028335.1 Altica lythri
TACTAAAACATTAAGAGAATAGCTAGAAATGTTATGTTTACCTTGAATTATTTGCCTTGTTGTTCAAAGGTTGTCGCTGCTCTGTTTCTCATATTATACACATATTTTTTTTGCTTCATTTTTAGCTGGATCTGGAGCATGACTGTGTTCAGTCACATTTACCATAATGTTTTCCTTTGAAACTTTGACACGTCCTCGACAAGGTGTTTCAGCGCATCTCCATAACACAGTACCATCGATATTAGTTCTAGCCTTGCGATAACTGTAACCATTGGTTAACAGTAAATCTTTGCCTTTCTGCGATTTAATAATCTCAATGATCTTCACTGGACAAACTTCTTTAAAGATCTGTTATTATTTCCCGTGGTCTGATATTCTTATATATAGACCAAAACGACTACATGGAAGGTTTCTCAGAAAATTAATTAAATGGCTTTCTTTTGTATAAAGACATTATTTCAAGAAATAGTTAAATAGTCATTAATTCTAAGAGGTATTTTTCATGCACTATGTTCCCTTTTATTATTACTCTTGTGGCTTGTTTAAAAAAATAGATATATATTATGAAGTAGAATAAGTGCATTTTCCAATTAAAGTAAAAAGACTGGGGCTGTTTTGTCAGAGCTGTTTTGACGGGTCACCCTAGAAGATATAGAAACCTTATAAATAAACTTTTGTTGGAAGTTAACTTAGAATAGCAGTGTAATCATGTATGATTCTTTTAAACATAAAAATATTATAATTACATACAAAAACTGTCTTGTCTCAAGTTTAATATTTTTACACTTTATTATTAGATTTTTTTGTTAGTTGGTGTAAACTTTATTAAATGCATTTTGAATTAATAAAATCGGTTCATATCTCAAACATTTATAGCGTTTTTTTTTTGTAAAAAACACTGACACCGTATGTAGAAAAAAACACAAAAACTCGTTCTATGCCGCCGAAGCTCTCGGTCCGCATTTCGGTATGTACCGTTGTCGCTCACTAGCAGCGTTGCCAACCTAAAATTTTTGAAATCGGTAGATTGATACAAAAAAGAAAAACGGATGTGGCAGTCAGTGGGACTGCCGGTAGAAGTTATACTTCTATGCACGCGCTCGGATTCATAAATTTGTATGCGAATGATTAAGCAAAACCATTACCTATATGATATTAGTGTTCAGTGACCTCAAAAACCTCCTAGTACCGAGTGCATACTCATTTTGTAATAAATTTGCATACAATCAAAAAATTTACCGAAAAATAGATAAAGTTGGCATCGCTGCTCACCAGTTCTTACAAAACTGCAGAAAAAACGACGGCAAAGCAGAACGAAGTATATATATATATATATACAGTGTGTCCCAAAAAGTTTTATACAAATGGAGGAAAATATTGCTTGCTAAAAAAAGAATATCCTTCATAAAATGCTCTGCATGACCTATACATCCATAATTAAGAATAAAAATATCAAGGCATTCGCTGAAATACAGGAAAAAAAAAAGATTTCTGCTGAAGATTAAATATTCAAATTAAATGGAGAGAAAAATGTTAATTCATCAAAATCGAGGCGTTTATAGTATTCGTTTAAAACAACTGTATGGATAAAACATTATTTTAGGAAAGACGTTACCAATTGATACATTGTAATAAGAAAATAACTAAAAACTGCTGCAGTAATTTAGATAGTCATGTTAAAATTAGAAAATGTAATCTAGTTTGATAGAGATGTACGTGGACTTTCTTTGGTCCTCTTATTGTGGAGCTATTTAAAACAAAAGGTTTACCTTAAGAGGCTATTTCGAGATGTTGACCATCTAGACAGGGAAAAATGTAAACATCGAATGTAATTAGAAATGTCACAAATGAATTTAAGTAAAGAACAACTATCTGTTTAGAAAGGGACGGTAGATATTATCCTTTCACTTCTTATTCCTATCTCAGTAGACTATGCATTTTATTTCTTGGATTGGCACTTTAGTTTGTTGGGTTGGTACCCAAACTGAAAACGTCCTCTCCTACTGTCGAAATATTGACAGCACATATTATCAAAAGTTAAAATTTTTAAAGATACAAATAATCAATAAACAATGCCAAAAAAATCAGTATAGAAATACTCAACAACATCATTAAATGTTATGGTATGTTTAAGAAACAAATCAACAGCTGCAAAAGATCTTATTTAAATCAATTGGCCCAGATCTTTAACCACCGTATTTAAATCAATCCTAACTAACAGCTAACATAAAGTTATATATTTTGCATTAGATTAATTGAGAGAGGTTTTTGTAATGAATTTATAAATATGTATCACTTTTTTAAATAATATTTATATTATTAACATAATACATAACCGTTTTTGACAGATATTATAATAAATTATTTACAATGTTGTCAGATTTAAAATTTCGAATTTATAAATTTTTGTAAATTCAAAATTTTGTTAAATATTTTTAAACCTCTTAACTACCTTTGTGTAATCGAGGTATATTTTTTTAAACTAATTAATATGAGAAACATTCTAAATGCTTAATTTTTAGATCGGTGTTTGGAAAATACGGAGAATTATTAAGGAAGGATTGAAAAATAATGAGCACGTCGCAGATAAAGGAAGTAAAACTGATACATTTGATAAGTTTATTTCAATAAAAGACTTACAGCGACAGATTTGTATGTACCATTCTAAAAATGAACATTTTACTTTAGACAAACTTTTGACTGATGCTAAAACAAAATTTTGAGGGGGACGTACTACACTATACGAACTTATAAAATTAATAGGATACAAATTTAAAAAAGTAAATGGCCTACATATTTTATGTGAACAACGACACCTTAAAATTAGTAAGATCGCTTTCATTCGGAAATACAAATAACTAAAAAGTCTTACTGAGAGAGTTAGATTCGTGTACCCAAATGAAAAATGGATCTATCAAAATGGTAGACCAGTGCGTCAGTGGGTGCATGGTTCTGACCTGAAAAGTAATCCAGCTCGTGTAAAATCCGAAGGAAAGCGATTTACTATTTTAAACGCAGGAACTGATACTGGCTTTTGGAAGGATGTGACTTGTTACTAGACTCTTCAAAAACAGACCTTGACTATCACAAAAGTATAAATGGTGACCTTTTTAAAAACTGAGTTATTGTTAATCCACTCATTCCTGCTTTATCTGTATTTCAAGAAAAATGTGTGGTGGTCATGGACAACGTACCATACCATTCAGTTTAACTTAACAAACCACCCTCTTTTTCAGCGAAAAAAGCGATGTTGCAGGAATAGTTGATTAACAATAACATTACGTTTGACACAAAAATAATCTTACCTTATAAAACTGACGAAAAGGCATATGTAGTGGATAAAATTTTAAAACAACGAGTACATGAAGTGCTACCACTATACCATTGTCATTACAATCCAAAAGAACTAGTATGGGGGTTTACTAAGACATATTATAACAAACATATAATATCTACTTATCTTGACCAGAATAGAGTTAAAAAAAACTTGGACAGAAACATTGACTTAATGTACAGCAGACATGTGGCAAAATTTTTGTAGACATACAGACGAACTTATTTTGGCAGATTGGACTACTTACATGGAAAGCTGCTCACATGACAATATTCCTCCTTTAATGATTTCATTGGAGGAATCAGATTCTTACGATTTTGATTTTAGATTTGATAGTGACTCTAAATCTTTCAGTAAAATAATGGAAGAGGATTGATCATGCAAATACACCGACAACATGGACACGTTACATCTAAATCTACATCTGTATTTGTTTTTATTTGCTTTTATGTAATTTAATAAAATATTTTTTTCATGGTATCGGTTTGAAAGCTGTCTAACAAATCTTAATTTTTCTGAAAAATTTCTGTTATAAAGAACATTATCTGCATATTCAAATGGTTCACCACTTGGGGCAGACCAGGAAAATCAAATTTGTACTGGAGTATAGTTTCTTTAATTAACCCATTGGATGTGAAATTTTATTATCCTACAGCCACTATTTTTATGTCAAACTCAAAACTGATGAAATATTTTTTACCACTGCTTGAATAATTTAAAAGTTTTATTATACATTTATAAAAATGATTTTTTTACTATTGCTTGAATAATTTAAAAGTTGTATTAAACGTTTCTAGTTAATATATGTATATGTGCTACATTTTGAATTGTACTTATATTATTTGTTTCTTATAAAATGTAAATATAAAAGTATATTTTTCGTTCTTCATCAATAAAATAATATGATAATTACCTATAAACAGGGATCTGTTCTGTGCAAAGGAATGTGTTATTTTGAGTATCAGTCAAAATTCATGTGAATTCAAATAGAGCATTCTTGGATACTAATACTACTTGCAGCAAAAACGGACGTATCTACTTTAGTATTCAAATTAAAATTAAATATATTGACTTATTTTCTGCAACTTTTAAATTTGGTTTGCAGGTTTAATCAAGATATTTGTAATAATAATAATAGCATTTATTCTTTCAATTTTGTTACATTCTAAGTATAATTACATTTGAATAAAAAGAATAAATGAGGACAATCTGCTTAAATTCAGATGAACTTGTATGCAGTGACCAGTGACTGTAATGAATACACATATTTTTATTGAAGACGTGACAACATCGTACTGACAATTAACAAGACCACAGAACAATATGATCAGACGAATTACGTAGGTAATATAAAAACTTGATTTTTTAAAAAATTTATTTTAAAAAATCTACAATCTTCTAATCAACCGAACAAGATAAAAGTTATGTCAAGACTGAAAAATTATAATTAAAACATATAAAAGATAAAAATACATATGCAAGGAAAAGTGATACTGGTTGTTGCTGCTTTCCTAGAATTTGTTACTTGGTCAGCAGATTGCGTTATGTAATTCCTCCCTTCCCAGAAAGAACCCACGGTGTTGGGGTCGTTACTCTTCTTCCATCTCCATGTTGAATGTGGATTTTTGTGTTGATTTCGATTCCAGGGTTTTGTGCTTCGTAAGCCAATACCTAATAGCAATAATTAATAAAACAATAATTAATAAAATATAAACAGGTATAGTCCAGATGTAGGAGTTGTTCCTCGACGGAGTTCTGAGGGTTATTTCTTGGATGCGATTCTGCTCCTTCTGAAGTTGATGGATATTGTCCAATGGTACTTCACTAATATTGATCTTCTCTATATGTTTGGAGTTTATTGAACCAATTTTAATTTCTGGCAATAACAATGGTTGGCCTCGAATTTCAGCATTGGAATTATGGTATTTGGTTTTCGGCGTTTGGAAGCTGCATCCTTTTGGTACTTCTATTAAATGAGTTCCTCTTAGGACTGTGAAATCTGATGTCGTACATGATAATTTTATTTTAGTTTCTTTTGGAAAAACTGTTATGAAATGTGCTGAATTGATTTGTTCTACAATTTCGGTACTGATTTCCACTGGAATGGGTTCGCATGATGATTCTTGATTTTGGAGCCGTAGTATTTGATAGATGCAATCTAATTTGTTTGTGTCTTCTATTGGTTTTGTAGATGTACAGAAGTATATTGAATGTAGATTTCTGCACTCCTTTTCTTCGTACTTGTAGTCATTTCCTTTTATAGCCAAATAAGGTTTAGGAGGGATGATTATGGTGTTATTTCGATTTGGTATTGAGTAAAGGTGATAATACGAATAGTTTTCGGGATAGGTTATAGGAAAGTGTATTACAAATACTATTCTATCATTGGAATAATAACAATTCAGAGTAATAATTTCATAATATTTATGTAGATTTTCTGGTTCACTACCAAATAAAAGATTATTTTTTGAATAAGTTTGCATCAGTATCTTTATCATATATTCTAAATCCTCAAATTTTAAAATACTATAATGGAATGTATTTAATCTAGCAAATATTACTGCTTCTTCTAAATTACTTATTATTTCTGACATAATTGTTAAAACTGCATGCATCTGATCTAAAGCGTTTTTTGCTAGAAAATAGCTAGAGAAATCGTTTACAAATTTTTCTAATTCATTACTAAGGTCATTTATTTTTTCGGTTATTTCTTTTTCGTTCTGTTTTATTAAAGATAAACTATTATTGTAATCATCAATTATTTTAGAAGTTAAAGAGATTTGATTATTAAGTGTGTTTACTATCTCTTTTTGATTTGAGTTTAAAAGAGAGATAGCCTCGTCGTATCTTTGGCCATCTTCGGCATCAAGATTACCAGATATACTTTTGAATACAGTACCAAGTCCATTTATGATTCCTCTTTTTAATCTTTTCTCAAAGTGAAAATAATTTAACTTCTCTTTACATTGTTTAATTCGAAAAGAAATGGCATTCATTGTATTTTTTAGATCAGCAGCATATATTGAATTTTTATTTTCAATAGTGGAAATTATATTATTAAATTGATTTTCGATAGTTAATAGTTCTGTTTCAAGGGGTTGTAATTTAAAATAATGGATAAATGAATGAGTGGAAGATTGTAGTTTTGCGTATCCTAACTTATATGGTAAGATTCCAGGATTAGAATCCAAACTGGTGATTTTAATTTCCTGTCCCTGGTTGACCATGGTGAGGGTCAGGAATACCCTGTAAAGGTATAATATTTTGGTTAGTTCGTGGTCGCTTTAAATTGTTTTTGTGATAAGTTGCTGTTATTCTATTGGTTAGAGATCTATGTTTGGCTTTGGTTTTATAAGTTTTAACTTTTAGCTTTTCGTTTTTCTTTACTGGGCGACCTATGAATTTAGGGCTGATTTTATTTCGGGTTTTATTTTTGTGGTACACTAATGTCCCAGGGTCGTAATCTAAGGGATCGTGTCGATCTTTGTTTCGTTTCTCTATTGTTCTTTGTTTTTGTTCGATCATTTGGGTATTTAATGTTTTATATAATTCGGCTGTGATTTCTTTATGTCTATTCATGTAATCTGAATATAATTGTTTGTTAAGGTCTATCTATATCAAAGGGACTGTTGCTGTCTAAGTGTCCGGTTATCAAGTCTACAGGACGTTGTTTGGTCGCAGAATGTATAGCATTATTATATCCCAGTATTGCGTACGGTATTTGATCTAAAATATTTAATTCCTTACGGGTTTCTTGTAATACTCGGATATGTTCAATTAAAATCGAATGGAAGCGTTCTACGATGCTATTTGAATTTGGATTGAATGCAGTTGTATAATGTAATTTAATTTTATGCAGATTTGCAAAATCCTCAATGACATAGTTTTTTAGTTCGGTTCCACGATCTAAAACTAACATTTTAGGAGTACCGTGGTGAGTAAGAAAATTTATAAAAGCTTTCGCAACATGAATTGCTGTAACTCCTTCCAAGGGATATGCTTGTGCGTATTTGGAAAATTTATCTACAATAGTGAGGAATTTTTGATTTTTTACAGTGAATACATCCATGTGGACTATTTCGAATGGTTTATTGGGAGTTGGTGTGATTTCGAATTTTTGTTTGGGTGGATTCCTGTCATATTTCATTTTTTGGCAAATTTCGCAATTGTTGACGTATTTGGTAACTGTACCTCTGATGTTGGGCCAATAAAATCGTCTTTTAATTTGTGCTTCTGTTTCAATTATACCTCGATGGTTAGTCTTTCCTTCATGGCATAATTTAACTGTGTCTATTTGTTCGTCTTTGTTTATAACGTCTTCTAAAATTTTATTGCAAATAATAGATTTGAAAGCTGCGTTTTTAAAGGTATTTTGCAACGTAGTACATAGTTTAGGGATTAGGTCAGGCTTGTCAATATTTATTGCAAATAATTTGTTTGTTGAAGTGAATTCTTTGAATGTATTTATTATATCTTGTTCAAAGTTTATTTCGGAAATTTGTATTGTTGTTCTAGTTTTATTGTCAAAAAGTCTAGTTAATTTGGGTACTGTTGGTGAATGAAGAACTATTTTAAGAAATATTTGATTTTGGAAATTATTAATTGCACTTTCGGAAATTGGGATTTCTAAAATAGGATTTTCGCGACTAGTATGTACTGTTTCTAAATCGTCATCAATATTAGAAAATTCATTTAGAATATTATCTATGTCATCTTCAGTAATATTTGGGGTTTCAGTTACGTTTCCTGCAATGGAAACAAGATCTAAATTATCGATGTTTGAAATGTGATCTGAACTTGGGTTTGGATTATTCAGATTTGGGTCATCGGAACTTGGAAGTTCAAAATTTTTATTAAAGTCATTCATGTACTCAAATATATCATTGGTGTTCACTTCGTTAATTCGAATTCTCGATAAGGCATCAGCGTTTTTATTAAGTGATCCTTTTTTGTATAATATTTCATAATCATACTCGTCCAATTTTAGTCGCCATCTTGTAAGACGAGCATTTGGCTCTTTAATTTCAAATAACCATTTTAAAGGTTTGTGGTCACAATAAATTTTAAATTTTCGGCCGTATAAATAGCAACGAAAATATTTCATTGCCCATACAATGGCAAGAAGTTCACGTTCAATAGTACTGTAATTTTGTTCGGCCTGGTTAAGGGTTCTAGATGCATATGCTACAGGTTTATCCTGTCCGACTGGACCTTGCGATAAAACAGCTCCGATAGCGTAAGCACTGGCATCGGTAGTTAATACGAATGGTTGTGTGAAGTCTGGATAAGCTAATATAGGGTCATTAGTTAAAAGTTCTTTACAGGTTTCAAAACATTGAATATATTTTGAGTTTAATTCTATTTTTGCTCCTTTCTTAAGGCAAGACGTTAAGGGCTTCGTAATTCTTGCGAGATCTGGAATGAATTTACTATAATACCCTAGAAGGCCTAAAAAGCTCTTAATTTCCTTCGTTGTTTTAGGAATTGGGAATTTCCTAATCGCCTTAATTTTTTCCGGATCTGGTTTTACTCCTTCACTTGTTATTATGTGTCCTAGATACGATGTTTCCTTTTTAAGGAATTCACATTTTTCCAATTGTACTTTAAGGTTTGCTTCTCGAAGTCGTTGAAATACTGTTTTGAGGTTTACGATGTGCTCTTGTAATGACGTAGAGTATATGACTATGTCATCTAGGTAAACCATACAGATTTTACCTTGCAGTCCTCTTAAAACGTCATCCATGACACGTTGAAATGTGGCTGGAGCGTTTTTTAGACCAAAGGGCATTCGCAAAAACTCGTAATGCCCATTTTCAACTGTAAATGCGGTTTTATGGATATCATCAGGGTGCATCTCTATCTGATGGTACCCTGAGGCAAGGTCTAAAGTGGAAAAATAATTACACCTACCCAATTTATCGAGAATATCGGAAATATGTGGGATGGGATATCTATCTTCGATAGTTTTTTCATTAACCTTTCGATAGTCGATGACTATACGGAATTTCCTAGGACCATTATTATCACGACGTTTCTTTTCTACTATCCAAATTGAGCTATTCCAACTAGAATTACTGGGTCTAATTATATTTTGGTCTAGCATATTTTTTATTTGAGCCTTTACCTCGTCTTTGTAGACATGAGGGTATCGGTAAGTTCTCGTAAATACGGGTAACTCGTCGCGGGTATTAATTTTGTGTTTAACTTGGTTACTGAAAGTCAATGTATTGTCTTCTTTATGAAAAATATCAAAATATTTTCTGCATAGTTTAAGTAAATGCATTCTTTCTTCATCATTAAGATGGTTGGTTTTTATTAAATTATCTATTTCGTTTTGATCGCATTGTTCGCTGAGGGATTCGATATGCATGTTGAAAATTTCGAAATTATTTTCAAAGGGTAAGCTTTTGATAGGATAAAGAACTGTAAAGTTTTTATCATCCATCGAATTATTATGTATTTCTACGAATGCCCAACCGTTATTAGAGACAGTTAGTGTGGGTGGTATCAAAAATGTACCAATACGTTGTTCAGGTATTAAGATTTCTCCCGAGGGTTCACTAACGGGTATACGAACTGTTGAAACTGATTTTGCAGGCAATAATTTCGTTTCGAATTTCTTTGGGGTGGCATTGAAAAATTTAATAGGTAAATTAGTATTTTGGAAAGTTATTTGAGAATTTGGGAAATCTAAATTTACACCTAAAGACTGAAGTAAATCCACACCCATGAGACCATCAAAAATACAATGAAACTTATAAACATAAAATTTTAATTTCTTGTCAAGTTTAAATTCTTTGAATGCTGGAATATTAATGCAAAACTGGTGTTTCGAAGAACCAAATGAAGTTAATACTATAAATGGTTCAACTACCTTAAATTCTGAGAAATATTTATCTACAATTTCTGGAGATAGGAAGGATTTAGTTGCGCCTGAATCTATTAAAAGTTTTAAGGGTGGTTCGTTAATAGTGATAAAAGGCAATTGTCTTTTATCTTCATGATTGTTAAATTCGATAAGCTTTGATTGTTTTCGATTGGGGCTTCGCGAAAATTTTCATATTCGTTTTCGGTTTCGACATATTGATAGCTATTTTGGCTGGTACTGGGTTCGTTGAAGTTAATATCGTCGCATTGTTCGACATTATGTAGTTCTTCTGAAACAAATCGTCGATTTTGAGCAGATTGTCTGGAGTTTCCAGAGAAATTCCTGCTAGTTGTGCTCATTGGTGTTGGTGCCGGAAGGTTTTTTGTATTAAAGTTCAGGTTTGGTTTCCAGACATTGACTGGGGGACCAAATACTTGTTCATTAGTCCAATATTTCTGATTTTTTATGGGTCTTGTTTGAATATTCACAGGACCGGTAGGAAATGAATTATTATTACTATTGGTTTGATAATTGGGATTATTAAAGTTTTGATTTTGATTATTATATTGATTGTGGACGTTGTTATTTTGTCTACCATTCTGAATATTTTTGTTATAATTATTTGATTTGGGTTGATTAAATTTGGAGTTTGAAGGTTTAGGTTGATTTTGAAAATGTGCATTTTGCAAATATTTAATGTTATCCTCTTTTCGGATGAAATTTATGGCGTCAAGAAGGGTTTTCGGTTCTTTGGTACGGACCATGATACCATGCGGGTTGCGTAATCCTGCTAGAAATACTTGGAGTGCTTGCTCATTATACATGGCTTGTTTAAACCTTCTTACATCTAATATGGGTTCATGTAATGCAAGATAATTAGAAATTGTGTTTAATATTTTCCTGACTCTGTCATGGAATTCATAGGGACTTTCATTAGGGTTTTGTCTCAAATTATTCAAATCCAAAGATAAGCAATTTTCATTTCTAGGGTCACTGAAATGTCTGATCAATTCATCTTTAACTTCTTTGATTTTCGTTGCACCACTAATATTGATAACTTCACGAGCAGGTCCATGCAATTTACTTATAATAGTTCTAAAAATTATTACATTTTAAAAATTACCAGCATTGGTTTGATCATAAAAATGGTTTACTATACTATCTATACTTTCTAAAAAGAATTGTAATTCATTTACATTGCCGTCGAAATCTGGAATGATTTCGGCATGAACTTTTTGAAAAACTGGAAGTGCCATTTTATACTTAATTTTATTAATTTTCGAAGAATTATTCGATTTTATATCTGATATATTGATCGAATTAAAACTTTGAATTACTAAATCTAACTCTAAGTCGCCTTGATTATCACTTAAGGATGAGGAAGGGATATTAGAGGAGTCTGACATAAAAGAAAAATCGACTTACAGTACAGTTTTCGTCTGCATCGAAGATCTGGCTGTAGGTTTTCCAAAATATCCTTGGTATACTGAAGTATCCTTGGTTCACCACTAATTAGTCCAACTCTCACACGAACAGTTCTCAAAGTTTATCAAAAGTTTATAAAAATCGCGATTGTCACTTAACTATTAAAATAGCGAAAGTTATCCACGTCGGATTCCTTGTGACAATCCTACTGACTGCGCCAATTACGTAGGTAATATAAAAACTTGATTTTTTAAAAAAATTATTTTAAAAAATCTACAATCTTCTAATCAACCGAACAAGATAAAAGTTATGTCAAGACTGAAAAATTATAATTAAAACATATAAAAGATAAAAATACATATGCAAGGAAAAGTGATACTGGTTGTTGCTGCTTTCCTAGAATTTGTTACTTGGTCAGCAGATTGCGTTATGTAATTGACGTGTATTATACTGGGCGAATTTCATGTAACTAACACAGCCTACTGACATAGGAATAAAAAGTGAATGGATTATACTATTTAAATTATAGGCATTAGTTACTTTATGTAAGTCATTAGTTAGTTTTTGATGAAAATGTTGCTTTATTGATAAAAAGGTTATCAGTAGTAGTTATTTTTTTATTGTTTTTATTTAATAAATAATGTAACAATTGCTTACGTGTTTATTGAAATATTTGATAATTTGTCCTTAGAAACGCAACGATTTTGATAAATGAACATTTTTCTCTCCTTTTGAATTTGAACATTCATTTTGCAGCAGAAATCATTCTTTTTCCCTGTATTCCAGCAAATCCCTTGAAATTTTTTTATTTGATTATAGATGTCCAGGTCATGTAGAGCATTTTATGAAAAAATTTTTTTATGACATGTAAGATAAGGCTTTCCTCCATTTGTATAAAACTTTTTGGGACACACTGTATATATACTGAAGCTTTTTTTTATTGTTTCCGATTCATTAAAAATAAAAACAAAATTGCAAAAACGTTTCTTTTTGTTTGTTTGGTAATTAAAAAAAAACCTTAAAACCAACCTACACAATAGCGACTTTATTGTGAAAGTATTACTTTTTTGCTGGGCGTCGCCAAGGTAATGAGGAGAAACTCGGCGACATCGTTTCTGTCAATTAAAATTTTCCAAGATAAAGCTGAATATCTCTAAAAATTATGAACAAATTCATGTTTTTTAATTCAGATAGTGTGAGGTTTATTCAATGTATTTTGAATTATTAAAATCTCCAAAAAGACAGTCGAGTTTTTGTATTTTCCTGGTATAATGGAAACTAAAAATAATATTGCAAAAAAAACTTTATTTTGTAAACGGATCTCAAAACGCATATTAAATAAATATAATAAAACCCGAGAGATATACCGATTTTATTGTAAAAGTGTTATTTTTACTTAAGGAATATATTTCCTGGCCGTTAAATTCAAATAAAATGTAATAAGCTCCCGGGATTCGGTCAAATTTATTTATTAAAATATTAACACACTACATATGTTTCGACAACATTTGTTCCATTATCAAGAATAGACTACGATGTTGAAGAAACTTTAGACCTTCATCAGCGCCTGGGAAATCAGCGCCTGGGAAAAAAATTTACAAATTGTTGGTAAGTAAGTAGTACACAGTTAGTTACAAAATACAAACACTTACAGAGAAATTTTGTTTCAGGTTTCCCTTATCTACATGTATAAGGACACTACTATGCCTACATTAAACAATTTCTGTTAAAATCAAATTAAAATTAATAAAATGTAAAAATTGTTAAAATCTTTTAAAAATATATCATTCTCAACATTTAAAAATATAAAACATAAAGAAACTTTTCGCAAAACGAATGTAGTTTTTTTATTGAAACAGATTAAAACCACCTACAATGTCATTCCGTCACAACCAAATTTGTCACGACAAAAGCAATATTTTTTTAATTACTCAGGTATAACCGTTGACCAGTCAGTTGGACTTTTGACTTTCCAATAAACACAAACAACATATCCTTTGTTTTTAGGTACCATGACCACAAAACTTTGTTGAATCCTGGATTAAAAGGAAGGTATAAATAAAGACTTGATGAACGTGATGATTTCTAAGAAATTTTTCTTTCGGGATAGTGCAATTCAATTCTATCAGGTGGTAGTCTCTAGAAAGAATAGACGTTACCAGGTCCAGTGTGATGTTAGTGAACAGTGACATTACATCGAAACTCACCAAAACATACCCTGTTAATCTTGGATGTAAATTCAAAAGAATCTTGGATTTTAAAGATGTTGTGTGAAGAAAAAGACTATTTGCAACTAAAGACTGTGTGGGCAAATTGTTACAGGATATTATAGCACAAAGCGGACATCTCTCTTTGTGGATTTTGGGTATTTCATAATACTTTGGTATTAATCCAGTGTAACAGCGTTATCTTTTTTTAATTTAGATGTTATATGTCCTGCATCACAGAGTTCCTTAACAATTGCATTATTTTTTCGTTCTACTGCGGGAGTAAGATCTTTTGGAATTCTTTTATATGTTTCATCATCATTCCATTGATTTAGAGATGTAATCCATTTTTGCTAGGATTGCCGTGGAAATCCCCTTGTCAGCTTGTCAGTTGCCATGATGTTGGGATTTTCCTAAAGGAATCTTTCTGTTTTGGATTGAGTTGCGCTTGAGGGACTGATGTAAAGTCTGTTACTCTTAATGACGTTTGTAATAATGTTGGTAATTTTAGTACGTTGTAAGTTCTGTGAATCCGTAGGAAGTCGTCTAATACAATATTCTATATCTACCAAATATGAATACATATCAATGTCTTTAACCGCCACAGGTAGAGCAAATTTGGGTCTTAGATATAAAAAAATTTAACATCATCTGGGATGGTGATGTTAGATTAGTTAACTAGCCAAGTTTTGTTATTTGGTGTTGTTAAGGAAGAGAGAGATTAAGCGGTTTTTTGCGGATGCCATTTTGGTTAATGATGATATATATTTATGCGGTATATTTATGCAATAAATGCTGAAATCACATTTTATTAGTGATTTTCTGAAATGATTAGTCAATTTAGGTTTTGCCGGTAACATCGTAACAGTTGTGTTTTATTACACTGTTTTCGTGTAATGTATTGACTTTAAAATTATAGGGAATAATGTAACAATTACTTTAATTTTATTAATATATCTGCGCTAAATTTAATCATTTGTTGACATGAATACATTGTTGCCAAACTTTTGTTGTACAGTCGAATTTGGATAATTCGAACCTCAAGGGACCGACAAAAAAATTCGAATTATCCAAAAATTCGAATTAAAGAAGTTTTGAATAAAAAAGCTTCAAACAATGAAATTTAACATTTTTGCTAAAAACTTTTATTGAGAAGAACATAAGGTGTACATAGTTATAAATTTATGATTTTTCGTACATTTTTTTAATATGAACATTAATTATGTATGTATGTATTATACAGATATGTACATACAAAAAAAATTGCAAAACGGAATCATAAATATGTAATCATGAAAGTACCTATGTAACATATGTAATATGCATGTACATAAATAGAAATTTAATTTTGCACTAAAGAAATTGGAAATCTTAACTTTTTTTTAGAAAGTTTTTATATTTTCACCGTGTTCTTTGTCTCTGTGTCCTTCCGTGGAATCTTGTAATCGAATTTAAACCTATTTCCCGACTACCTAGAGCTCTGAAATTTTCAGGATAGCTAAGAACTGGATGACAATGCATGTTTCAAGTGTGTTTAGGCATATACATAAATTTCGAAATTTATACTGAATTGATATGAAATATGATATAAATTGTGTATACATGTTATCATTTTGAAAGTTTTTAAATATGTCGTTCGTAGCCTAGTTGAATAAGCGTCGCATATGAGTCAAGGTGACAGTTCTGTTATGTTATTATAATGGGATGTACTACGCGAGAGAGAAGTTTTTTTTTAAAGTGAAACTTTTATTAGATCGTTTTTGGTTTGTGTGCATGTCGCATGTCGGTCGAACGCCGAGTAGGTATAAAGTAGGCGGTGCCTATAGTTTAATACAAAAATGTACGGGAGTGAGCAGATCACCTAATGAAAACAATCCTACTATTCGTATTAATACGAACTTCGACTGCGTAAGTATCTACGACATGTAACGTCGACGGTTATATTCTACCTATTCGTATTAATACGAACTTCGTCTGGGTAAGTATCTACGACATGTAACGTCGACGGTTATATTCTAACTATTCGTATTAATACGAACTTCGTCTGCGTAAGTATCTACGACATGTAATTTTTTAAAAATATTACAGTCGTAAATAATAATTTTTGAAACTGAAAATATGGAACTTGAGCAATAAATTATGTAACATATATTAAATAAAATATCTTATAAAATTAATCAAAACACTTTCATTTTTAAACAAATAAACTTTGTAATTATTTAGATCTAAGTCTTTGATGATATCAAATTCTAACATATTTAATGATTGAAAAATTGAGTGACTCACGTCATTTTTGCTTTCAAAATAACGTCTAAGGTTTGTGACATAGTTCATTGCTTCGGCCGCACTGGGAATGTTTACTTCCTCCACCACTGATGACTCGTCTTCATCAGTCAACGGCTCGTCGGTATCTTGTTTTTCAACGTTGTTGTTGAGCACTTCAGCGATGATTTCTGCGTCGGTTATCTCACCACAAACTTTAACATTTTCATCCACGTTGACAAAATCTTCATACGAGATGGCAGGATCAGAAATGACGTCCTCCCATCCGTCAACTTAATGCACCGCTTTCGCTATGTCGTTGGTACAATTTTCTGCGCCTTCCTCCTTTCATACGAAACCAGCTTTTTTGAAACAGTGTTTGATCGTTTCAGGCGTTACATTGTCCCAAGCTTTCTTACATATTCTAGAGGCTTGGAGAATGTCTAGCTTGATTTTAAGGGCATCGCAATCTTCAGTTTTCAACCAAAAAACGCCTGTAAAAATGTTTAAGATTTTTTATGATCCCTTGGTCCATCGGTTGGATAACCGAAGTCATGTTGGCAGGGAAAAAAATAACTTTCACATTTTTCATTTGTGGGATAGTATTGTGTGCAGTACAATTGTCGATGAACAAGATAACTTTTCGTTTTACTTTTATGAACTTTTTGTCCAAGTTCAATAGCCACTTCTCAAAAAGATCACTGGTCATCCAAGCTCTTGCGCTGTTCACATACTCCACTGGTTTCGATTTGACGTTCTTAAAGCAACGTGGATTAGCCGACTTGCCGATCATCAATAGAGGCAGCTTTTCGGATCCGTCCATGTTCGCACCAACCAGGAGGGTGACTCTCTCTTTGCTCAGTTTTCCTCTATAACATTTTTCATCTTTAAATGCGATTGTTTTGTCAGGTGTGCATTTAAAAAACAGACTCGTTTCGTCAACATTGAAGATGTCTCTTTCGTCTCTGTCCTGAAATCTCCCCTAAACCTGCTTTCCATTGGTTGGCTTTTTGTTGATCAACCGCCCCACTTTCTCCACAAATGGATTTGAACGAAATTTTGTTGCGTTCTTTGAAGCCATCTAGCCACCCTGTGCTTGCCTTAAAGTCGTTTTTCCCCATTGTGGTAGCGAATTGTTTAGCTTTGCTTCTTATAAGGGGACCACTCACGGAAATCTTCTTATCCGTCGCTTGTTTGAACCATTTCAAAACACAATCGTCCAAATCTGGATTTTCCGGCTCCCTCAACTTTTTTCGGCATTTAACGTTCTTACTTTCACTACTGAGAATTTTTTCTTTATTCTTCAAATAGGTGGACAACGTGTTAGCAGGAATTCCAAACTTCTTGGTAATCTCAGATTTTTTTCTTCATCCCTTTCTCTACTTCTTTAATCACCGCTATTTTTTTTGGCCAACGTCAAAGTTTTGTATGGTGCAGGCTTACGAACCGACATTTTCGTTTGAAAATCGAAGATTCACAAAAAAAATTAACCGCTTACAATATGCACGTATACATGGAGTAGACAGTGATAGACTGGTGTTTGAGTCATTTTACAAAACAAGTGGTAGGGGTAGGTAGCAAAAGGGTGGGTGCAGTGACCTTGCAGTTTCACGAAACTCACGATTGAATATGGCCTTGAAAATTAACTGACGCTAATACGTCTTTTGTGGAAATTTCCTGTTTGAAACGACATCGGGTTCACATCTTAACTCGTAAAAACTTCGAATTATCCAAAATATAATTCGAATTAACAAACATTATTTATATAGGAAATATAGGAAATGTCTAGGGACCAAGATAAATATTTGAATTAAAGAAGATTTCGAATTAGAGAAGTTCGAATTATTCAAGTTCCACTGTAGTTATTATTTACAGAAAAAATTATTCTTTTATAAGTTTTTTTTTTCTGGATACTGCTTATGTAAATTATAAAAAGGATATTGTGAAACAGTAAACAAAAAAATATTTAAATAATTGTAATCAACCAATAAATGATAGTCAGTAGATTATGTTAAACTTTTATGATACCTTAAACTAGAAAAAACTTGCGTAGGCCTGTTTTTTGCTGGTTTACAGGAATATCTCAAATAGTCTTGCCCTCCTACTTGTTAAAGCGATTGCACGGCTTCACGTTTTGTTAAAAGCTTTGCAGAAATAGCATCTTTTTCAAAAAAGTTTTGTTTGCTTTCGACTAAATCATGACGATTAGATATGTCCAGAAGCCCAACTCTACTTGATATACTTTATTTTAATAAGCAGTAACATCATATAACAATTTTTTTAGTTCAGTGAGGTCTCTGTATATTTTATCAATAAGTAACAGAACATTATAACCAATTTTTACATGTTAATTTTTTGCTTTATTACACCTTTAGCATTGTTTCTGCCGCTCGTTTCTGACCCTGATCTGTCTTATATTTGTTTTATTTAATTGACACCACCATTTATAGGACAAGTAGAGACGATTCCAAAATTAACGCGACAGCTCAGGTTTCCCCACCTATCTTTACCGTCGACTCGAACGCTACCGATTACCCAGTTCGAGAGGTTTTGTGAAGATGACTCTGGGACTAACAAACACCGCACACGAAATCCGCTAAGCAATTGAATAGTACTAGAATTCTCCGACTGGAGGCGCTGCGGCGCGCGCCGATCGGAGATCGTCGGCGTATATCCCTACATTGCCGAATTTTACTGGAGCTGTCGCGTTATTTTTGTAATCATCTTTAACACATGAATCGATAAAAACAATCCGATATCCTACTTCTTTCTCATTATTGTTAAATCCTGATATTTTGAAGAAGATTAACTGGTTCTACGTCATCAATAAGTTAGTTTTTATTATTAAGTATTATTTTCTTATTAGGAACTTTTACTGTTCTTTTAACGTCAATACTAAGTTAATTAGATCAGCGTCATTTTCATTTTGTTTCAAAGAAAGTTTATCTTTAGTTTCCAAATTATTTAATAAATTCCAAGAAATGCTTTGAGCAGAAATTTTTGGATAACTTTAGTATAACTAATAGTTTACTACGGGGAACTTTACTTTCTGATAAGAACAATTCTGTTAAAACTATATAAAATAACAGCCCAGTGACCCCTTTTTTAATTTATTATCATGCATTCTTAACACATTTTCGATGTCCTAGTTACTTCTTTCTACATTTCTCTGTGACTACGGATGCCTCGGTCGACTGTACAATATTTTTAATAAAGGCTTCATTCTAATAATTTCTGATATCAATTGTGTAGTAAATTCACCTCTATTGTTACTTTGTAGTATAATAGGTGCTTCAATCTCCAAAAATAGTTGAAGAGTCTTTCGCGTCACCCCTTACCTGAGCCCAGTGGGAGGCTAATAAAAGACCAATAAAAGAGACCTTTTCGCCTACCACAGCATGTGGTTGTATGCATTCACGATTTTACAATCTATTGTTTAAATTCAACAAATATATATGTTTAATTTTTTATAAATAAAAATAAATAAATATCAGAAACATAAATATAATTTTTTTTTGATTTCAACCATATATAATACGCAAAATTTTGTAGTTTACAGATATGATACCAAAATATTCTAAATTACACTGAAAAAGAAACAAGAGATAATCTTATAATGAGGTTTTGAAAATAATATTTTAATTTCTTTTTGCATGCTGGTGATGGGTATATTAATGACTGTTAATAGTAGCTATTAATATTTATTGACAAGTCCTGTTAAATACAGGTATTTTATGTTATATTGGGTGTTGTTTGTTTCTTAGTGTAATTTAGAATATTTTGGTTGTCATATGTGTAAAATACAAAATTTTGCGTAGGTAAGTATTCTATATGGTTAAAATCAGAAAAAAATTATCTTTACATTTCTGATATTTATTTATTTTTATTTATAAAAAATTAACCACATATATTTGTTAAATATAAACAATAGATTGTAAAATCATGAATGCATACAACCACATGCTGTGAGGGTAGGCGAAAAGGTCTCTTTTATTGATCTTTTATTAGCTCAGGTAAGGGGTGACGCGAAAGACTCTGTAACCCCAAAAATATTGTTAATTAATCTCTGTCAACTTCTACGGTAGTTTTGGTGCGTAAAGTTTCGTAAAGCGTACAACCAAAATAAAACGTAGTTGTAAAATTGTTGATATTCTGGTGAGATATACTTCTAGTAGACATAGATGTGCGTAGGTACACATTTTTTTGTGATGTTCTATTTTTATGTTTTTATGAGCTTATAATAATTTATTTAGTATATTTATATAGTCCGTACTTTTTGAAATAAAATTGTAAAAAGTATTATTTATATTATTTCTTAAAGTTAAAAGGATGAAGTTTTTAATTTTTTTAATGAATTTCCAATTTATTATGTAAAACGGAAATAAAGGTTAAAATAATATTTCAAACTTCAGTAACTTTAAAATATTATTTTAACATCAAAACTCTAGATTAAAGCTTAAAATATCTGAATTCCAAACAAAAAAGCTAAATTAGATACTTTGTATTATTTTTTATTATATATATATATATATATATATATATATATATATATATATATATATATATATATATATACAGATGGCAAAGAATAATATAATTTCATTCTGAACGCTTTACAAGTTTTTGAAAAAACATTTTCAAAAGACAATGACCGTTCAACTAAGAAGAAACAACTACCTCTGGGCTATATGCCCCAACGGATATTGGATTATACTTCAAAGTCAAACGGGGTTGGAATATCTACAAGATAACTTAACCCAACCATTCCAGTTTGCAGTTAGAAGGGACAACATAACTTATAGACCAGTTTCGGTGTATTTGCACCTCGTCAGTATAAGGTATATGTTATCCGTCAGCGAGCTTAAAGCATAATCACTGACTAAAGATGGAACTAAAATCGTAATCCTTATATATCTTTCAATATCTTTCCGTTGGGGCATATAGCCCAGGAGGTAGTTGTTTCTTCTTAGTTGAACGGTCATTGTCTTTTGAAAATGTTTTTTCAAAAACTTGTAAAGCGTTCAGAATGAAATTATATTATTCTTTGCCATCTGTTGACAAACGCGCTTTATTAAATATGACAATGATACAGTTTTCTGTAATTATATGTATATATATATATATATATATATATATATATATAAATAAAAAATAATACACATTATCTAACTTAATACTGTCAGAATTAAGCGTGGCTTCAAATGCATATGATGCTGCGACGTGGATATAAATATCAACCAGACTATAACAAAGCAAAACCAACTGTAGACATGTTTCGGTCTTCTTAGACCTCTTCAGTACAGTATAGGTTGTCTCTTCAGTCACTAATGAAGAGACATCCTTGGTATAGAAAAGCTGATATTTGATGTCAAACAGTTGCGAAAGTGAGTACTACTCGTAAATTTCGCAAGTGTGCCATCTATACTCCAAAAATAGCACCGTTGTGGTCGCTTTGCATCTAATACCCGATATATATATATATATATATATATATATATATATATATATTATATATATATTATATATACAAAGGGTGCCAAGTATGTGTACTTATGATAAACAAAAGGGGCAAATTAACGGGCATGTACGCAAAAAGTAGCAAAAGTGTTGGGTACTTGGGAGCAAAGGATGGTAGGGAAACTTGATCCTTTTTGCGTACATGCCCGTTAATTTGCCGCTTTTGTATATATATATATATATATATATATATATATATATATACAGCTTTGATACAAAGTCAGTCCATTAGACAAAACCGTTATCCCGAGCCACGGATTTCTGATAGAGTTAGAGGAGTATATATTCCAAATTTAAACTTAGGTGATAAATGAGGTAATGAATTATGAAATATATACTCGACATAATTCCCAAATAAAAAATTTGTATATCGCCTAAAAATATTTAACATTCTTGAGCCAAACGTAGATTCATACAGATCCGATCCATGATATACTCCTACAGGTATCGGTACGGTAGGAGCCGAGCCAAGCAATGTTGCCGTATTATTACAAGGCACAAAATATAAAAACTTTCAAATGATTTTACATTTGGCCGCTTTCGGTTATAAAATCATCTTCACAGCCTCGTCTACAAATTTTCTGCCCAAAAATTGTCAATAGAATGTGCTTAAAATGCTGCGTAAAAGTACGATATTCAAATTAAAGCTTGTAAAGTAGATCAACAAAGTGCTTATTATAAAATTATTAAAACAGGAATTAAAATTAACTGATCAAATGCTAAGTTATTTTGTTTAAATTTATTATAAGTATTGTGGGGAAAGTTATTAAAGAAAACAAGACATATAATCAAAGGTAATACCACGAGTCCCCAAAATTTCATCGATAAATTTTTAGTTTCCACGAAAACATTTTTATTTGGCAAAAATACGAAAACAAACTGAAATGTGATAAAATCACGAGTCCGTATTCTGTTTGAGTTTCTCAGTGTTTTCCTACTCCCTAAAAAATTTTCGTAAATTTTTTCATCAATGAACGTATTTTTTTAGTAATAAATAAAAATAAAAATTCATATTCATTTTCTGGAGCAATAAAATACGGATCTTTTAAACAATCGTCCCCATTAGATGTACTGGTCTCAATGGTACTTTTATATGTACTCTTCGAATTGTTGTCGTCTATATTGAATGACTTTTTGGAAAGATATGTATTATTTTTTTGAAATATCTCCAAAAAAATTTTGATCAGGTATAATCTGATAAAATTCTAATGTTAAAAATAAACCTACTTCTATAAATTCAGAATCAGGAGTAAACGCATATTCATCTTTCTCTAATTGTAAGTCACTAAATTTTGATTCTGAAATCGGCACATTTGATAAAATATAGTCATATCTTTGTTTCTCTAAATCATCAAATTTGCTTCAAAAATCGAAACATTTGAAGAAACACCCTATGCAGTATGGTCCAAATGAAAAGAACACAGTTAGTATCTCAGTTACTAGTTCAAAATAAAACATGAAAATTAACAAAATTTTACCAACCTTTCACTACAGAAAAATAAATGAGTAGTTACATTACAAAAACATAAATTAAAAAACTTTTTAAAAAAAATTGGATCCAACTAGGCATCTGATTTCAATTTCCTTGAAGGTGGTTACAATCGTTTATATCTTTGTAAAAGATTTGAGTTACTAACATTCGAAATCTAGAAAATTTTCACCATTCAGGAGTACCTATATAAATAAACAAAATAATCGTGTTTGGTTAGAGCACAAGTCCAACGATAATTTGGACACAAGTGTTGCCATAACCAAGCAATCACCAGATTTTGTTATGGTTTGGGCTGCAATAACTGCAAATAGACGCAATTCTCTGGTTTTCATCGAACAAGGAGTCAAAGTAAACCAAGAGGTGTACCGCCAAAAGATCCCTAACGATGCTTTGCTACCTTGGGCACGTATGCACTTTGGTACAAACCGTTGAATATTCCACCATACTCACCGGACTTGAATCCCATGGATGAATAAAATTCCGAAAGCTCACTTTCGGTCAACAAGCAATGCTTACTATGGAAGACTGAATCAAATAATTAGAGCCAAAGGAAGTCATATCAGGCCGTAACATGTTTTTCATTAAATGTAATTTGTTTCGCGAAATTTTAATAAAAACTAACCAAAATTTAAAAAAATACAGCGGATTCATTTGGTTACACTTGGTCTCAGCCATTCCGTATAATAAAATAGATGTTCATTGTTCCTTTTTTTAAATATTTTGAGTTGTAGAATCAATCTAGTAGTTTACTCACCGAAAAGAATTTTTTATACTCGTAAGCCACTCGCTACAAAAAATGTTACTTTCGTTACTTAAACAATATTTTATGAATACTGATAACGAGCAATGTTGCCAATAGAAGTGGTTTGAGATTGTGCATTTTGAAACGTATACAAATAAAAGCAACCAGCGCTTGTATATTGTTTTATGCGGATTTCTTTGAAACTAACAAAACCATCCTTCGTACAAAGTTGAGCCACTTTAGTTCAAATTTGTCTTTAACTTTTTGACTATTGACAGCTCAAATAAGAACAAGTGGGTATCATGTGCGTTAGATAATGCCATTACCTTTTATTTTCTTCTGCATTAGTGGATATATTATGCAATTTGAGGTAGAAAAATGCGCTAAACCATCCGGAGCCACATATATGGCTCGGGATTGTGCATTCACTTTACTATGTCTGGACTGACTTTGTATCAAAGCTGAATATATATATATATATATATATATATATATATATATATATATATATATATATATATATATATATATATATATATATATATATATATATATATATATAAACAAAGTCCCAAGAAAACGCGCATCAATATATATATATATATATATATATGAATAATGGTATAGTGACTGGTTTCAATATAACGTGAAGTCACTAGTGGAGTTGCAGTCAATGTTATCTTCTTCTCTAGGTGCCTTGCCCTACACGGACGTTGGCTATCATCAAAGCTATTTGTACCTTGCTAACTGCTCTCCTGAATAAGGTACATGTGTTTACTCCACACCACTCGCGCAAGTTCTTAAGCCAAGAATGTCTTCTTCTCCCCGGTCCTCTTTTACCTTCTACTTTACCCTGGAGTATGTTCTGTAAGACTCTGTATTTCGTATTTCTCATGATGTGGCCAAGATATTCTAGTTTGCGCTTTTTTATTTCGTACATGATTTCCCTGTCTTTACCAAGTCTTTCCAGAACTGTGATGTTGCGCACTTTGTCAGTCCAGGGTATTCTCAGTAATCGTCTATAACACCACATTTCAAATGCCTCGATTTTTTTTGGCAGAGCACGTAGTAAGTGTCCAAGCTTCCGATCCATATAGAAGAACCGAAAACACATAGCATCGGAGCAAACGCAGTCTTAGGTTCAGGCTGAAGTTTTTTCAACTCAAAACCTTGCTCATTTTCCTGAATGCAGTTCTTGCCTGTTCTATTCTGGCTCTTATTTCAACATAGTTATCACCTTTGCAATCAATGGTGGATCCTACATACTTATAACTGTCAACCTGTTGTAGACGTATTCCATTGGCTGTCAGGTTGGTCTTAAGGCTATTCGTTCTGCTTATTACCATCACCTTTGTCTTTTTGACATTTAGTCTCAATCCTGCCTCCAGACTTCTCTAAATTATGCTATCTATCAAAGACTGCAGTTCAACCTCACTAGTTGCTAACAACACTGTATCATCTGCATATCACAAATTATTTATCACCTGTCCGTTCACAATAAAGCCTTCAGTTTTTTCGTCAAGGGCCTCGTTAAAAATCTTCTCAGAGTATAAATTGAAGAGAATCGGTGATAATATGCAGCCCTGTCTTACGCCCTTTTTTATCTCTATGTCTTCACTGCTGCTATTTCCTACTTTAATGGATGCTGTTTGTTCCCAGTACAGGTTCTCAATAATTCGTATGACTCTGCTGTCAAGACCGATATTTGTCAAAATGGTAATAAGCTTTTCGTGTTTCACGCAATCGAATGCTTTCTCGTAGTCAATAAAGCATGCGTATATGTCCACTGAGATATCTAGGCATCTTTGCACTAGCACATGCATTCCCATCAGAGCTTCCCTTGTGCCAAGGCCGTTGCGAAATCCGAATTGCGTCTCACCCATCTGCTCTTCACATTTCTTATAGATTCTCGCATGGATGATCTTCAAGAACACTTTCAGTGTGTGACTCATTAGTGCAATCGTCCTGTAGTCGTTATGAGACTTGGGGCTGCTTTTCTTTGGAAGGGGGATAATAGTAGATCTGAGCCAGTCTTTAGGAATTGTTCCAGTGATATATGTTATGACCAATGTAAATAAAGAAAACTCTTTTATTTTTGTCAAGCTTTCGAAATTATTCAATTCTTTTTCAGGACATCTGTGATGAAGAAAAATTTTTTATATAATAAAAAATTTTTTTATAATGTATTATATGAGATAACTTACTAATACGTGAGGTTATGAAAGAAGCTGCGAATTCTGTTTGACAAAATTAAAGTAAATCATACTATTAAAATACATAAAAACATATACATTTAAAACTTATTATTTTGTTATTTTTAGTATGAAGGTTTGTCTGTAAATGATTGACTTTTAATATGTCTTCAATTTCTTTTTTATATATGTATGTTTTTTTATGTATCTATGGTTTTTATTTTAACACAGTAGGAGAGCAAAACATTTTAATGATTAATTTATTTAGATTTTATTATTATATCAAGTAAATTACTAAATTCGTGAAATACAGAATTTTAATTTCAAAAATTTTTATAAATTTTTTTTTATATGTTAAATTTTATGAAAGTTGTTGTTTTTTGTGTTTTTATTTTTATTTATTTTAATATTATATTGATCTTTATGTTTGTAATCCTGTTTTAATTTATTAATAGTTTTTTTAATTTTTTTATATTTATAAGTTAAATTTATATGTTAAATTTATTTATATTTATTTTTGAAATGATAGAATGTAACAATACATATTACTCAGCCCTTCTATATCTGATTTTCTATTAATACATGTTTCCCTTTTATCAATGTTTATTATTCTAAGAATAATCTTTTTTTAAGGTTCCTTTCTCTTTCTAAAATTTTTGTTTCTTAAAATTTAAAACTATGATTATTTTTGATTGCATTGCACAAGCATTATATTTATTATTTCTAATATCACTTTTATGCGAGATGTTCCTGCTGTGTACAGTTCTGCATGTTTCTCCAATATAAACTCTTTCACAATTAGAGCAAGTGATTTCATATACTACATTTGAAATTTCAAAATTACTAAGCGGATCTTTAGTTTGGGTGTATAATCTAGAAATAGTTTTGATATTTTTAGTGCCTATTTCGAAATTTTCATAATTTTTGAATAGTTTTAAAAGCTTAGGAGTGAGTTGAGGGATATAAGGTAAAGAACCAAAAATTGGCTGTAAATTTTCATTTGACAAGACATCATTCTCAATGTCAAATGCTTGTTGTTGATTGAAATTATTGTTGTTATTTATTCTTGTAATGCACGTGGTACTAAAAATTAATTTATTTAATAATCCCAGAGGGTATGAATTATTTAACAGTATTTCTTTTAATTCAAGTAAACCTTGGTTTTTAAAATTTGGGTGTGATAATTTTAGATGTCTGTTTTTTAGTCCTAGAATTAGGTTAATCTTGGATTTATGAGGGTGTTCAGAATAAAAATTAATAAACCTGTTGCTGCATATTGGTTTACGGTACCATTCTGTTTGTAAGATGTTATTTTGTGTGCGATGGACGATTAAATCTAGGAAAGGTAAACTGTTATTAATTTCTTTTTCTACTGTGAATTGCAGTTGTTTACATTGGTTATTAAAAATTTTGAGGACAAGATAAATTAATCATTAAAATGTTTTGCTCTCCTACTGTGTTAAAATAAAAACCATAGATACATAAAAAAAACATACATATATAAAAAAGAATTTGAAGACATATTAAAAGTCAATCATTTACAGACAAACCTTCATACTAAAAATAACAAAATAATAAGTTTTAAATGTATATGTTTTTATGTATTTTAATAGTATGATTTACTTTAATTTTGTCAAACAGAATTCGCAGCTTCTTTCATAACCTCACGTATTAGTAAGTTATCACATATAATACATTATAAAAAAATTTTTTATTATATAAACAATTTTTCTTTACCACAGATGTCCTGAAAAAGAATTGAATAAATTCAAAAGCTTGACAAAAATAAAAGAGTTTTCTTTATTTACATTGGCCATAACATTGACTGCAACTCCACTATTGACTTCACGTTATATATATATATATATATATATATATATATATATATATATATATATATATATACAAAAGGGGAAAATTATTGGGCATGTACGCAAAAAGGATCAATAAGGCCACGAGTAGGAATGGTAACCGCGTACATGCCCAATAATTTTCCCCTTTTGTTTATATTAATACGCGTTTTCTTGGCACTTTGTTTATATATATATATATATATAACGAACAGAGCGTTTTGTGACAGTCTAAGAATGTCCAAAGATGATACATAAAGTATCTAGTGCCTTACTGTCAAAAGTAATAATTTCAGTTTTGAACTGAAATGGTGTCGGTTAGGTTGAATGATATTTATATCTATTTATATCGCAGCATCCAAGGTGTCTTTTAAAGTGTTAGAAATTTCTAACCGACACCATTTCAGTTCAAAACTGAAATTATTACTTTTGACAGTAAGGCACTAGATACTTTATATATATATATATATATATATATATATATATATATATACTAATAAAAAAAAGATACAAAATGTATCTAGTGCCATGCTGTCAGAATAATCCAGATACACAACCTGGATTTGTCCTGATTAGTATTTCTAACTCTAGGACATATGCTGCGATAAAGATATAAAAATTAATCAGTCTATAGGTACAAGGGCAAAACCAAACTGTAGACACGTGTTTCGATCTATTAAATCTCGTCAGTACAGTATAGGTTTGTCTCTTCAGTCACTAATAAAGAGACATCCCTTGTATAGAATAATCACAATATGTTATATCAGTTTACAAAAGTATAAAGGTCGCTTTGCATGTCACATAAAATCTTGGGCAAGGTAAGTAAACAACCGAATAACGGAGCGTTTTTGTCAGTCTCATACAAACTGATAAAAACTGATAAAAAAAAGATACAAAATGTATCTAGTGCTATGCTGTCATATAATATATATATATATATATATATATATATATATATATATATATATATATATATATATATATATATATAAAAGTAGTAATTTCGACCGAACAATTATAATAAGAAAAAGATTAAAATTTTCGGGTATGCGGTCTGTTCAAATAAAATCTTAAATTATCTTATAACTCAATATTTCGCTGTTTATTTGACAGCTTCATCAGGAGTAAACTACAAAGAAAATATGTAGGTACTAAGAAAAATAAAAATTACACATTAAAACGTATGACTTACAGAAGTTAAAAGATTTCAAGTTGACATTAAATTAAAATAATTGAAAAAGTCATATCACGTTCAAAACAGTAATTAAATAAAAAAATAGATATATACTTAGGTACACATATATACACATACATACATATAAATACATATACATACATATACAACATATACATACATATACACACATATACATACATACACATACATACACATATACATACACATACATACATATACATACATACATATATACACATATACACATATATACATACATATACACACATATATATATACACACATATAAATACATACATAAATACACATATATACTGTACAAAAAGTAATGATAAAATGTTTATAGATCATAAATTTATTAATAAGGTTACTTGTTTATTAAGGTCTACTGATATTTTTACAAGAAGTTATATTTTGTCCAATAAATTGCAGTAAATGTTGCTTAACTGTCCAGTGTCTGTTTTGTAATTTAAAGTATTTTTGTTTTTGTTTATGTGATACATTTCAAGAAACAGTCTGCTTTTATAATTGTCAGTGTGTGCTAAAATTCGAGCATTATTGTAGTCCAGTTGATGTCCTGTTGTTTCATAGTGTTCAACTACTGCACATGTTTTTTTACTTAGGCGGCAATCACTTTTATGTTGTGTGATTCGTTGTTTCAACCATTGTGATGTTTGTCCAATATAACTTTTATGGCAAATGAGGCAAGGTAATTCGTAAACAACATTGCTTTTAAATAGAGTTGGCACTGGGTCCTTAAGTTTCGAGAAAAGTTGTCTGTTATTTTTTGTATTGTATTTGGCTATTTTAATGTTAGGGACATTTCTAAATATGGATAAAACAGAGTGTGTAAGGCCATTAATAAATGGTAGTTTTTTGTATATTATTGGTCTACTATTGGAGTCATCGGTGGGACCATCATAAAAATTACTATTGTAAATTAATTTTTTTAAAATATGTTTAGGGTAACCATTATTGCGAAACATTTGGAACAAAATGTTAAGGTTTTTTTGAAGAAAAATATCATTACTAATGGTCATTACTCTGTTTTTCATAGCTACAATTGTGTTAAATTTTTGACTGGTTGGATGGTTCGAGTAATAGTTTATATATCTCCCAGAAGCAGTTGGTTTCTGGTACCAATCCAATACAATGCTATTGTTGTTTGCTCTTATTACCTTTGTATCTAAAAATGGAATGCTGCAATCTGTTTCTGTTTCAACTTAAACTGAAGATGTTCATTAAATGAGTTGAAAACATGTAATGTATTATCTATTTGATTAGATGGTACCGAACATATAATGTCATCAACATATTTGTAAATAAACGGTAATGCAAAAGGTAACTCAGATATTACATTGTCTAATAAATAATCGGTTACAATTGTTGCAAGAATGGGACTTATTGGGGAACCCATAGGTGTTCCGAAAACTTGAGCATAAAATTGTCCATTAAAACTAAAATATGTGTTGGTAAAGATAAAGTTTAAAATTTTTAAAAAATTGGTCTTTGACAATGAAGTATAACTTTTTATATTGTTCCAATTGTATTCTATCAAAAGAATTACTATATTTAAAGGAATATTTGTGAATAAAGAAACAATATCCAAAGATATTAAAACATAATTTTGTGGCAATTTTATGTCTCTAATGTTGTTTACGAAAGTAAATGTATCCTTTACATTGTAATTATTTTGAAATTCGAATGCCTGTTTTAAAATATCTGCAAGGTATTTAGATATATTATAAGTGGTTGATTTTATTGAACTGACAATCGGTCTAAAAGGGATCTTAGTTTTGTGGATCTTTGGTAAACAATATAATTTTGGAGAACAAGAGTCGTAAATTGTTAAGTTTTTAGCAATTTGTTGAGTAATATCACCATCGTTTTTAAGACTTTTTATTAAATCGTTATACTTTTTCTGTGTCACTGTAGTAGGATCTTTAGGTAATTTAATATATGTTGAGTTGTCTTGTAACAATTCTGTAGTTTTAGTGATGTAATCATGTTTGTTTATAGCTATTATTATAATTGTTCGGTCGAAATTACTACTTTTTATACTACATGATGGGTTTTTATCAAGATATTAGCCGCTTATATGGAAGAAACATTACAGTACTAATGAAGCAATGGTCAAATCTAAACGCACGTCTAGCTAAAATCACAAACAGAAGGATATTTCTATTACGATGCAGAACATCAAATATTATACCAGACCACGTTCAAAACAGTACGATTAATCTTCAAAATTTATTTTATACAGGTAATGATAATTCTTTAAACAGTAAAGTTGATAAGTTTATAAATGAGGTTCATAAAAAAGCACTAAATTTGGAAATAAAATTGACTTGTAATAATATTACAAATACAAATAAAGAAATTAATAATATTAAGATAAACTTAAAAACTAAAATTCCAATAAATGTTTTTAATAAATATGAACTTAATGTACATAAAAGTTTTTTAAACATTTTAAACAAAGTAAAACAAGTCAATATATACTTTTTCTGTGTCACTGTAGTAGGATCTTTAGGTAATTTAATATATGTTGAGTTGTCTTGTAACAATTCTGTAGTTTTAGTGATGTAATCATGTTTGTTTATAGCTACTGTACAACCACCTTTGTCGGATTGTAAAATGTATATGTCCGGATGTGAATTTAAAAATTTTTTGCAAACGTTGAACATTTTGTTAGTAGCTAAGGGTTGTTCGATATTTGAGTGATATAAAAAGTTAGTTACCGCGTTTGTTACTTGTGCTCTAAGTATATCTTTGGACTCAATAGATACTTCGTCAATTATATTTTCAATATCAGCTAAAAACATGTCTAATCTAAAGTCTTTTTTCGTACAAGCAACACTAAATTTTGGGCCAAGAGATAGAAAATCTGAAACTTCTTTTGGAAAATCGATATTGGTTAGGTTTTTGAACCACTTGTCATTATTAATAAATAATTGATTTTTTTTAAGCTTATTGTTTAAATGATTAAATTTGTTTATATTGACTTGTTTTACTTTGTTTAAAATGTTTAAAAAACTTTTATGTACATTAAGTTCATATTTATTAAAAACATTTATTGGAATTTTAGTTTTTAAGTTTATCTTAATATTATTAATTTCTTTATTTGTATTTGTAATATTATTACAAGTCAATTTTATTTCCAAATTTAGTGCTTTTTTATGAACCTCATTTATAAACTTATCAACTTTACTGTTTAAAGAATTATCATTACCTGTATAAAATAAATTTTGAAGATTAATCGTACTGTTTTGAACGTGGTCTGGTATAATATTTGATGTTCTGCATCGTAATAGAAATATCCTTCTGTTTGTGATTTTAGCTAGACGTGCGTTTAGATTTGACCATTGCTTCATTAGTACTGTAATGTTTCTTCCATATAAGCGGCTAATATCTTGATAAAAACCCATCATGTAGTATAAAAAGTAGTAATTTCGACCGAACAATTATAATAATAGCTATAAACAAACATGATTACATCACTAAAACTACAGAATTGTTACAAGACAACTCAACATATATTAAATTACCTAAAGATCCTACTACAGTGACACAGAAAAAGTATAACGATTTAATAAAAAGTCTTAAAAACGATGGTGATATTACTCAACAAATTGCTAAAAACTTAACAATTTACGACTCTTGTTCTCCAAAATTATATTGTTTACCAAAGATCCACAAAACTAACATCCCTTTTAGACCGATTGTCAGTTCAATAAAATCAACCACTTATAATATATCTAAATACCTTGCAGATATTTTAAAACAGGCATTCGAATTTCAAAATAATTACAATGTAAAGGATACATTTACTTTCGTAAACAACATTAGAGACATAAAATTGCCACAAAATTATGTTTTAATATCTTTGGATATTGTTTCTTTATTCACAAATATTCCTTTAAATATAGTAATTCTTTTGATAGAATACAATTGGAACAATATAAAAAGTTATACTTCATTGTCAAAGACCAATTTTTTAAAAATTTTAAACTTTATCTTTACCAACACATATTTTAGTTTTAATGGACAATTTTATGCTCAAGTTTTCGGAACACCTATGGGTTCCCCAATAAGTCCCATTCTTGCAACAATTGTAACCGATTATTTATTAGACAATGTAATATCTGAGTTACCTTTTGCATTACCGTTTATTTACAAATATGTTGATGACATTATATGTTCGGTACCATCTAATCAAATAGATAATACATTACATGTTTTCAACTCATTTAATGAACATCTTCAGTTTACAGTTGAAACAGAAACAGATTGCAGCATTCCATTTTTAGATACAAAGGTAATAAGAGCAAACAACAATAGCATTGTATTGGATTGGTACCAGAAACCAACTGCTTCTGGGAGATATATAAACTATTACTCGAACCATCCAACCAGTCAAAAATTTAACACATTTGTAGCTATGAAAAACAGAGTAATGACCATTAGTAATGATATTTTTCTTCAAAAAAACCTTAACATTTTGTTCCAAATGTTTCGCAATAATGGTTACCCTAAACATATTTTAAAAAAATTAATTTACAATAGTAATTTTTATGATGGTCCCACCGATGACTCCAATAGTAGACCAATAATATACAAAAAACTACCATTTATTAATGGCCTTACACACTCTGTTTTATCCATATTTAGAAATGTCCCTAACATTAAAATAGCCAAATACAATACAAAAAATAACAGACAACTTTTCTCGAAACTTAAGGACCCAGTGCCAACTCTATTTAAAAGCAATGTTGTTTACGAATTACCTTGCCTCATTTGCCATAAAAGTTATATTGGACAAACATCACAATGGTTGAAACAACGAATCACACAACATAAAAGTGATTGCCGCCTAAGTAAAAAAACATGTGCAGTAGTTGAACACTATGAAACAACAGGACATCAACTGGACTACAATAATGCTCGAATTTTAGCACACACTGACAATTATAAAAGCAGACTGTTTCTTGAAATGTATCACATAAACAAAAACAAAAATACTTTAAATTACAAAACAGACACTGGACAGTTAAGCAACATTTACTGCAATTTATTGGACAAAATATAACTTCTTGTAAAAATATCAGTAGACCTTAATAAACAAGTAACCTTATTAATAAATTTATGATCTATAAACATTTTATCATTACTTTTTGTACAGTATATATGTGTATTTATGTATGTATTTATATGTGTGTATATATATATGTGTGTATATGTATGTATATATGTGTATATGTGTATATATGTATGTATGTATATGTATGTATGTGTATGTATATGTGTATGTATGTGTATGTATGTATATGTGTGTATATGTATGTATATGTTGTATATGTATGTATATGTATTTATATGTATGTATGTGTATATATGTGTACCTAAGTATATATCTATTTTTTTATTTAATTACTGTTTTGAACGTGATATGACTTTTTCAATTATTTTAATTTAATGTCAACTTGAAATCTTTTAACTTCTGTAAGTCATACGTTTTAATGTGTAATTTTTATTTTTCTTAGTACCTACATATTTTCTTTGTAGTTTACTCCTGATGAAGCTGTCAAATAAACAGCAAAATATTGAGTTATAAGATAATTTAAGATTTTATTTGAACAGACCGCATACCCGAAAATTTTAATCTTTTTCTTATTATATATATATATATATATATATAATTTTTAAATTGAAATCCAAAGCACTTTTGATCCTGAATTTACAATCACTATCAATTTAAGTTAAAAATTAACTCCCATAATTTTTAAATTGAAACCCAAAATACTTTTGATCCTAAAATTAAAATCACTATCAATTTCAGTTAAAAATTCTTCCAAATTTTTAAATTGAAATCCAAAACAATTTTGATCCTGAATTTTAAATCACTATCAATTTCAGTTAAAAATTCTCTCATAATTTTTAAATTAAAATCCAAAACACTTTTGATCCTGAATTTAAAATCACTATCAATTTTACTTAAAAATTAACTCCCATAATTTTCAAATTGAAATCCAAAACAATTTTGATCCTAAATTTTAAATCTTATTTTTTTTATACTTACACAGAAAAGTGTTCAATATTCCTTATTGTTGTTAAAATTATACATATTTAGTATAAAAATCAAAAAAACGTAAAAAAACTATTTTACACAAACAAATTTTAACTTTTGATTTTTAACAGTGTGATTAATTTTCTACGGTGGTGACGAAACAGACTTCAAGAAATCAAAAGAGCAGAATAATTTTCTTTTGTGTAAAAACAACATGCTACAACACCAACAAACACACATACACACATCAATTTGTTAAATAGTCCTGATGGTTGAGGCCTAAATGGATAGAGAAGAATCGGGAGATCAGAACCGATTTTGCCCTGGCTCAACACAGCGCATAAAGAAAATTTGCTTGCGTCAGTGGTGATAATGGGTCTACTGAAATCTAGGTACTGCAATATAGGTTCATTTGTTAGAAGGTTCTTACAATTTTCGAAGCATTGAACGTAGTCTGTGTCTTTAGCCTGATTGTGAGTGGTTTAGTGAACTTGGAAAAGTCTTTGATAAATTTTAAATTGCTTTTATTTTATCAGGGTTGGGCCTAACGCCTTGTGGTGTGAAAATGTGGCCCAAAAATGTCACTTCTTTGCAAAGGAAATTTGATTTTTCGATTTGAATGTTGAAATTTGCGTCACGTAACCTTTTGAAAACTTCCTTTAAATTGTTAATACGCTCTGAAAATAATAATATCATCTAGGTAGACAAAACATTTTTCTTTTAAAATCCCTCCAAGTACGTTGGCCATCACCCTCTGAAAGGTGGCTGGAGCATTTCGTAGCCCGAATGACATACGAAGGAACGCATATAATTTTTAATTTATAACATCTCAGAACAAGTGTATTACACTTACTGAGTATTTTTATTTCGGCTCAACTATATTTTTTTGTACCTGACTATTGTATTGTTGTTGCTGAATAAATTATTATTATTATAGTGCCCATTTTCTGTATTGAAAGCGGTTTTAGTTATATCTTCTTCGGCCCTTTCAATTTGGTGAAAGCCCGAAGTTAGATCTAGCATGGTACAGTAATGACAACGTCATAATTTATCTTAAAGGTCGTTAATGTTTGATATAGGATACCTGTCACTAATTGTAACTTTATTAAGACGTCTATATAATCAATAATAATTCTAAATTTTGGTTCCTTTGAGGAACTCTTAGGAATAATTCAAATGGGACTAGAATAACCACTACGAGAGGGTCTGATGATCTTTTGGTTTAACATACTTTTAATTTACTTCTGCACTTCTTTGCTATATATTTCTGGGTATCGATATAATTTAAATATATCGTTAGTGGTTTTTATATGATGTTTTATTTTACTAGTAAGGTTAATTGATTGCCTTCTACATGAAAAATGTCGGAGTATTCTTTCACCAATTAAGTTATTTCCTCGCGTTCTTCCGAATTCATATGATCGGTTTTTGCTTTAGTTATTTCGAATTTAAATTTATCTGTCTAATCATAAATATTTTAATTAGGAAAAATCATCTGTTCGTATTCATCGCGGGGTTAAGATCAACTTTATAATGGGATTCCGAAGAGAAATAAGCTTTATGGTTTTCTACTTTTGCTACACATTCGGGAATCTCCAAGTTTTTAATTTTAATATTAGAAATGATTACTTTGCCATTGTCTATATTGCTTATAATATTTAACTTAATTATCTGCTCCGTGAGGGGCGGCACTACTATACAATCCATGCACTCCTTTTTTGTCTTAAAATAATTGATTTTTATTTTGGTAAACGGTGTTATTAACAGGTTATTTACTAAATCTATCTTATTTTTTAATATTTTTAAGTTATCTAATCCTAAAAGACAATAGAAATAATTGTGGAATTTAAATATGCAATAGCTAAGATTGACTTTATTTTTCAAGTTAAATATTTTTGAAGCGGGAATTACTGTACGATAATTTTCTTGTTTTGTTTCAAGTGCGGTGAAAACTTGAAACGGCTTGCGAACAAAAGATTTTTTAAAATATTTTTCTGCAATATTAGGTATTACAAATGATTTAGTACTTCCTGTGTCTAAAAGTACTTTTAAATTTTGTTCTGGGAAAATTATGTACGGTAGTTCGCTATTTAATAGTTCGATTTTATCTATTTCGTTAGTTCCGAGGCTGCTTCCTCTAAAAAATCAATATTTTCTGTTGGGAAATCCGCGTCGTCGATATAGTTTAATTCTTCAGCATTAAAAATTTTCTTTTTGGAGTAGTTTTGGTTATGTCCTCAATTCAAATTTTGGAAATTTTAAGGCTTTCTATAAGTACTCGTTTTGTTTATCCTCAGAGGTGTTGGATTTAAAATTTTTTTTGGGTTAGATTTAAAAACATTCGAATTTCTACTTATACTCGGTTGTGGTTTAAGGTTGAGGGAGGATTATTATTATTCCTATTTTTTTGGTTAAAATTATTGTTATTATAGGTTTTATTCTTTTGTGGGATATTATTATTATTGTTAATTTTAAAGTTAGAAGTTAAGGGGTGACTGTATGATGTAAATTCAGGAAATCTGTGTTAATGATAATGACTGGAACCTCAATAAACTTGAAAGTCGTTAGTTAGAATATTTAAGGCGGCATTTAAGCTGTCTGGGTTTTTAGTTCTCATTAAGGTACCTAACGGTTCTTAACGTCCTCTAAGCAATACTTTAGGAGCTAAATTTATGAAATAGTTTCCTAGTATATATAGTACAGCTTGTTCGTTTATGTTTGAGTGCGTATTTAATAATGAAATTTGTAAATTTAATAGGTGTTAAATTTTATTATAAAACTCAAAAGAAGAATCGTTATATTGTTTTAAATCAGAAATTTCTATACTTAGCGTTTAAATATCTCGTTTGTCTGCATAGGCATTAACTGAAGCTTTTTTATAATCATCCCACGTTCTTATTGTGCAAGATGCTATATTAATTGCAGCTTGACGTTTTATTTAAGCTAAAATGCTTGACATCAAATATTCATTTTGAAAGTCGTTAACATCCACAGTATTCTAAAATTTCAGAACTAGTTTTTCACTTATTTCTATAAATGAAGGAGTTTGCCTAGGTAAATATTCCCTTTTCCTATTTAGCTGATGTCTTCACGTTGAGCTACTCAGTTCCCATAACTGAAAAATCGCGAACTGGACACAAAATCTTTAGTTTTTTTTTAAAATCTTTACTAAATCGTAAAAACAAACCGATATTATGTTTACTAATAACGTGTAACAATCCTACTGACTGTGCCTGTTAAACTATAAGGTTTTTTGAAATGCTTTTTAACAAACGTTTATTGAAATTACAATTAAATTTACCCGAGGTGAAAATCTGACTTATTAAATTAATTCTATTAAAAACGATAATGATAAAAAATGCTAACTAATATGTTGTATAACAACTGAAAACACGTGTAACGAAGTCTGCGATTTTCTAGCTTTCGCCGGAGGTATTGTCCATTTAACTTATATATAAATATAAATATATATATATATATATATATATATATATATATATCCAAAGATGATACATAAAGTATCTAATGCCATACTGTCAATAGTAATAATTTCAGTTTTGAACTGAAATGGTGTCGGTTAGAAATTTCTAACACTTTAAAAGACACCTTGGATGCTGCCATATAAATAGATATAAATATCATTCAACCTATATCGGGGCAAAACCAAACTACAGACACGTGTAAGGTATGGACGCTCGCCCTGCGGGAACCCGATGATGGTAGAAACGTGAAATTTCGATAGATCTTTATTTTCATAATGTAAAAAGGTATTTTGAAAAAAATTTAATCCTAAAGAGGTGAAAGTTTTTTATAAAAATTGAAATTCAGACTCTTAAAATATTTCCTTAAACACATGTTTTATGGTCTATTAGAATCCACCACCTAAGGGTGCAAATAAGGGGTTGAAACTTTGAATGGATAATATTTAAAAATTACTCCATTTTCTACAAAAATTATTATGCTGACTCCTACTGATATAATGTTAAAAATTGTGAAAAATTTTGTTGAAAATCTGGAACAAACGTTGAAAATCGTAAAAAATTGTTAAAAATCTAAATTTTAAAAATGACGAAAGTTTATAAAAAAATCTTGACAAACGTGAATACTTGCAAGAAATTCTTGACAATTTTAAATATTGATAAAAATGGTTTAAAAAATGACAATCGTTAAAATTTACGAAAATCCTGAAAATAGTTTAAAAAATATGAAAAATATTTGGAGATCCTGATATAATGTTAAAAATCGTAAATAATTTTGTTGATAATCTTAAAAATTTCAAGAAAATTGAAAAAAATTGTTGACGTGTTTAAAAATTGTTGAAAATGGTAAAAAAATGTCAAAAAACATAAAAAAATGTTGAAAATCGTAAAAAATTTTTGAAAATTATGCAAAATAGGTATTAATCCAAAAAAAAAACATGTTAATTCGTAATAATTAAATATTAAAAACAAAAAATATTGAAAATTTGTAAAAATTGTAGAAAACGTAAAGAAAAAGATTAAAAAAAGGTAGATGAAAAAAAGGCTAGGTACCAAAAAATTAGGAAAAAATAAAAAATAAAAGAAAAAAAATAAAAAACTATCAACATTTAAAAAAATTTAAAAAACCAACAAAAGCGTCAAAATCCACAATGCAACGAAAGAAAAGCTAAAACCTGTAAATAGACAAAAAATATGATAAAATTGACAAAAATTGTAATAAAATCATAAAAATTAATCGAAATATTAAGAAAATCATTAATTGTTTAGCGATGCGAAGTTCGCCGTGTATTGTGGGAGCTTTAAACAGCTTATATATGACTAATGTCTTGAAAATAAATTGAATGAATTTGTAAGCTAGACTTTAAAGTTAAACCATTTTTTTTAAGCACAGAAAATTTTAACTGCTTTTCTCCGATTTACGTACGATTATTTATTTATCAATTACTAATACTATACCACAACACTATACATATTATAATATTATAACCCTAACACAGTTTAAAAAAAAAAATTAACATATTTTAAATATGCTAAACACCAAACAAATGTATTTACACAAATCGAAAGAATTAATCAAGTGTAATTTATAAATAAATCACTAATTAGTATCGAAATCAACCCCATAGAACACATACCATCTAATAAATAAAACCTGCTGATTATTTATTTATATTATCGATTAATTATACGAAAAAAAGTTATCAAGATAAAAATGTTTTATAGTAGCAGAATAATTAATTAAGAAAATAATTAAAAAACTGAATTATGAAAATTATTAAAGAATTTACCCAAATTAAAAAAGTTTATCAACAAATTTAATTTAATTTAAGTAATTCTTTTTTTTAAGTTGACGTGAAATATTTTTTAACGAAACTTAAATTCATGCTATTTTTGATCATACAAAGTAGTTCTATTAGGATTTTTGTTTAAATATTTATTTTTATAACAAAAGAAAAATAAGGAATTTGAACTTAAACTTAAAAAAGTAATAACTGCACTTTTCCTAAGTTGATATTTGTATTTCGTAGTTATGTTAAGTTATTCAGATTTATGATTTAGAATCTTATGAAACAAATCTCCAATTTATCTGCTCTTTGTAAAATAAACATTTGTTTTAGAACTAAAAAACATTTTCATTGCGGTAATATTTACAGTCTTTCAACTTACTTATTTATCTTTTACTCGAATGGTGTCTAAGTTAAATAAAATTATATTGCATGCCATAAAGCAAGTTTCTTGTAATATGGGTAACTCGGAAAACTTGAAAAAGTTATTCGAGTCCATATATAATATAATAACATTCATACAACAGTACGTAATGCACACATTTTAAACTATTTTTAATGTAGTTTGTAAAATAGTAAATAATTGAGATAAAGTGAACTTAAAACCTATAAGTTTTAATACATAATTTTAAAAATGACAAAATAATTATCGTTAAAGGAATTATTTTATATTTTCCGTATCATTAGAAAAACCTATTATATACTTCATAAAGTAGTCATGACATTTATTAAATCCGAAAAATCTATCAATAATGATGTAGACATGCTCCATTAACTTACCATTTATCTATACGAGATTAGATAGCACGAATACCTAATGAACAGCGAACTTGTCACAATATTTCGCACGGCGCTTTTCAAGTTTTCAGCTTTTCAGAGAGCAAGGCGGGAAAACACTGAATGTTGTAAACTTTGTGCGGAGTGGTTAGAGCAAAGACGTTCCTTGCGCATGTACCTACCTACATATGCTTCGTATATTCTAAAGGGTGATTGATGAATTTTGGCACTTTTTGTTAAATTGCTTCAGAGAGACCATGAATTTGCAACAGATTTATTGTTAAACTTTTTTGTACTTCAGTTAGAAATAGTGCATTATGCACTCCTACTACCATATAAACTAGACATTGCATCTGATTGATGGTTCGTTTCCTTTTTTTTATTTATGATCATAGAGTTTAAAACTGAAACAATATCAAGTTACAAATCACACACTCCCATCATATATAGGTACCTAATATTTTATTCAACTCATGAAAGCAAATATTTTAAATTACATGTTTACCTAATTTTTTTATGTATAAAACTTGAATTATTGGTTTTCAATTACCACAACAAAATCATAAAATCACATATTAAACAAATTGGGACATTTAGGCTGGTTGAACTTTAACGTTTCTATGATTTCGTTGGTCAAGACTCAAATGTATAATGATTTAACTACTACTAGGTTGTTCGTACAATATATTCTGAATGTTTCAATAAATCTTTGTTGTAAAGCGAAGTAAATTAAAACTATAATAGATGCAATTGATTAGTTGAAAATAGTTTCACGAACAATAGAACGTATTTATTTAATCCCGCTCACAATGAACTATCCCGCTCATTTAACGCTTAATTTGGCTAAAATTTGCAGTGGTTTCGATATACAATCATGGCAAGCCCGTTAAAGCGTTTTTTATTGTTTTGAGTTTCTTTTTGATCATATTTTATAAGTCTCTGTTATAATTAGGTGTTTGTAATTGTTATAAATAGGTACATGTGTTTCAATTTTTGAGTTGAAACTTCTGATGCAGCCGATACAGACTGCAATATAGAATTACGGACGTAGGTTTTGTACGAGAATAGTAGTTTACGTAACAAGTCCTGAAAGTGGTCTTTTACTGGACAAGTAGCCAAATTGCAGGGCGAGCCATAGGCGAGCCCTGCAAGCCTGCGAGTCCAGTAAAAGCACTTTTGGGACGTATTACGTACAATATTTTTTTTAAAACGGGCATTGTTGTACCATACACTTCATATTATTCAGTTTACATTTTTATAACAAGAACTCTTTGTTAACTAATTTTAACATTTTTTTTAACAAACCTTGCTTGGGTGGCCGCCTTAACAATTTCATCTGGTATAATTTCATCTTCCATTAATTCACAATCAATTGCATCATTTTAAATATCCATTTTATAATAAATTTCACGTTTTCAGCTAATCGTCAAAATATGTCAAGTTATTTAACCTTGCCGAAGGTTACTTTCAAGATGCAAAGCGACTGTGGTAGTACCATTTTTGGAGTAAAGATGGGGCCACTTGCGAATGGTTTCTACTTTCGCAAGTTTACATCTATAAGGATTTGGTCGATTTATACAGGGGATGTCTCTTCATGAAGAGACATAACCTATACTACACTGATGAGCTCCAAAAAGAGCAAAAAGAGTCTGTAGTTGGTTTTGCCATTGTATGAGGTGATTAATATCCTTATACTTATGTCGCAGCATCTACCGGTGTCTTGAGTAAGGAAATCTAACCAAACACCAATCCAATTTAAGACTGTCACAAACGCTCTGCTCGTTTTATGTTTTTATCGTTTTAAATATATACAAAACTCGGTTATCATAGAATTAACCGCTATCTTAGACTAACTATTTTATTATAAATGCGTCCTGTAAAAGCTTTTACCGGACTTGTCCGACAAAATGACATTTTCTGAACTAAAAATAAACCGGAAAGTACTAATTTCTGGCCGGTTTAAAAAAAAATATTATTCCACAGAACTCACTGCCACGACTTCAAAACTAATTTTTAATATATGTTTATATATCTACTCTTAAGTGCTAGTCTGCTTTTTTTTATTATCTTTCTTAAGATTATCTTATAATTAGGACCAATTCTTTTAATACAAACAAACAGTTTTTCTCAGATACTTATTCTACAAGAGTGTTTTGCGAATTGCCTAATCTTATTGTATAAACAAAAATACCATCCTCCAAAATTTCAAACTATACTAATACATAAATATAATAAAATAATATCTATTTCATTATACCGTAAATAAATTTTCAAGTTATAGGCGGTATTTAGATAATTAAGATAATAATGTTCTTTTATATTTTTTAACCATAATACTATGCAAATGTTTATTTTATACAAAAATAAATACGAACTAAGTATCTTATCTATATATATATATATATATATATATATATATATATATATATATATATATATATATATATATATATATATATATAATGAATGTTTGTCTGTATGTCTGTATGTACTCAATGAACTCAAAAACTACTGGACCGATTATTATGAAAATTGGTATTTATATGTATTTTTTCACGGAGAAGGTTTGTATAATATGCTCATTGATGCCACTCGCCACCAGGTGGCGCTGCAGAGTAGCAACTTCTGTCCCGTTTAACCGATTTTTATGAAACTTGGTATGTATATGTATTTTTCCACGGAGAAGGTTTGTATGATATGCTCATTGATGCCACTCGCCACTAGGTGGCGCTGCAGAGTAGCAACTTCTGTCCCGTTCAACCGATTTTTATAAAACTTGGTATGTATATGTATTTTTTACGTATAAAGTTTGTATGATATGCTTATTGATGCCATTTGCCACCAGGTGGCGATGCAGAGTAGCAATTCTGCCCCGTTCAACCGATTGTCATAAAAATCAGTATGATGATGTATTTTTAATGGGTAAGATGAATATGATATGCGTATTAATGAAAGTTGCCACCAGATGGCGCTTCCATGTATCAAATTCAATACTGATTAATAGATATCTATACGAGTTCCTATAAATTTAAGTTCGAAAAATATATTTTTGGTGCGATAAGTAAAACAAAACTATAAACTTTCTTTCCTTCTCTATATCCTCTTATCTTTTATTTTTCTTTAATTTATTTTAGTTGTTGGCGTAGCAACGCGCGCCGGGTTCAGCTAGTATGCTATATATTAAAACCTCACTTATATGTGTCAGTTTATGACAGTTCGATCGTTAGTTGTATATAGAAAATCAATAAAATCAGTTTGTAATGGAAATATTTATTTGTCCATGACTGTTATGTTCTACAAAATGTATTTACTAGTGAATAATGGTTAATTATTTACTGTATGACGTAACAACAGAACATATATCTAATTTTGATATGAGAATATTATTTATATTATTATTATGTTAGGTTTTGGGTTATAAAACTTTAATAAAATGCCGAATTTATTTAATATTTATAAATAAAACGAATTTTAAATGTTTAAATACATCTGACTAAAAGGAAATTTAGGTATGTCATCAACTTACCAATTCAAAAATGTATTACCCATAAATTTCATATCACCAGTTTGTTACAAATTTTATTTTGTGTAAAAAGTATACCAACAAGAATATATTAAATGACATTAGGGGGCAATTGATACAATGTCGCATCCAGCAGGACTTGAACTCACAACCTTTGCCTCTACGCTATCTGTGCTTACGGAGAAAATGAGTAAGTTTTACATGTGATATGATTTAAATTTAACGAACAAAAAGGGAAACAATTACTAAGCATTCATAGTTTAATTGTTAGAGCGTAGCTGCGTAGAGGCAAAGGTTGCGGGTTTTGGGTCCTACTGGATGTGACATTTTTTCAATTTCCTTTTAATGTCATTTAATATATTCTTGTTTGTCTACTTTCCAAAGTTTCAAAAAACATCCAAAATACCATGAAAGATATCTCAAATAATTATTTACTAAACTAAACACATTTATAAAGAATCGACCTACTTTTTACCACTATATCCAATCTACACACTTTTCTCATAAATTTAGATCGTAGTTAGTGTAAATCATATATTTTTTCTATTTTACATTGTCAGATCATTCTTTTACGTTAGTAGCTTAGCCTTTATTTCAAAGTGAAATACTTTTTGTTATCTTATGCATTCTCCTCAGTTGACAACAGCATCGTGATATACGAAGGAGTTGTGTAAAGAGAATTTCTTTAGTTAAGACCATCCCTTCTTTGACACTGACATCGCAACCTGTTTTTTGTTATTCTTACCAATGACTCTAAAAAAAAAACTAATGAATATGTGGCTGAAGTTTAATGCGTTACCGGCCATTGGTAAAGGTTGTAGATTCGATTAATATCATTTTTTACATAGTATTTTACGGATTGTACAGAACCAGTGGTATAAGAAAAACAATTTACCAAATGTCACAACAGAATAATGTAAACTTGCTTTATATAAAAAGGGTATATTAAAAACATAAAATATTCACCAAATACCAAGTAAAATAAATCAAAGTCTCAGTCTCAGCAAAATATTTATATTAATTCTTATTGTGACGCGTTTCGCTCATACGAGCATCATCAGACTTATAAAATATAACAAGAATAATTGCTGGAGTACAATAAATAAAATTAATAAACTTACATTAACATAGTACACATCTCACTGACAAATGTAATTTTTAGGTTGAATTAATAAAAACAATTGAAATTAAAATAAAAATAAAAATTAAAATTAAGGTCTTTACACAATTCCAAAATTAAATTTCCCAAAAATAACGGTGTACTAACTTTTGATCTATAGAATCGTTATTTTTAAAAAATTAACAAAATAATTTGAATGTTCCAAATCAAAACAAATATAAACAAAGATTCATTGAAATGAAGTAGCAAGTTAACAACTGAAATATTCATTCTAATAAATTATTAAAAATTAATGATGGTTTAAAATTGAACACATCATTCACACACAATAAAACAGGGCTCTTTTTGGCTTTTGTGATTTCCATCTTTTCCAAGAGGTCCAGTTTATTACCTTTTGTGCAATGATGCAACAACTCAACGTTTTCTAAAATATCAAAATTATGTTTTGTATTTAATAAGTGGTTGGCAAATGCTGAATTTGTTTCTACTATTTCGCTGTTTTTGTATTTGTTAAATAAAGTTAAGTGTTCTTTTACTCTCCTTGAGATTTTCCGACCACTTTGTCCAACATAGATTGCCTCACAAGTTCCACATTTTAGAGCATAAACACCTGAATTTGAAAATTTGTCTATTTTGTCTTTAATATGAACTAAGTGTTTTTTTAATGTATTGTTTGTTCTGAATGCTATTGAAATTGAATGTTTGAAAAAAACACTTAGTTCATATTAAAGACAAAATAGACAAATTTTCAAATTCAGGTGTTTATGCTCTAAAATGTGGAACTTGTGAGGCAATCTATGTTGGACAAAGTGGTCGGAAAATCTCAACGAGAGTAAAAGAACACTTAACTTTATTTAACAAATACAAAAACAGCGAAATAGTAGAAACAAATTCAGCATTTGCCAACCACTTATTAAATACAAAACATAATTTTGATATTTTAGAAAACGTTGAGTTGTTGCATCATTGCACAAAAGGTAATAAACTGGACCTCTTGGAAAAGATAGAAATCACAAAAGCCAAAAAGAGCCCTGTTTTATTGTGTGTGAATGATGTGTTCAATTTTGAACCATCATTAATTTTTAATAATTTATTAGAATGAATCTTTCAGTTGTTAACTTGCTACTTCATTTCAATGAATCTTTGTTTATATTTGTTTTGATTTGGAACATTCAAATTATTTTGTTAATTTTTTAAAAATAACGATTCTATAGATCAAAAGTTAGTACACCGTTATTTTTGGGAAATTTAATTTTGGAATTGTGTAAAGACCTTAATTTTAATTTTTATTTTTATTTTAATTTCAATTGTTTTTATTAATTCAACCTAAAAATTACATTTTTCAGTGAGATGTGTAATATGTGAATGTAAGTTTATTAATTTTATTTATTGTACTTCAGCAATTATTCTTGTTATATTTTAGAAGTCTGATGATGCTCGTATGAGCGAAACGCGTCACCATAAGAATTAATATAAATATTTTGCTGAGACCGAGAGTTTGATTTATTTTACTTGGTATTTACATATTCCGGTCTCTTTGAGAATTATGGACGAATTTTTTGAAATATTCACCATTTTTCTATAAATAATACAATACAAAAACTTCAGTTAGAGTAGAGGAGTCATGGAATGCAAGACATATAATATATGTCAGCGTGTGTTGATCACAAAAATAGAGCTTTGTACTGTTAACATATTATGTTAACAGTACAAAGCTGTATTTTTGTGGTCAACACACGCTGTAGTTTCCGTAAATTGATACTTTCAACGTGTTTCATTTTGTACCCAAAATTTTAAAATTATACTACACATATTTACAAATAGAAAAGAGACTAAAAAATTCAAATCATATTATTTTAAGGGTAAGTTTATATTTAATTTCACTGATTATTAATTATTGACTATAAATAAACCCAGAAAAAGGCACTGCTTTAGACAATCGAAAGCAATAAGATGGAGAAATCAAAGTTTTATGTTTTGATATATAAACTTAATCAATGGCCAGATAGATACTTTAAAAAATATTATGTTTTTATGACAAGTTGTAACTTGTACGGTTTAGCTCCTAAAGAAATAGTTGAAAACAAAGAAATAAAAAAAGAGAATGAAAAAAATCATACACCAGTAAAACAATATCTACTATATATCTTAGAAACAGTGATTTTCCAAAATTATAATCTATGATACAATTTCAAGCTTGAGTAACCATCTAATAAGTAAGAGGACAAGGAAGAAAATAACTTCTTACTTAACTCAAATAATGAATTGCTCCAATACTTTCTTAAAAAGCAAATCTTAAAACATAGTATTGATCTGTTGATTAATACTTTGAATGGGTAGGTACCCTAACAATGGTAATAATAAATATCACCGGACAACCGTGATAAATCTATTTTATGTGTAACATATATCAGATTGTTACATCTGTTGAGTTGAAAAAATTACTGTGGGTTTTAAATCTTTAATAAATGTTCTCTAAACAAATACCATAATACTCAGCAAATACCAATTTTAAGAAAAACAAACACCTAAAAGAAAATACTAAATAAATTAAAATTCGATATGTGAAAACAAATACAGTTTTTGTAACGTGTCTACTTTAAAATATTGGACTTAATTTAATTTTAATAGTTTACAACACTTTTTGAAAACATAGCTTTCTTATGGCGGAATACGAAGCTGGATGAACCCAAAGACGTGGCATCACGATCTTCATAAGCATCACGATAAGTAACGTCATACGTATGTATATTCGGTAAAATAGTACTATAGAGCCTAATTACAAGTGATCACAAGTAATTTTAAGTAATCACTACTAATTGCAAGTGATTTCTAATAGGTAATTATAAATAATTGCAAGTGATCACAAGTGTTGCAAGTGAATTCTGGTGATTTTAATTTATTATAAGTGGTTAAAAGTGATCACAAGTGATAGTCAATATGTTTGAATGTTCGCTGAAATAATAATTTCCCCTCCTGAATCATTTCTAAAATGTTACTTTTTTTTTGAAGTGAAATTTAATACATTATTTAAAATTTAGTTTTTATAAATAGTTAAATGCCATATAAGAAATTTTAATCTTGTTTTTACAATAAACCAACAATTTCATAACGTTAAATAATATATAAATTTTGTGCTGAATCGGTGTAGTTAGAAAATTGTTTTACTAAGATCTGAACAAATAAAAGAGCAGTCTAGTACATTAAACACAGTCAAAACTTTTGAATTTTAGTTTAAATAAAGTTTCGGGAAAGAAACATTAACTTAATCAAATGCAACGACAATAAAAATCTGATTAAAATTTAAATACTGCAGACGATTTAAAAACGTTTTCAAATTTCTTTAAATTTTTAATTAAATAACTGTTTAAAAACTGTTTATACTAAACCAATCTTGTAATAACGACCCAAGAAATTACAGACTAACCGAACTATTAAATAGTAGTAGCAAATTAGTTACCAAGATAATCACATATCTACAGTGTGGGCCACAGGAAACAGTCCATCTCGATATTTAGATTTTAGATTTTAAGCAAATGTCAAAACAGGTCGATTTTCTATCTAAGGGTACACATTTTTACGATCCATGCATCTGTCAATTATCAACCCCCTCCCTTTAACTTCCTCAACCCCTTATTTTTAAATAGGGAATATACAATGTGTGGCCTATCAATTAAAAAGTATTTAGATGAATTATTTAGACATAACGATTGTTCACGTTTTTTTTTCTGTACTGTTTTTGCAAAAAAAGTCTTTATTTATTTAAAGTACATAAACCTCTTAAAAATGAAACGTAATGCCTATGGTTTACTAGTATGTGATTTTTTTTGTCACATCAAAAATAAATTTAAACAGAAACAGTTTGTTTAACATTGTTGTAGTTAGATGCATTTGGGTATTTTTAAATAGTTCCAAAATGGTATATTCTTTTGCAGAATGAGTTGAGCTTATTTATATATTTTTCTACAACCGTGCGTAAAGTATTACCTTTACGCACGGTTTAAGGTTCGTAAAGTTTAACTTTTTTTCACTAGTGAAAAAAAAAGTTTTTTTTCACTAGTGAAAAAAAGTAAAATAAGCACTGTTTTGTATAAGATTATGCAAATACTTCTATGTGTGTTAGTGGCCGAGGTTGTAAGGTATATAGCTTCTACCCAGATGACTCGGGTTCAATTCCGGGTAAGGAAACTTTTTTTTTATTATTTAATTGTGTAAATTTGTGTAAATATATTTAATTGCTAAATTATTGCAGTTTAATACATACAAAACTAGATATTATATTCAGTAATTTTTAATTTGATTTTTAATATGACAGAAATATCAGTTTATTAATAAGAGTAAGTATTTTTATTTAAATGACTGATTGACATTTCAATTAATTTATAATTCACGCATTTCGCGTTTCTACGTACCGGTATTATAAGGTGAGATTAATTTAGAAAATAAATATTTTGTTATCTAAAATATGTTTTAAATATAATTTTTTTTTTTTTAGTAAAGCGTAAAAAAATCAGGCCTATACTTGTATTGAAATTCGGTTGTAAAAAAAATATTGTATGCAACTCGTGCGTAAATGTTCCTTTACGCACTAGTTGCATAAATAACTAGTTTTGAAAACAAGAGTTGTGCCAGAAAAACAGCGGATTTATTTAATCAGCTTCATGAAGACAAGCACATGCATTATTCATACGTCTTGGAGCTTGTGAGAAAACGGAGTCAGCAGCTACTCAAAAAAAGATCTATGAAAATAGGGTGAGCACTGAACCTGCAGAAGTAGGATTTTTAGGTCATATTAGTTTAGATTCTACGAGTACGAGAAAATTGGCCGAAGAGTTTGGTTTTTCGCGCACTACTGTCCGTGTAACATGCAAAATACGATCTAAATAGTTTACCTTAAACTCACGTAGTCATACTGGTTCCTAAATGTTGTTTTCGGTACTTCATTTCTCATTTTATTGGTTATATCTATTTTGTATAACCTTCTTGGTACTGATATGATTTTTCATAGATATTTGTTACTATTATTGTGAATAAGAACTGGAAATTCGATGGTGTTCGTTATTTCGTTGTTTTGCAAGGTATTTTCAGTATTTCGACTCGTATATATTTGTTTATAAACATCAACTGTTTGAAGTAATTGACATTACTACCATTGTACCTACCCGTAGTCTGTTTTTCGAGATGTGATTTTGTGTGACGTAGTTTCTTGAGTAGTTCGGGTGTCCGTTTTCTTAATTGTTCTGTTTTATGTCAATTAGCTCGAGTGTCATTTTTGGTCTTGTTTAGTGAAAAGTGAAGAACAGGCATTCTCTGTTTCCTTCCTGTTAAGACTTCATGCGAAGTGGTGTGTAATCGATAAATCTGCTATTATTTTATTTGACCACTGTCAATCCGTTTTGGGATATATAGATTTTCGATTAATTTGAATTTGTGCGATTGCGGAAGTTTGTAGTTTTGAGGAAGAAGTTGTTTTGGATACTCTCCTCGTTTTGTTGTTTGGAACCGTGCACATACCTAAATGGGAATTATTCGCCACCTGTATCTACCGGCGTGAAGCATTGAAGCATAAAAATAAAGGAAGAGATTGTCCGAACCCGTTTTCTAGAAAAAGGTATGTCTATTTTGTTGTTTCTTTTCTGTGTTCTGTTTAATACAGGTAAAGTCGTTGCGTTACATTGTTTAATTGTTATTCAGATGGTAGGGGTCACTTCCAGTGATTATTTTTTTTTATTGTTTAAGGGTTTTAGTATTGGGCCACACCAAAGTTTCAGTAGTGGGTCACACCCAAGTTCAGTATTGGATTAAGCTTAAGGTCTGTTTTACCTCAAGTACTAAACACTTCAAGTCCAAATTCTGGGTTCTTTGTGTGCGTAGCTGTGATCTAGTGCAATAAACGAGAATATCTTGTATTGAATTCATCCCAGGATCATAATCTAGGACTGGAACCGGTTCTACCCGAGACCGGTTGTATTCAACAAGATTCAAGGATAATAATTAAGTATTTGAGGGAGATCAGGACGTTGGTTGAAAACCCAGGGGGTTTGTTTAGCATATTTTTTTTTACCTTTTTGACACTTACATTGGATTTTGTATTTACAGTTTATTTTTCTTATATCTATTGTACGAGGTACTTTTTTTTTAAATACTTTAAGGTGTTGTATTTTTATATAGAAACCATTGCACATGCGCCTACGCCTTGGTACCAAGACCTACCGTGCAAAGTGCGGAAATCTATTGAGTTCTATTTGTTTATTTTCCGTATTACTTTAATTGCGTACGACACCTTATAGTTACCTCTTCTTAAAACGTTCATCATAGTCAAGTAAGCACATAAATTATTTTTTTTGGTTAATTTGTTTAATTAGAATTAATTTTGTCAATTTGCTAAATAGATTGTATTAATAGAAAGGAACATAAGTGGAAGGTTAGTTTTTATTTTCATTTCTGCCTTTTACTGAGTTTAGGCATGGAAAACTTACATTGATAGGCCAGTGTGGGAAAATTCAGTTGGCGCCCGTAAATATTTACGATCTACTTTTTTTCGGATGATTAAAAAAGGAATCCACCCCTTCTTCGATTTTGAGCTTAGTCGATGGCGGAAGGTAGTCACCGGAACAACTGAAACTTATGTAACCGAGTAGACCTGATTTTAAATATATTTTGCAGATTTGTTATTGTTATTTTTTTGAATTTTCCGAGGCAAAATATAATATACGGTTATTTCGTAATAGTTAAAATTGTAGGTTACATCCGTAAGGTTTTGAAACGTCATAAATTTCATTTCTACAAGATACAATTAGTACATTGAATAAATTGAAATAAATGAAGATGACCCATACAGACCACTACAGTTTTGGGAGATTATGTCTGACATAATAAACACTAATGCAAACTTTTTATTTAGTACCTATTTGTTTTTCGGATGAATGTTCCTTTTTGTAAATGGTACAAATCGGCACCAATGTTGTTACTGGGCTGATGAAAATCCTAGAATATTCCAATAAACACATCCCAAAAATCCTCTTAAATTAAACGTGTGGACAGGAGTTATGGGGATTGTATTGTTGGTCCATTTTTGGCCACAAAATTTAAACGAAGAAACGCATCTCGAATAATTATTAAAAGACAATATTGATCCCGCTCTTACAGATATAATCGAAAATGATTATAGGTACTTAGAAAATAATCTTTTTTCCAACAAGACGGCGCACCTCCACACTACTGCAGTGCTGTAAGGCAATATCTTGAGGAACGATTTCCTAGGCAATAAATTGGAAGGAAAGGCCGTATTAAATGGCCTACAAGATCTCCCGTTTTAACACCCCTGGATTTCTTTTTGTGAGTTATTTAAAGAGTAAAAATTAAAACTGAACCCGTTTCGTTGAAAGAACTAAGACGACGAATAGTACATAAATAAAGCCTAATAACCACAAAATGCTTCAAAACGTTAAACGTAATTTCGAATAGCGGCGGACATTATTTTCAACATCTTAAGTAAATTGTTAAATGTATTATTTATTGAAATAATTTTCGTTACACTACAATTAAAAAATTGCTTTTGCAATATTTGTTTTTATTTACTTTTGATGTAAAAGAAAAAATTACCTTTTTGCAATCCATAGGCGTTACGTTTTATTTTTAAGAGGTGTATGTACTTTAAATAAATAAATACTTTTTTTTTGTAAAAACTACAAATATCGAAAAAAAATCGTGAACAATCTTTATGTCTAAATAGTTCATCTAAATACCTTACAAATGATGTGCCGCACATGGTATATTTCCTATTTAAAAATAAAATGTTGAGGAAGTGGAAGGGAGGGGGTTGAGAATAACATGGCAGATATATATTTAAAAATACATAACAGGTGGGAATCTTTTATACACACAAGAGAACCCAAAATCCATGTTTTTTTATTTCGCCTGTTTGTCTGTATTTTATTCTTTTATTGGAGTAACTTTCGCCACTTAAATCAAAATAATAAATCAATATTTTGAAAATGACCCTTGCTTATTTATCTTAATGGATATGTCAAATTTGTCAACGGCCGTCTTTTAAAAACTAAAAATGCGTAGGTACCTAACAACATTAAAACAATTAAAAAAATGTTAAAAGTTTTTCTCCTTTCTAAGCTTTCGACAACTTAATCGGTTGTCGTTTTCAAGAATAAAAGTTATATATTTCTTCTTGATGTAATGTTTTTTGAATTTTATTTAAAAAAATTTTAAATTCAAAAAATTTCATTAAGAAGGAATATATAAATTTTATCTTTGAAAACGACAACCGATTTGGTTGTCGAAAGCTTAGAAAGGAAAAAAACCTTTAACATTTTTTAAATTATTTTAATTTTGTTGGGTATTTTTAGTTTTTATTATTAATTAATTATTTTGAATTTAGTGGTGAAAGTTGCCCCAATAAAAGAAGAAACTATATATAGATGATGCTACAAAAAAGTTCTAGAAAATATTTAAATATATTTGTCTGTATGTTTCTTTGTGCACGCAAAACTCAGAAACAACTTAACCAATTTGGATGCAGTTTTTAAGAATCTATTGTGATGGGCTTTACCTAATATTTCGTGTTCTTTTTATTTAAATAGGTAAACAAATAAAGAATTTATGTCCATTGTACGAAGTCGTGGGCACAGCTAGAATATGGGAATCGCGGGGTACGGAGATACGTTGTTGTTAAATGTATCCAATATACGAATCTTTCTCTGTATAATGAATGCATCAATGTAAAATTAAAAACAATAGTATTAACCAGTGGGGGCAAGTAAGTATATTGGAATACCAGCCGACCCCATAGACGTTGTCCTGTACACGTGTCTTTAATTAAAAAATTTCTTTTTATAATAAGGTATAACAATTTGAACCCTCTTGATAAAAATTATTACTAAAAAGTTATTACTATATCTAACGTCATTACATGTACATTTATCATAATTCCACAAATCGATACTGTGTGAATATATATATATATATATATATATATATAAGAAAAAAATGATTTTTTCTTTTATTCTATCCGGTCAAAAATAATTATAAATCTGTATATATATACCTATATATAGATATATATATATATATATATATATATATATATATATATATATATATATATATATATATATATTATGTTATGTTATTTTAAGACGCAAAGCGACTTCTTAGTTCCATTTTTGGAGTAAAGATGGGGCCACTTGCGAATGGTTTCTACTTTCGCAAGCGTACATCTATAAGGATTTGGTAAAGTAATATTGACTTTTTGCAAATATTGGAAGGACGTCGATCCAGGAACGTTAACCAATAATAAACGCAATAAAATATTCGCGTTGCTTAGTATAAACTATATATAATCGACTTAAAGTATTTGTCATAAATATGTCAGCGAATCCTAAGACAAGAATGCCTTGTTTCTGCGGTAACCAATTTTTTTATTGTTTATTTCATGTAAAAAAATTTGAAACATCAGTGTACATTAATGTCCTTGCGAATTGCCAATAATATCTTGTCGACTACAAAGGTAAAAAAAATCAGTTGGAGTTGTTTTTGGAGCCGTGTCAGCCTGTTGTAGTGCAGTTTCTTCCGTGAAATAAAAACGCTGTCCGTTTTCAAGATGCACAGCCAAATGTATAACAGTAAGGATCTCTTTTATGTATAGGAAACGTAAAAATGCGCCATTGCTACTTACGTTTCCACATTTTAAATAGCAAATATCACTACCTTTGTGAACATACTTACAAATGTATTTGGTAGACTTCACGGAACTGCATAGTTCTCGTCTTTACGTCGGTAAGATGGATAACCATTAATATTGGTGATAGTATCAGTTTCACATGTTTTTGGAAAACGTTTTGTACATTATCCATACATGATAAAATCATGTTTGGAGTACCACATGAACCATGGATCATATTAGTAGTAACAATGTCAAACAATTCTCGATTAACATTCGGATCTAGAATTTCCGCTAAAATAATTTTGTCAATTCCTTCTGGGCGTATTTTATCCATCAACCAAATTAAAACATGCACATGAGGTAAAACTCGTTTTTGCTCTTCGACACAGTAAAGTCATCAACGTGTTTCACCAAATACCAAGTGATGTGTAATCAAATTTATCAAAGACTTCAATTTTTGTTTAAAGACACGTGCAGTAACATCATGACAGTGCATCGATGTTTGGCCTGGCAACAGCAAATTTTTAATTTCATCCCAGTTTGGATTACACGTAAACGAGATAAAAAGATCTCGCCGGCTGTATGCACGTACGTAGGCCATGGCCTCTTAAATATATGACGCGAACTACCAATGTATGATGATGGAAGAATATATGCGGTACGGATATTGTTGATGTTATTCGTTGCATCTACGTTACGGTTATGGCGTCACGCAAGTGAATGTACTCCTCAGAAGTTTTGCTTGATTGAATTATAAGTATCGTAATCTCTTACTTTCGATTTTTACATACATATCGTCAATTTACTGATTAAATAGCTGTCTGCATCGCAGAATGTAATTATCTTCATTAGCACGAATCAATAGTCGATATGCGTAAAAGTTCATAGCACTAACTTTCTATATATATATATCAAAATGAAAAAGATGATACATAACGTATCTAGTGTTTTACTGTCAGTATATTCCAGATACACAACCTGGATTTGTGCCTGGTTAGAATTCCTATCTGTAGGACACAGGATGCTGCAATATGGATATAAAAATTGATCAGTCTATACAAGGGCAAAACCAAACTGTAGACACGTGTTTCGCTGTAGTTAGAGCTCGCAGTACAGTCTATACCAGGGATGTCTTTTCATTAGTGACTGAAGAAACAAACCTATACTGAAACTTTAAACGTTACACTCAACAAACGCATTATAAATTTTAAAATTATCTTAAAATCAGTTATTAAAAATATACATTTTATAACTGGTCTCCATTTTATTATTGTTTTCCCTAAGACAGGTTTCTCTATAAGAAAACTTTAATTTTTCTTTTTGCAATATGTTTTATTTTATTTGTTATGTATTCTAAAATTTTAAAAGATATTTTTTGCTTAATAATTACTTATTAAACCTTGAATTTCTTTTCATTATATAACCTACTTTACGTTTATTTTTTATAAGATAAGATGTAACAATAAATATACTTAGATTTTGCTAATCTGATTTTATGTGTTGATACAATTTTCATTTCCACGAATATGGGTCATTGCCAAAAACATTCTTTCATATTCGTTTTTCCCTATTTAGGATACATGTGCCTGTAAAATTAAATTACTTTTTCTTTTTTATGGCACGTTCTGCTAAGAAACATGATTTCGATTGTTTGGTGTACCTTAGCAGAACATGAAATAAAAAATAAATACCTATCTCGCTGTTGTCGTTTGTATCTTCTATAAAACTATATATTTCGTTGTTTGTGCAATTACAGCCAGCAAAATTTTTGCATGTGATAGAGTGTAACATTTAACTGTCTTTTAACAAGTATAATAAGCACGGAAAATTTATTTTATCTCTTAAATGCTTTTATCAACAAACATTTTTTGAACTTTTTATGATAAAAAAAGTGTAAAAAGCAAAGCAGGCCATAAAATCGTGTATACTACGTTTAGGAGTATATACTATACTAATAATAATAATACATAAATATGTAAAAGTAAAAGGCAGGAGAACATCTTAACCAAAATATTCAATGCTGCTTTTTGAATTTAGAAAGCGAATCATGAAAAAAATGCAATAATTTTTTAGATTTTTTATCATAAACAAGATATCAGAACCCTGATATATATTTTCAGTAACCTTGAAAACGCCAAAATAACAAGTTTAAACGAATTTTTTAACGAATTTCCATTAAACTCCAGGTGCAGACGTACATACCGGGCACCAGGTACTTCGTACAGGATCGCCAAAACGATATATTTGTATTCAGCGATTTCAAAAACATCGGTAGAACAAGTTTAAACGAATTTCCATAAAACTTTATGAGAAGACGTACACCAGTTACCTGTACAGGATCGCCAATGCGGTCTTTGTGTTCACCTATCTCAAAAACCTCGGCATAAAAAGGTTGAACAAAATTTATATATAATTTTAATGAAACTACACAAGAACACGTACATACCAGGCACCTCAAAAACCTTGAAGTAGAAAAACTTATTTTCATGCATATTTTCCGAGTTGTGAGCATTTCTTTTTTCAATACTTATTTGGAAAATGCATTTCTCACCTGCAACAATGCAAGTTTCATTTGTCCCTTATGCTATGGGGCAAAAAAGTTTACTAAAGCTCTCCTGAATTGAACGCACAAGATTTCATAACGATCCGTCTTACTTTAAAAAACGGTAGATGTATGTCATTTTATTGCTTTATTTCCTCTACTATATGCGGATAATGCAACACTGTACGTCGAGAATAAGAACGATTGGTAAAGAATACTGTCACGCCTCACAGTGGGGCCGAAGTCCTTATTATGCGACCAAAAGTCCAAAAAAACACTTTCTATTTAGGGCTTTTTCACCTTTGAGTTAGCTGCAATGATCCTTCAAGAAATTAAAATCGGTCGTAGTAATGACTTATTCGTCATGCCCCTTCCTTAGGCTTAGTTGGAATGTGGCCTTCGCTCAAGCGTCACTCGACAGTAAAAACACTGAGAACGGTTATATAGGTAAACATTTTATGTAATAAAGAAAATTAAATAGGACCAAATGGAATCCACTTCTGAAGGTGAGTAGAACAGGTAAAAAAAGTACTAATTATCAATTGTTAAGTAGTGAATTCGGGAAAACATAAAAAATAGAGTCATTTGTTCACATAATTTTTCCGAAAATTAGACTTTTCAAATAACATTGTATTAAAACGCTGCTTTAAAACCTTACTGAAATGATAACTAAATATATTATCTACCAAATAAAACAAGATTCAGCTGCCAAGAGCTGCCTATTTATCTTTTATACCCTTTTTCCAAATAAAATTGATAGAGAGCGAAACGAAATATAGGTACACATAGTGCGTTTCTCTTTTATCTGAGGCTACTATTTATCGGTTTTACGTCATATTACAAGCAATTTCATGTGGATATGAAATTCGATGTGAACAAATTTAGGCAGTATTGCAAAAAATTAGCTAAAAGGATCGTACATGCATATTATTGGTATTACATGTCTACCTTAGTGCAAAAACTTTTAATTCACGGCTCAGACATCGTTAAACAATCCATATACTACCTATTGGCCAAATGTCCGAATACCAAGAGGCATGTCATAATTTTTTTAACATTATCTGCGTTGCTTATGCGAGAAAAAACTATCGGCAAAAAACTATGGAGGACGTTTTCAAAAGATTTCTGATTTTATCCGATCCTTTTACTTCTACTTGCCGAAAATTACCAGTAAAACCAAGTAGGTCTTTAGCACCCGATACAATTGATTTATTATCAGCTCCATCTGTACATGATGAAGAAAAAGAGCCCGAGAGTTTGAACGATTCTTCTGCCTCAGAGTCATCAGAAGCAGACGAAGATGTGGATTCCTACGAAACCAGTTTTTTATTCCAACCTAATTGACCTACCAATTATTTGTAATTAATTTTTTTGTATATTTTCATGCTAATAGAAATAAAGATTGTTATAAAAATATTTCTTTCCTTATAACATAAAAACTCAAACTACGAATTTTCTTCGATTACAATTTTTTCTTCAAAGCATTAGCACAATATATTTCGGAATATAATTTTTAAAATCTTAATTCTTGTAACTGTAAATGTGAATTTACAAAATCTATATTTTATATCAACTTTTATTTACAATAAACATAAATATATATTTTACATTCTACAATGTATACCTACAGATCGTTTTTTTTAATTTCTAAATTTTTGGCTGTATTAGCTGTGGCGATATAATGCTTTAGTGGACCCGACATCTTGAATTTCGTAATTTTGACAATGGATTCGTAATCAGCGACCCCAAAAACCCCCAAGTACAAGATTTCAGGTCGATCGTTAAAGTTTTCGACTTTTGGCCGCAAAGTGCGACCTTTGGCCGCATTGTGCGCCTGGGGGGATTGGAAGAATGTGCCATAGTGTTTTCGGGATAAGGGGTAGCTTACTGAAGGCACTTCCCACCCAGGTCGTGGTTATCTAACCCCTGTTTAGGTATCCTGCTGAAGGCAGAAAACTAACCAAGGGAAAGATTAGATAAACAACAGGAAACAAACAACAAATATATTAACAAGAAACAATAACAATGAATAACAAATAACTAAATACAATAATCTATATCTATACTAATCTTACCACATAACTAGGTAACTATAAAAATAAAAAATATATATAATATTAAAGTATTTCTACCATCTCTGTAGAAATGGTTTTTTGGAGTCTCGAAGTTTCTGGTCCGATGTACTCTTACTTACTTTTGACATGCCACCTTTATTACTTATACAGTTAAAAAAAGATACACCGAATATTTGGTATCTGTTCCCCAATTTCCAACATATTATTAAAAAAAATACCAGAAAAGCAATGAAGAATATACTACCTAATTAAATTAACCACAATTGAAATCTGTTACCATGAAAATAAATAATAACAAGTTTAAAAACAAAGGTTTAATGTTAATAATGTGAACTTGGATTACTGCTGTGTATGGAGTTTTGGTCTTTTGGAATTCAATACACAACAAGCTGACAAAGAATTAAATAAAATAAAACATTTGACGTGACCATATCTGTAACCTCTATACACATACCACAACAAATAATAAAAAAAAAATGATCACTAAAACCAGAAAAATACCTATTCTCAATTGGTTTAGATAGATTATTAGATAGATATAAATAAAAAAAATATGGATGGGGTATATTAATGAATATTTATTATTGCACTCAAGAAACTGGAAAAAGATAGAAAATAACACATTACATTTTTACTTGAAGACAGTTTATTGTTTATCAACAATACATATTGTATACATTATTTAAACTTTATATTATTGATCGTGAAAAAAACACATAATAAGTGACCTATACTTAAACATCTCGTATTTCAACATACACATAATAAAAAAATGCTAAATCTGCACTCAGGTCATCATCCTAAATAATACTTTTATTCCACTGTCAAATTAAAAAAAAATAGTATACACACGAAAAAGCTTCATAAAAAAACCACAAAATAATCCTCAATTTCTTCAAGATAAAACAATATTTATGAAAGTATCTCTAAATTGTGCAAAAGAACAAATACAATAAATAAGCTCACAAATTAATTAAAAACACAAGATATTTCGCTTTAAAAACATATCAAACAGTATAGGACGAAACTTAAAAAAATTAACAGATGGGGCTGTTTAGGAAGAAACAGTTCACCGGAACAGCTAACGGCCACTATACCATGTCACGTTAGTGACATGGGGAAAAAAAGGTTAAAGAAAAGGCAACGTATAGTTAAAATTAAACTGATTAGGAAGAATCAGTTCAGGAATCAGAGAACGGCACCTCCACCATGTCACGCCTGGGGGGATTGGGAGAATGTGCCATAGTGTTTTCGGGATGAGGGGTAGCTTAATGAAGGCACTTCTCACCCAGGTCGTGGTTATCTAACCCCTGGTTAGGTATCCTGCTGAAGGCAGAAAACAAACCAAGGGAAAGATTAGATAAACAACAGGAAACAAACAACAAATATATTAACAAGAAACAATAACAATGAATAACGAATAACTAAATACAATAATCTATATCTATATTAATCTTACCAAATAACTACATGGTGGCACGTCACACTTACTCACGAAAATACGTCAAGGGTCTGTTTTAGGGACACCACAAAGGGTGACCCTTACAGACAACCTCAGACTCCGAACTCCTCGAGTACGACCTCAACGACGCTCTTTTATAGCCAATTCTTACGCTACGTGAGCATAAGAATTAAACTATATAAGGTCGCCTTGAAATCTAACGTACTGACTTTGGCCTGGATAATTACAATTAAAAATAATACAAAATAATACAATAAAATATCAAACAATTAAACTACCCTATTATCGTATGTGACAATACTATACAGATTTCAAACCAGATTGGAAAGATTTAATATGCAAACATGTCGAGAGCAGACGGAGTTTAGAAATTCAAGAAGTTACACCAAGAAAGCAGACAAAAATCGAAACCATAGGAAATGAGTTCCAAGTACAGAATTTACTTCAATTTACCCAGTACGGTTTGGCGTCATAGGACGACGATATAGGAAAGACCACGTTCAAACAATTAAAAAGACGGATGATTGGATTAGTTAAGCATGAAAATCCGATTCAACGAAACCTACTAATCGACCACCAAAACAAGAATACGAAGTTAAGGATGGGCCTGGCCTCTAAAAGCAGTTTTAAACAAGACTACGTTTTAAAAAAGAAAAAGAAAAGAAGAGGAGAAAGTTTTTTTAAATAAAAAATAAAATACCTGCGATTATATGGTATGTAGATTAATTTTTTTATTTAAGTTTAATTTATAACCAATAATTATGGTTTGTACTTCTTGTATTTACTTAAGCGCTTTTAAACCACTTTACTGACGATTTAATAATTGTCTCTTATATAATCACATACATCTATTTTTTATATTAGGTATATTATAAAAGTTTATACTACTTTTCTATTGAAATTTGTTTACTAGTGAATTTGATATTCATTCTGATTGGGTATACACAATATTCTTATACACTTTCATCAAGCATTATGTTTGAGGTTTATCTCTTCCACTATTAGTATTAGTTTCACTATTCGATTACATTATGGATGGTATACTTGTCTGTATACAAATGTTATCAGTATAGCTATTTCCTGAACCCTACGTGTTACTCAGTTAACTAAAATTTATTTAGCAGTCTTACAGTTTCATTAAGAACCAGATATTTTTCAACTAATTAAATGAAGGTTTTCAGATGTTGCCGTATTTATATAAATCATAACAATTAGAAGTGAATGTAAATTCGTAATACGTTTGTACTTTGTATTAATAAAAAACAATATTCAGACGTGTTATGACTTATTTATTTTATTAACTGGTTTGCAGGAAGCTGTTGTAAAATGTTTTTTGGTCCTCCGTCCAGAAACAATACTCTTAATTACTTCAAAATCGTCCGGAAAATGACATTTTCCGGCCTAGGCCGGCAAAGTAGCTTTTAGATTATGTAAAGAGATGGCGCTATGAGTCATCAAAAATACATAATGAATAATACAAATTTTAATTCAATTTATTTAAAAACAGCGTATAATATACTAAAGTAATAACTTTTTCTAAAGGTAAGCAGGATTCTAATTTACATTTAATTTCTCTCACAACTTTTATTTTAAACTTGACATTTATGTCAATTTACAACTACTTATCATTCGATTATAAAAATACATATCTCGATTTTATTTTTGCTCATTGAACTAAAATAGTTTATTGTCTCTGCTATTTTTATACCAAATTATTAGATATTAATGTTAATATTTTCAATATATCAATTTTTACTGTGTTGCTTATTAGCAAAGTATTCGTATGTATAAAAATTAAGGATCTTGAAATCAATTATCAGAAAATCATTTCTTATTACTAATTCTTTTAATGTCAATAAACATCTAATCTTGTATGTCATAAAGTAAAAAGTTTTTGAACTTTTGAATATATTAAAAATTAGTCGGACCAAAAAATAGTGTGTGTTACACGTCCGGGAAATGTTTTGCAAGTGCTCGTATTGTTTCGCCTCGGTGCTACGCACCTCGGCTACACAAGTTTACTCGCTCTTGCAAAATGTCATTTTCCATCCTTGTGTCACAAATAGCTATAGGGACCGTGCGCGAAATGTAGAGGCAGCACTATTGCCGAAGTAAGCGCTTCGTAGCGGTCTATTTCCGAAGATAGTGTGATCAAAACATTCAATACAAACAACATAAAAAGTAATAAAAAAACGGGATAATAATCAAATACGGATTTTTTATAAGTTGCCAATAATGTTATACTTGACCAGAAGGATGAAAAGGGAACATATCCAAAGATTACGTAGCAAATACTGTACTAAATCAAAGTAAAAATACTTTTATTGTATTATAAATTAAAAATAATAAATTTATTACTTTAGATAAAATGTTAAAGTCTTCAGTTTGTTGATTAACCCGTTCAATATTTATCCTTACAAAAGCAATGTTGTATGTTTTCTCTACTTTTTTCAGGCTGAATTAATCTGTGTACCCAAAAAAAGGCATGACAAAATAGCATTTTTTTTTCTCTACTTTGGTTTTTATATGAGTGGGAAACCTTTTTTAAGAACTACATCACCAGAATCAATTAAATCTATAAAACCACTATTTTTTGTTATCCAATTAGCAGCACGACCATATAATTTGGAGACAAAACTTACAAATAGACTTTGCGTACAACCCACAATGAACTTGACTGTATGACGATGCTTATATTCTTAATAAGTTAATTAACTTCAAATTTCTGGATAATATTGTTTCGAAGACTCTGGTAGAAACTTGTATAGTTGATTTCGAAGGACAAAAGATAAATTTCTTCCGTAAAATATTTAATTGAATATGCTTTACAAATGTCTGATGTGCTTATGTTGGATAAATACCTGTTGTTAATTTTATTAATGTAATTAATAAATTGTTTTTTTGTCAATTTTTAAAAGTTGATAGTAAAGTTAGGATGTATAGGCAAATTGCTAATAACATAACCGTTAAACTGTTTATAACTTCGTCAGTAGTAATTGTAGAGAATCCATAAAAACCTTGACAAGACTTGGTAAGGTCCATATTTATTGTATCACAACTTGAATCTTGGACATTCTTCGATATTTTGTTTCACAGTTCTTGTTTTCTATTTTTTTCATTATACATTTATATAGTTTAACTACTATTGGACTTACACATGTTTTACAGCTTTTATCCATTGCTATTTAGCTATTTTCCATACAGTTCCGAAGCTGCTCTCTGGGATCATATAAAATTTCACTTTTACATTAATTCTGTATTATTAAAACAATGAGTACAGCAAGTTTTTCTCAAAATTGATATAATTCAAATAGCCTCAACATATTTTATTAATAATTAATAAAAAGTATAACATGTGTTATAATTTTATAAATGATACCAACTAATTCAGATAATAGCCAATAGTTGGCGTGAAGGTCTAGATGCACGGTCCCTATTACTGTGACTTTGCTTTACACATGATACACGTCCATAACAATTAAGGCAGAGAATTTACAACTATAATATAGTCTAGTCAACATCTCCTAAAAATATGAACGATAGCTCATTCGATTCGGAATAACAATTAGAAAAAGGTGTTTTTAGGATTTTACAGCATGCAAAAAATTCCAATTGTTATTAACCAATTAAGACGAAAAAAAGCAGGCCTTTTGTTTATAACTCGAGAAATATGAAGAGTTAAGGAATTGAAAAAAAAAAGATTCTTAAAGAGGAGGAAATTTCCAATAAAAAAGTCCAAACTCCCAGAACTCTATCTCCATTATTTATAATTTTAATTTGACGTTGAAAATAGGGCTTTGCTTGGCTTTTACGGCATTCGCGCGCTGCCGCTAAACGGGGTCTATCAAATAAAATATTTTTTTATGACATAAAATGTGATTTTAAAAGTTTAAAAAAATTCTAGTATTTTCCTTACACTTAAAAGAATCTAAGTCAGTTGGGAAAAACATTTTGTTACTATTTTTTAATGTGTTATTCAATTGTTAACTAACAATTTTTTTCCTAATCTCTGTTGGCATAAACAATGGGATAAAAGGTATAAATAATTGGCCTAAAACTTTGAAACTTCGTGGAGCCCTTTTCATATGTATACTTTACAAGATCCTGTGATAAATGTTCATAAAAGTTTATTAATTTGTTAATTATGATTTTTCATAACTATTGCAAATTGCAAGATATTTCATTTTGCAATAGTTATAAAAAATCATAATTTACAAATTAATAAACTTTTATAAAAATTTATCGCAGGATCTCGTATAGTATACATATGAAAAGGACTACACAAAGTTTCAAAGTTTTAGGCCAATTATTTATATCTTTTATCCCATTGTTTATGCCAACAGAGATTAGGAAAAAATTTGATAGTTAAGAATTGAATAACGTATTGACAAATAGTAACAAAATGTTTTTTCCAACTGAATTAGATTCTTTCAAGTGTAAGGAAAATAGGTACTAGAATTTTTTTTAAATTTTTAAAATCACATTTTATGTCATAAAAAAATATTTTATCTGAAAGACCCCGTTTAGCGGCAGCGCGCGAATGCCGTCAAAGCCAAGCGGAGTCCTATTTTCAACGTCAAATTAAAATTATAAATAATGGAGATAGAGTTCTGGGAGTTTGAACTTTTTTATTGGAAATTTCCTCCTCTTTTTTTTTAAATTCTCTACTATTTATATTTCTCGAGTTATAAGCAAAAATCAAAATGCCTGTTTTTCTTCGTCTTAATTTGTTAATAACAATTGGAATTTTTTGCATACTGTAAAATCCTCAAAATACCTTTTTCTTATTGTCATTTCGGATCGAATGAGCCATCGCTCATATTTTTAGGACCTTTATCACTATTTTTCACGTTTTTCAAGATGTTAACTAGACTAATAGTGGAGAGTTAAGAAATTGTTTCATCAATCATACTTCAACAATGTGGTTAATGAGAAAAGTTATTTGTTCTGTAACATTCGCATAATGAAACCATAACTTAGTACTTAGCAGTTGTGCTCAGGGCTTTAAACGTTATACTTTAAAAAAGTATATTAAGTGAACATAATTTTTCAATAATACCTATAATACCTCGTATTTTTATATCAATAATTTTGAATTTTATTTGTACCAGCTTCAAAAATGTGGACTAAATATAAGGGCAACACAAATATTTTTGTTGTTTATAACACGATTTTCAATATTGACTGCTGTAAGTCAAATATTTTAAAACGGTAGATTTTTCAGAAGTCCAAAAAATTAGATTTTTGTTTCAATACTTAAATTCTGATTCTACGCTCTTTGAAACAAATGAACATTTTACTATTTAGCTTTTAAAGTTTGATTTTGTTTGATTTATGCCGATAAATCAAATTTTATTAGCTTAAAGGGAATTCATGACTTAATCCTACTTAACATCAAAGTTGAGAATTTAGGATCACGATTAAAGTAATGGGATTGGAAAACTTACTTATATGGGAAAGTCTTAAGGCAGTAGTTGTTGGTTTACTTGGAAACAACAGAGCTCAGAATTATAAACAACACAAAATTCATATGCTACATTATTATATCTATGAATTCAAAGATAAGAAACGTGTCTACTCAGAGCAACAAGGAGAACGTTTTCACCAGCATGTGATGGATTTTAAACGACACTGTGAAGGACAGTAAACCGAAAATATGATAACAGATTACATTTGTACTTTAATACAAGACAGTTCTTATAAACTTACGAGGAATACGAAAAATATTTATTTTTGAACCTAATTTTTAGATATTTTTTATTTACATATAAGCTGTTCTTTATTATGTTGCAGCTGAACTGGCGAACTTCGTACCGCCTAACACTGATGTCTTTTTCTCATTTACCGTTTTTTTAACTTTTTACGATTTGGTTTGATTTTTTTTATTGTTTTCAATATTTTTTTTTTGGTTTGGTGTTGTTAGTATTCAGGTTTTTACCGTATTTGTAGTTCTATTTTGTATTTGTATTAGATATAAACCGCTCCACCTTATGGTGGTGTCATTGTATTTCAATAAGTAATAATTGCTTGTTTAAATATATAACATATCAACTGCGTCACCTTTGCTGGCGTCATAGTATTTAAATAAGTAAGAATTGTTCGTTTAAATATTTTACATATAAACTGCGCCACCTGACGGTGACGCTATAGTACTTAGTTTAAAAAGAATATCCGATAGCATGTGTTTTATTGACTTAATCACCTCAACAGTACACAACCAACAAGAGAAAAAAATACTAATATCAAAGTCAACGAATGTACTAACAAATGCGGTATACAAGAATGACAACAACTGTTTCTTTATAAACCTCTACTTTAGAACGAGGAAGTTCCTTCATGACCTTCTAGTAAGCATATCGTACAAAGGTAACGTAACTGTCATCATGGAAGGCAGCATTACTCGGACCTATGTAACAACCTATTAGAAAATGATGATACCTACATCACACTAGCCTCGAATCCGACGTTGTCCATACAGAATAAAATGCTCAAACTCCTTAATAAATTAAAAAAATTTGGTAATATGGACGAATCTAACAAGAAACAACTGATGAACTATGCAGGCGTCCCCGGTTGATTTTATGTTCTTTCCAAAGTACATAAAACCCCTCTCTCCTTAAGGCCAATCATTTCTTCCATCAACACACCAGTTTAGAATATCACCCAATATCTAACAGACATCCTGAGTAAAGCGTATGACATAGTCAACCAATATTACATCCAAGATAGCGGAAAGTGAGAAGTACAAAAATGTTCTCGCTGCCATAATTGAAAAAAAACACTTTACCGAGAAACAATTTAAATGTTGTCAAACAAAAACAACTAAAAATATAGTGTGTGTAAATTGTGGTAACATATTCCACATATCATGTGCAGTGAAAAACAAACTTAAATGTGAACAAATATGTGACACCAGAATAATATGCTGTCAGCCATCCAAGCAAAGCACAAAAACAACTAGTTCTAACAACTGTTCAGAAGATAAGGTAAAAATAAATATTTTAGAAAAAGAAATTGATCTACTCAAACAATTATTACATGAAAAAGAACAAAAATTCTCTCTAATTCAAGAAAATAATTTACTATTAAAACAAAAAATTAATTACTTAGAGGAAACGAAACATAAAGAAGAAACGAAACATAAAGAAGAAACAAAAACTGAACCAAACAAAAAACCAATCATCAACAAAAAACAACTCACACTATCTCTCCAATCAACACAATCATCTATGACAACAAACAATAATGGGAATGAAACCAGTGAACCTCCGGCGTTGCCAGTTTCAGTAAAAATATCTGAAAACTCATTAGAAAAGGTCCAACATAATATAACGAAGGATATCGTAAACCTAAATAACAACGATAACAGCCCTTTGGTAGACAACGAGGGTTTCCAGAAAGTAATACATAGGAAAAAAAATAAACCACGAAGAAATTTTGGAGAAAATGAGGAGAATACAGAATTTGGAGCTACAAAAAAAGCTTGGATTTATCTGTATCGTGTCAATCGTCATGTTACTTGTGATAAAATCGATAATTATCTAAAAACCCAAGATGCTTTTAAGGATGCTGATATCTCTATTAAGGAGCTCCCAACAAATGAAACCCAAAATAAGTGCTTCATGTTAGGTATAGATTTTGACCTCAAAGATGAAATCTATAAGCCTTCTACTTGGCCTAAGTCTGTTGCATATAAAAGGTTCGACTTTAGGAAATACAATCAGTATGACAGGCGGAATGAGGATTTTTAAGAAATCTCTCACCTATTGATGAAGATCACAACAAAAAAATCAACGACGAAGAAGAAACTCAAGTCAAGTCAAGAAGCAAACAAGACCTTAAGAATACTTCAATCGGACCAATCACCAAATTACAAGTTATGCACTTAAATATTCAAGGTATCTCCAACAAGGGGCCACAGATAGAAGTGCTAATGGACTTAAACCCGGCTTATGTCGTCTGTTTCTCGGAACACTGGCTTACAAGCAATGAATTGAAAAGCATGAATTTGTTACACACTGGTAAGCTCATTCTGCAGAAAAGAATCTATACGGGGAGGGGTCTGTATGTTCGCAAAAAATGAAATTTTCTTTAAACCACACAAATATTATGAATGCTTAGAAAAAAATTTTGAAGTAGCAGTAGCTTCTCTTGATTTAACGAAGGATAGGTTACTATATATCATCACAGTCTACAGGACACCTAAAACAAATATTGACATTTTTATTGATAAAACGTATGATCTGATGTGTTGAGTTTACAAAACTAATTGCTACTATATTTTATGTGGAGACTTAAATGTTAACTTCTTAATAACCAACACTGAATCAAAAAAATAGTGAATATGTTTAAAGAATTTGACATGCATAATCACATTGACAAGCCTACACGTATTAATAACAGCATTGATGCAATATTCTCAAATATAACTGCAGTCTCTGCTGTTGTGAGAGAAACGCATCTATCAGATCATACATTTCAAATGTGTGGGTTCGAAATGGATATTACAAAAGCCAGCACCAAAAATATGTATAGACGGGTTTATTCTGATGCAAACCTGAATACATTCAAAGATCTGCTCCTGCGCGAATCATGGGAAGAAATTTACAATCCAAGCAATGATATTAACAACGCTTTTAATGAGTTTTATTCTATTTTTAATTTTCACTATTTAAATGCATTTCCACTTGTAAAAATAAAAACTAAAAAAAACAAACAAAGCCATGGATTACCAACGAAATTAAAGAACTCCATCAAACCCTTTGTGATCTCTCTAAGCTAGCAAAATCAACAAACAATCAGATTATCAAAAATAGATATAAAGACCTAAAAATAATATACAAAAACATAGTAAAAAAACAAAAATTAGAATATAATAACAAAAGAATCAAAAACTCTAAAAACATCAGTAAAGAAAGCTGGAAAATTGTCAATGAAACAAGAAATAAAACTAATAATAATAGAAATCAAACACCAAAAATTTTAATTGATAACAAAATTGTCACTGACAAAAATATACTATGTAACCACTTTAATGATTTTTTTCTGGATAACAAAGCGCAGAAACCAAACACAAATCTGTTGAATCTGCATCCTTATTCAGTTTTCACTTTCTTTCTTACCCCAACCACACCTTATGAGATAGAGGAAATCATATCTAAAACAACTAAAAAAACAACACCCGGGAATGATGGAGTTCATGGAAAAGCTCTAAAAGCAGTAAGTAACATTATTTCATATCCACTTTTACACATAATGAATAAGTCTTTATGTATGGGCGTTTATCCGAATGTACTAAAAATATCAAAGTCAATACCAATATTTAAGAATAAGGGCGCAGTAAACGAGGTTAGCAACTACAGAAATATTAGTCTACAGTCGCAATTTGCCAAAATCATTGATTATAGCTACAATTTGAGACTGACCAACTTCTTAGAACAAAAGGGGCTAATACCAAACTGGCAACATGGCTTTAGACAAAACCGATCAACAGAAACTGCAATCAGTGAACTCTGCAATAATGTTTATAATCACCTAAATGACAAAAGATATCCACTTGCTCTGTATTTTGATCTTAGTAGAGCATTTTACACTGTGGATCATGATCTTCTCTTAGAGAAGCTTTATCGCATAGGTGTTCGAGGTGTAACGAATGACTGGGCTACATCCTATTTGCGTGGAAGGTCCCAGATTGTAGCTATAGAAGATGCTAAATCCGCTCCCGGGTTAATAACGGAAGGAGTTCCCCAGGGCTCAGTGTTAGCCCCACTACTTTTCATATTGTTCATGAGTGACTTAGAGTACTCATGTCCAGCACCTAGAGTAATTACTGTTGGTTATGCTGACGACACCAATCAACTTATTGCTGAAAACAATCTGTCTGACACAGTTAGTATCTTAAATATTAGCGCAAATGAATTCCAAGGTTGGTGCTCAAATAATGGTTTATTGCTTAATTCTAATAAAACAGTATTCATGCTGTTTCAACCAAAAAATTCAAGTCTACATGAAAGTCAGTTAATAAAAATTGAACATAAATCTGTACACCAGGTAAGTGAGGTCAAGTTTCTAGGCCTAACAATCGACCAAAAGCTCACATGGGAAAGACACACAGATAATCTTGCACCTAAACTCTGTAGCAGTTGTTTTGTTATCAGACAACTTAAACCAACTGTGTCTTTGGATGTACTAAAACTGACCTACTACGGACTTGTGCATTCGGTACTCTCTTACGGCTTGATCTTCTGGGGAAATTCCGCACATATGAATAAAGTCTTTCTCTTGCAAAAGAGAATTATTAGGTGCATGGTAGGTGCCTATCCTTCAAAACATTGTAAGCAACATTTTATAAAATTATCAATATTAACTCTTCCATGCTTGTTCATTTATCTATCTGTGCTATATATTAAAAAAAATCTTTCAAATCAAACAACTAATAACATGATACACCCATACCCTACTCGAAAAGGTGGCGAATTTCGTACACCCTTTTCAAGATTAACAGTGGGCCAAAACTCCCCACACTATCAAGGAACCATCTTATTTAACCATACGGTTAGAATTTTGGGCAATATAGAAAACTTTAAAAAATTCAAATTCATGCTGTTTCAGTTTCTTGCAGGTAAGGCCTTTTACTCTGTAGAAGAATTTTTATCAGATTAATCTTATAACTTAAAATGTATTTACCCAATGTTAATTTTAATTGTCTTATGTTTTAATTCTCTATTTATCTAATATCTTAATATCTCTAAAATTTTAAACTTCTGTGAATTAAATAGTGTGAATGGGTTCTTTGTATATGGATGGTATGATGATCCTTTGAATGGATGTGTACTGTATGAGTTGACTAGTCTGATAAGATTTTTTTTTAACATTGTAAAAATGTAAAAAAAAGGAAAAAAAAATTTTACTGACGAATAAAATTCTATTCTATTCCTTTCAAGTAAAAAAGTTATTCAACAACTATATTCTACCAAAAGGATACGTGGTAGCTAGCTTAGATGTCATATCACTATTTAGCAATGTTTATTTGGGTATATGTGAAGAAGCCATCACTAAAAAATGGAATTACATACAGAATCACTGTAAGATTAACAAAAACACGTTTCTAGAAATACTCCGATTTATTTTTGATAACAACAATTTTACTTTCAATAACACACATTATAAACAGTCGTTTGGTACCCCTATGGAAAGTCGTATATCCCCAATTTTTGCCAAGTATGTAATGGACCATCTATTAGACAAAATTATACCCAATCTGCCTTATAAACTTAGTTTTATCAAAAAATATATTGAATATATAATCCTAGGGTTACCTAAAAAAAAAGTATCAACATAGCAAATATTTTTAACAGTTATGATCAACACATTCAGTTCACGATCGAACAAGAGGATGCTAAAAATGCAGTACCCTTTTTGGACACAGTATTTATTAGATAGGAAACCAATAAGTTCTGGTCGTTTCTTAAACTATTGGTCCATTTATAAACAAGCAATGAAGATTAATCTTCTTAAAGAGATGAGAGAAAGAGTAATTAATATCTGTGACACTGCTTATCAATTAAAAAATTTAAAATTATTAGCCAAGCTGTTTATCGAAAATGCTTACTCACGAAAATTCGTACATCACATCATCTACAATATGTCCTCCAAATAAACCTACATCGACTTTTATTCTAGACAACCCGCAATTTCAGAGCCCCAATATACGGTATTTCAGCCTCCCATATATCCACTTTCTAACACCAAAACTTACTAACCTCTTCAAACACATTCCATATATAAAAATAGCGAACAGATCAGCCTACACCATCAATAACATATTTACAAAGCTAAAAGATAAGAAGTACATATTATTGGAATCAAACGTAGTCTACTCCATACCTTGTGGTTCTTGTAAAGGAATATAAGTCGGTCAGACTAGTAGAAGGCTTAAGGGCCGGTTGGTTTCACATAAAAGTGATGCAAGACTTTACCTCGATAGAAGTGCTTTTGGTCTACATGTGAAAACCACTAAACATGAAATGGATCACAATAATGTAGCTATCCTGGAAAGGGAGCAAAACATCACAAAACGTCTTTTCCTGGAAATAGCTTATATAAAGAAAATGGGTGATAAATGTATAAACAAACGCTCGGACATAGATAATCTAAGTGACGTTTACGCGTACTTACTAACAATAAAGTGAATTAGTGATAAATTGATAGTAGCAGCTTGTGTAAGGAATGGGATCAAATACTATGCGTAGTTAATCTTCCTTCAAATAAACTAAAGAAATGTAGAGTAATATACTTTAATAATTAGCATACAACCTTTTTAATAATTTTACGATATTATGACAAATTAGCAAAATCAGAATTAAAATATGACATTCAAGACATTAACTCACTATAATAAAAATAATTAATATAAAAAGCATTATCTATTAAGTAAAACTTTATCTAAACTTATGAACTCATCGTTTTTAACATTCTCCCACCTTTTGAGACAAAATTGGAAAAATGGCTCAAAATTCTAAAATTTCTTGGGAGGTTGAGTTTTCCGACCATATGGTGTAACATAATTCTCCCTTTTTAAATCTGCTTCGGATATGGTAGTTTCTTTTCTTTTAGTCTCGACTTTTAACTTCTCACCTTCACTCGTCTGATTTGCTCTCTGTTGTAGGTTTTTTTATTCTTTTGCGTTGACTTCCAATGGAATCAAATTTTGAACAGATCATAAGGCGAAAACATACTACCAAAACGTGACAGGACGCCACGCCACCCGACGCATGTCAGTACTTATCAATTCCATATATTTAATATAGTCAGAAGCACATAGACAACACGCTATGTGAGCACACGCCGCGACATAAATATATGGACTTGATAGGTACTGATATGCGTCGGGTGGCATGGCGTCGTGTCACGTTTTGAAAGTATGTTTTCGCCTTTATTAAGTTTCCTGTACTAGTTCTTAGACGAACGACACGAACTTTACCGTCTTTTCCCGAAAAGATTTCTTCAACTAAAGCTAAAGGAGAGTCAAAACGTTTTGCAGTATCATTTTGAACCAGTACAACATCGCCTTCTCGTATTTCTGGTGAATCTATTGTCTTTGGTCGAAGTAAAAGCTGACTCAAGTACTCACTGCGAAATTTTCTCCTTAAATCTTCTTTAAGTCTTACTCTGTACTTCATATGTCGATTGAGAGTATTTATATCTATTTCATCTATATCGGGAACTCCAAGTCTTTGGAATTTTCCGAAACATATGTGAGGGGTCTTGAATTCATAAGAGCTTCACACTCACGTAACAGGGTAGAAAGTTCATCAAAAGAAAGAGTAACTCTGCCTAATGTTTTCTTTAGGAGTTGTTTAAGTATTCGTATAAGTCTCTCCCACCAACCACCCCACCATGCTCCAGTGGATGGGTTAAATGTCCAGTTTATTCTTTCAATAGAGCTATGTTCAAGAACTTTATTCCAATCAATTTTATTAAAGGAATTTTCCGCACCAACAAAGTTTTCTCCATTATCACTGTAAACAAAAGATGGTCGACCTCTTCGACTAATAAATTTTCTAAATCCCTGTAAAAAACTACAGTAGTCATACTTGAAATCAATTCCAAATGAACAGCCCTATATACCGCACATGTAAAGATGCACACCCAAACTTTTTTCTTTACTTTAATAAAAAGTGGTCCACAAAGATCAATTCCAATAATTTTAAAAATAGCCACATCCCTAATTCAATTGGTAGGCAACGTTACTGGAACTGTATCAAAATTTTTTGCATCCATTCTACGGCATATTACACATTTGGAAATAACTGATTTAAAGTCCGTCTTCCTCGTGTTATCCAAAATTTTTCTCTTATAAGAGATAGATGAGCTTGAGTACCAAGGTAATAATTATCAATATGATACTGGTATATTAATTTTGCCACGAGGGGATGTGTAGAAGGTAAAATGATTGGAAATTTAAAGTTATAAGAATCTTCTCGTTCTATTATTTTCGTCTTTAATCTCAGTATTCCTTCATCATCTTTAAATGGTTGAAGTGATAATATACTTTCACCTTTATCATTCCCTAATAATTCTGTTTGAATAAACTTTATAATACTCTTTTCCGCAATGTTTAATTCCTTCGTAGTAAGAGGTCCCTTCTTCATCTTACTTCTATTCAAACAATTATAAAAAAATCTTTTTATCCAAGCTATCATGTTTAAAATATTGCGATATTTCTCGAAATATCAATAATACCAAGAAAACTCTTTACTAATGTTTAAACAAGTGGTAATAATGGATTTCCTTTTCTCTTGTATAACACTGTTTTCTTGAACATTAAAATTCTGTGTAGACCTCTTACTTTGTAATTGATACAACCAGGAAGGACCCTCCCACCATCTTGACTCCAATAGATGTCTTGTGGAACATCCTCTAGATGGCAAATCAGCTATATTAACATGGCCAGGAGTAGGTAAAGTACCAATCATTTATTTTGGTCAAGGTTCGAATTTCTTGAACTCTGTTCCATACAAATGTTTTCCACTGATCTTCACGTCGAATCCAAGATAATACCGTACTTGAATCCGTCCAACAAAATATAGAAATTTCTTTAGAATCTAAAATTTTTAAGATAGATGCTAGTAATCTAGCACCTATAGTAGCAGCCAAAAGTTCAATTCGTGGTGTTACCCTATACTTGGCCTGTATGAGTTGAACATATGGAGAACCATCAATTTCAGATCTTAAGAAAATCGTTGCAGCATAAGCATCTTGACTTCCATCACAAAACAAATGAATACTACAATTCAACAAATTAATATTTGTACTTTGAAACAACCATCTAGGAATTTTTAAATTAACTAAAAGAGGCAAATCCTTAATCCAGTCCGTTTTTCGTACTCCATAATTTTTGTAATAGTGTCTTCGGAAATAAACTTACCGGACAAATGAAACCAATTGGATCAAAAATTTTATTCGTTATAGCTAAAAGAACCCTCTTGGTAATCTTATCCATGGATATTTGAAAGCAAATTTTCAGAAAATTTATCATTTTCAGTAATGGTACATTCCCATCCTAGGAGATCAAATTTAGCTTCCTTCATAATAGATATCGATTGTTCCATAAATTCTCTTAATTTTTCCTCAGAATTTAGACTAGAAATACAGATATCTACGTAAAAACTATTTTTCAATTAAGTAATAACAGACTTTGAATAGGAATTGTTTGAATTTAATAATTGTGATAAATGGTGTTGAATAACAGCTCCAAGATGGAATGGACTACAAGTCAATCCAAACATTACTCGATTATGTCTAAAATAATTTAATGTTTCATTGCTGTCGTACCATAAGAAACGTTAAAAATCTCTATCACGTTTTCGTATTCCAATTTGAAGAAAGGCTTTTCTGATATCAGCAATAGCTCCAAATTTACATATTCTAAATTTTAACAATAAAGGAAGAATGAGTTCAATCAGATTTACTCCCGTTTCTAAACATTGATTCAAACAGGGACAACTCTTTTGATAACAGAAAGCATCGAAAACCGGACGAAGTTTGGTAGTACTGCCTAACTTAATAACATGACGATGAGGAAGGTAATGTCCTCTATCCGAATGTATTTCATCATCAGGAATTCGTTCTATAATACCTTCTGCTACCCAATCAGAGAAAACTCTATTTATGGTAATAATGGTCTTTTTTAAGTTTACCAATTAAATTATCCAATCTTTTTAATGCGATATCAAAACTTGATGGTAATCGAGGATGTTCTTCAATCCATGGTAACGCTACTTCATATCTACCTTGAGGATCAATCTGTAAAGTTTCCTTAAAATGTTTAATTATAACAAATTCAAGTTCTTCTTTGGATTTTTGATCTACATGGTCGGTTATGCCAATTAGATCTAACTTCCAAAGGTCAGAAATATTTTGAGACTTACAAAAAAACGAAACTGCAACAGATGAAAAGAAACTACTGGTATTTCTAAGTGGAATTTCTGCTTTTTCCCATCAAAGTCCACCCTAGATTTGTTTCTAAAGCAACCAATCCACTCTTGAGCACATATTTTCTGCCAGTAAATATTTTTCCTGCCATATCATCTTCTATAAGAACTTCTATTGGACCATCTTTTCTGTCAGAAATATAAATTTCAAGTTCTTTGAGTTCGGTCAGCCAAGGCCCTTCTCGTATAGAAACGATATTACCTACTACAAATGATTGGTTGATCTAATAGATTAAAATTACAAGAATACCTTTTGTTTCAATTAGTGAGTCTTATATTATAACTATTATGTTCAACGACTTCAGATTGCACCCCACCAAAAAGTGATTGGACAATATTTTCTCGAGAAATGACTGGATATCCCATTTCTTCAGCGGTCGATTTATTATTGAAAGAACGTTGAGAACCCGTATCGATTATTGCTCTTACACATCTATTAGTATTTCTATTACTGATTACAACAAGCAGTGTTTGTAAAAAGACTTCTTGGTAAGTGTGATTATAAATACTGTTGATTCAGATTGAGAACCAGTTTCGGGAGTTCCAACGACTGAAGAATCTAACGCTTCATCCTCGGGGCACATCATAGTTGAATGTCGTCGTCGGCATCTTAAACATTCGATTTTTACTTTGCATCTTCGAGAGATATGTCCAAATTTAAGACAAATGTGACAACATCCTTTAGTTGATAAAACCTTCTTCCTCTCAGCTAACTTCATCTTGGGAGCTTTATCGTAGTCTTCACTGGAATGACTATTCTTACAAAAAACAGGTTTGTGATTTAACAAGCCAAAAGCAGTAGGAATTGATTTAGTATTATCTTCTTTTTTCTTTGAATTTAGTTCAAAACCAGATAGAGCAAGAGAGATTCTTTCTTCATTTTCAACTTCTCTCCTCAAAATTTCATTAAATTCTCTAATATTTCTTTAGATTCACCGAATTCATCCGTAGATGTTTCCCAAGTTCTTAAAATACTTTTTGGTAAGCAAGATTCCACTAGTGGAAATAACATAGCAGCATATTTCTGAGATGTAACCCCTAAAGTTTCTAGAGCTCTGAGCGGAGACTCTACTTTATCAAACAGGGTACTCAAGCTAGGTTTAACTCTCAAATTCGTCAGAACTAGTTTTAATAGTTCTTGTACATAAAATTCTACGAGGAGTTCATCCTTACCAAAACGGGTCTTTAAACTTTCTAAAGCTTTAATATAATTTTTATCACTAGGAGGATAACTTTCGACAATAATTCTCGCTCTGGATTTCGATATTGTGGATTGTACTAAATATTGAAACTTATCTTCCAATTCCAATGATTTATCTTCATAAATGCGTTTAAATTGGCCTCATAATGTTAGCCAATCACTTATGTCACCACCAAATCGTTTGAACTCAATGCGGGGAAGTTTTAAATGCTAATGTCCGGATTAGGAAGTACTTTCACTGGGTGTCTTTTGATTTAGTTTTCGCCTACCATAAACCTCAATTTATAATATTTACTAGTTAGCTCATCAGCCTTTTTAAATTGTTAATCAATAATTTCTTTGGCACAATCAGTGTCCAGAAGAAAATCAAGCATCTGCTCATCTAATTCGTTGATGGTTTCTATTCTTTTATCAAGTAGAAGTAAATTTCCCTGAATACCGTCGAAATCAGGATCGGTGGACTGAATTGTCATTAAAATATCTTCATAAACTCGCTGAAATGCTACTCGTTGAACTTCTAAGGATCGTTGTACATTTTTAATTCCCTTCATTTCTTTTTTCTTTTTCCCTTTTAGATTTTTTACCTTATTCCATAATTGTCTAGTATTATTACTTATTGACTTCTTCTCCAAGTTTTTCCCAGCTTTTATTTTTTGCTTGTCCAACCTTCGATTTTACTGTGTTTCTTGCCTCTACATATATATTTAAGGCGATGTTCTTCTTGTTTCGTAGTGAGATATTTTTTCCATGCCATTTTTTTGTTTCTAATTATTTCCCTTAGCTCATTGTCCCACCATATTGTTTTTTTGCGTGACTTGTTAATTTTCTTCTTATCACAAATTTGTGTAGCTACATTAAAAATTGTATCTTTGAATAGCTTCCATTGTTGTTCTAATTCCCAGTTTATGTTTAGCTTTTTTAATTCATTAAATCTCTTATTAGTTTCCTTTTTACATCTTTCACGATTTATTGATATCTATCTTTAGTTTATTTATATTAATCTTGTTATATTCTATTATTTCTTCACAGTAGTAAAGGGGCTGCAAGAGTTCGAGCACAAAATCGATCATTTTTACATGTAAATCTCCATAAGAAAATCTGGTCATTTTTGAACCATTTAGCCACGCCTCCCAATCACGTGACCTGGCGGGGTAGGCGGGGAACCAGGGACGTAGGGTTGAAGGATTTTGACAATGTAACAGGGTAAGATACCAAAAAGACCTTTAACAACGTGTCAAAAGGGCACTAGGGTAGTATCTCGGAAACAACCAGACGGATTTCGGCGTGTGACATATCTTTGGAACGGGGGTGCGGTATAGAGTATGATGAAAAGTCAAATGGGGTCGTAACTGTCAAAAAGTCACTAGGGTAGTATCTCGAAAGCGGCCGAACGGATTTCGACGTATGACGTATCCACTTCCTGAATCGGCAGGACCCTGGTGTAATAGCCTCCCAGTGGCACACCCCGGGCAACGGCAAGCTGGGAGAGGGCCTTCTGTCCCTCCCTCATCTTACGGCTAATAATTACACAAACAACCCCAAGTGAAGGTGTGAGGTACCGTGCCGATGTACTGAATGGCCAACGGGTTAAGTTGGTCGCGACCGGTCCCCTGGGGCACCGGGCAAAACCCCTTTGTAATTAGCCTTACCTGGTCATGCGGGGCTCTGACCAGGTGGACCATCCCTTTCCTAGCTGCTCGTGGGACTCGTATGGATCCTCATAAAGACGTAGGAACAGTCAGGATCCTGCAGGCAAATCGCCAACATGCAAAGGCTGCATCGGCCATAGTGTGTCGGAGATTTGCGAGAGAAGGCGTGGAGGTAGCCCTCCTGCAGGAGCCATGGCTATACGGAGGTAGGGTTGCAGGCTTAAAACCGCACCATGGCGAGTTGATATATGACACCAAGGCTATAAAGCCCCGTGCCTGTATATTGTTTTCTAAGGCAGTTGGATGTAAGCTGATTCCGGTGCTATGCACTGGGGATTTTGTTGCAGCCATACTGTCAATATCCACGGAAGAAGGCATCAGAAGGCTAATGGTCTGCTTGGCGTACTTTCCTGTAGAGGACAAGGTATGTCCTCTAGGCCACCTAATGGACATCATTAGCTACAGCCGGAGGGAAAACCTACCGTTGATCGTGGGGGCCGACGCCAATGCTCATCACATAGCGTGGGGTAGTACGGACGTTAACGCTAGAGGTGAGTATCTATTACAATTTATACTTAGTAATAGTTTACAGATATTAAACAGAGGCAATAAGCCAACGTTTGTAATAGTTACGCGCAGGGAGGTCCTTGATATGACCCTCTGCACAAATAAAATCTACGACAAGATTGAAAACTGGCATGTCTCGGACGAGCCGTCTGGGTCGCATCACAGGCATGTAAGGTTTAATATTGTCACCCCTAAAATTATTGAGACCACGTTCAGAAATCCACGGAGAACGAATTGGGAGGACTATGTAAATTCCCTCAATGAGAATCTCGAGTACAGAATGGTGTCAATAAGAGATGTGTACAGTTTGAACTGGGAGGTGGACAGGGTAAGCAAGGCTATTGAGTCGGCTTATCGTAAAAACTGCCCGAAACAGACAAGAAAGTACACGAGAAATACTCCCTGGTGGAACGAACACCTACAGAATCTTAGGGCTCAGGTGAGAAGGCTGTTTAACAAGGCCAAAACCGTTCATAACTGGGAAGAGTATAGACAAAAGTTAACGCTGTACAATAAAGAAATCCGAAAAGCCAAAAGAGACTCCTGGAGGAGGTTCTGCGAGGAAGTCCAAACGACCCCCGCATGTTCAAGAATTCACAAGGTCCTGGCTAAGGATGGTACAGCGAAAGAGGTCGGCCTCCTCAAAAAAGAGGACGGATCATATACAAAAACGTTGGAGGAAAGTTTAAGAATGCTAACATTGGCACACTTTCCTGGCTCACGGTTTATGGAAGCAGGATCGAATAGCGCAGGCCACGGTCAAAGGCCGGTAAGGCCCTCAAGGGATGACTGGAAGCTAGCTACCGAAATAACCAGACCTGCAAAAATCAGATGGGCTATCAGCACATTCCGTCCATTCAAAACACCAGGAACGAATGGAATATACCCAGCCCTACTCCAGAAAGGGCTGGATGTAATTATAACACAACTGTGTAAAATCTTTAAGGCTTGTTTGGCCTATAGATTTATACCATCTGTTTGGCAAAAGGTGGAAGTCTTATATCTCCCTAAAGTGGGGAGGATGACGGACCAATCGACCAAGTCATATAGACCAATAAGTCTATCGTCATTCGTAGCAAAAACGCTGGAAAAACTGGTCGATAGATATATAAGGGACGAAATCTTAACGGAGAACCCATTAAGTGATCGTCAATATGCATACCAGCCGGGAAAATCCACAGACCTAGCGCTGGATGACTTGAACAGGCTATTGTCAAAGTCAATTGAGGACAAAGAAGTAGCCCTAGCGGCGTTTATTGACATTGAAGGAGCCTTCAGTAATGTGGGACCCGAGTCAGTAACCGACGCACTTTCAAGGAGGGGAGTCCCCCCACTAATATGCTAATGGGTGTATGCCAACCTAACGAATAGGATCGTAGTGACCAAGTTAGGTGAGGCGTCCATTGAGGCAACAGTGGGAAAGGGCTGTCCGCAGGGAGGGGTACTGTCACCTCTGCTGTGGTCAGCACTTGTGGATGACCTCCTTAAAAAACTCCTCAATGAAGGCCTTCACTGCCTAGGCTTCGCAGATGATATGGCCATAATCATTCAGGGGAAGTTTCTGGGTACAGTCTCAGAGCGGATGCAGTCCGCAATGAATATGGTGTACAAGTGGTGCAAGGATGAAGGCCTAACAGTCAATCCACAAAAAGCATTAATTGTCCCATTCACTAATAAAAGAGCGTTACAAGGCTTACAACCAATAACGCTCAATAACGTGCTGGTTCCAATGGCCACAGAGGCCAAATACCTAGGTGTGGTATTTGACCAGAGGCTATCATGGAAGCAACACATTCAAAAGGTCACACATAAAGCTACAATAGCCCTTGGTAGGTGTAGACAATTGTGTGGCAAGAACTGGGGATTGAACCCCAAAATGAACCTATGGTTGTATACACAAGTCATTAGACCAATGTTAACCTATGGTTCGGTGGTGTGGTGGAGTAGAACGCAGCAGTCCGGGGTGATCAGGCAGCTGGAAAGCATTCAAAGGCAGGCATGTCTGAATGTTACAGGTGCCATGGGAACCGCCCCTACGGACGCACTACAGGTTTTACTCAACCACCATTGCACATTTACATTCAGGGCGAGTCTATGGCAACTGCTCACAGACTGCTACAAGACCAGGCCCCCATTACCTTATTAAAAGGCAAAAAGCAAGCAGAGTTATACAATAGGGTTAAGGCAGATCAAATAATGAGTATGCCTCAGGACAGGATAGTCCCCAGGTATAACTTTGTGAGAAACTTTCGAGTAGAAATACTGGAAAGGGACTCATGGAACAATGGCCCCCCAATCCAAGGGGAGTCAATTTGGTATACCGATGGCTCAAAGACTGAGAAAGGCACAGGGTCAGGTATATACAGTAGAGGACACAGGATAAAAATCCAACTAAGTCTAGGTGCGTATGCCACAGTGTTTCAGGCTGAAGTAACGGCCATACAACACTGTGCAACGGAGATCGTTAGTCAGGGTATAACGGGTAAAACCGTAGTCATATACTCGGACAGCCAAGCAGCTCTAAAGGCGATAGTCTCAGCACAAATAAGCTCACAGCTGGTGTGAGACTGCGTTGGGGCCCTGACACATGCCGCTAGTCAAAATTCTCTGACACCGGCATGGATACCAGGACACTCAGGGTTTCGGGGCAATGAGAAGGCTGATGAATTGGCCCATGCGGGAGCTAACACTCCAATGATTGGCCCGGAACCATTCGGCGGAGTTACTTATACATTCAGAAAGGCAGCCATTGAGAAATGGAGGCTAGAAAAGGCCCAGGAGTGGTTGGAAACATCACCGGGCAAGCGACAAGCCAAACACTTTATAAAGGGATACAAGGCGAAGTTTACTGCAGAGCTGCTATCACAAAGGCGAAATGATGTCAGAATGATTGTCAGCCTCTTGACAGGACATTGTAGGCTCAGAAAACACATGAGTCAACTAAACTTGGCAGATGAAGACATTTGTCGGTACTGCCAAGAGGAAGAGGAAACTGCATTTCATGTCCTATGCCAATATGAAGGCCTTGCAAGGACGCGGTATCTAGTACTGGGAGAGGAGAAACCGGCTGCTCCAAGTTATGCGGAGTGGCCACTGTCAAGGCTATTAAGTCTCATTAAGAGGGCATAGCTGGACAAGGTGCTCTAATCCTATTCCACAGATCATGGGTGTTCACAATAGATCTGCAAAGGTCGCAGTGATATAGGCTAACAGCCAACCCCAAAAATATCTATCTATCTATCTATATATCTATCATTATAAAGGGGTTGCTGTATAGAATAAGATTAAGTGTCAAAAAGTCCTTATTGGTCGCGCCAAAAGGGCATTACGACTGTATTTCGTAAACAGCTTCACGGATTTCGGCGTGTGATATATCGTTGGAACGGGGTTGCGGTATAGAGTAAGGTGACGGGTTAAATGGGATCGTAACTGCCAAAAGGGCATTAGGGCAGTATCTCGGAAAGGGCTGATGGGATTTCGGTGTGTGACGTATCGTTCTTAAGAGAATGCTAAATGGGGTGAGATGAAGCATTAAAAAAGATATATAGAAAATTGCCAAAAGGGCATTAAAGCTGAACGAGTAAATGGATTTCGTTAAGTGACGCATCATTGTAAAGGGGATGAGTGGGGGGGGGGAAGGGTGAGTTGAAGCGTTAAAAAAGACGTATTGACATCGACAAAAGGGCTTTAGAGCTGAATAGATTTTATCGAGTGCCGTGAGATATACGGAATGAAATGGGGATAAATGGGATCATGTATGCAACATATACGAATGGTGTAGAGTTAGATGTACGGATAGATTATAGATAGAACTGCATATTGTTATACAGTAACTGAAAATAATAAAATCATGTGCTTTGCTTTAATAAGTAAAATCAACTTTGATCGTTTAAAAGAACATGCAGCACCGAGAATGTTAAATTATATATACACAATACCTGAATATAGAAAAAGAGGATATGCTAAAAAATTAAAAATCATTTGAAGATTTATAAACAGTTTACAACGTTTTGTTATAATATTATATCCGAACAACTGTTTGTCAAATGCGAATGTGTTATAAATAATTGTGTAAGTATGTGTAATGTTTAGATTTCGATAATATATTACTAAGATAATGTATTCTATATAGTTCTAATCATACAAGTATACAATAAAGGGAAAAATTCAAAAATCCTAGGATTTAAAGAAAATATCAAAAGAAATAAAACAGATCTGAAATGTTTATAAAAACAATGCAGGTACTTTGATAGCTAAAAGCTAAAAACATTAGAATAATATGGCCGACGAGAAGTGTGCGTCGTCAAATCACTCCTTAATAAAGGAAGGAGATTTTGATAAAAATACTTTCAAATGTTGTCAATTAAAACCAAATAGAGCACTTATTTGTGTGTTATGTGGTAATTGTTATCATATCTCATGTGCAGTGAAAAACAATGTAAAATTCATTAAATTGGGTGATTCGCGAGTGATTTGCTGTGAAAGTAGTGACACGTCCCAATCATTCAGTACTATGAGTTTGGAAAATAAATTATTAAAAATGCTTTTGAACGAGAAGGATGATAAGTACAATTTAATAATAAATAATAATAATTTACTAAAATCAAACAATGATTTATTAAAAGAAAAAATAATTTCATTGGAATCCGAAATGGCTAAAATGTCGCAAAAACCAAATCCAAATAGCAACAATATAATTAACACAAAAACTTATACAAACAAAGATAAGAATTCCAGTGTTCAGGTCGAAAATATTCAAACAGCTGATCATACTCATGGTTCCATTAAGTCTAGCCAAAGTGACAAAAACTATAAACTTTCGGTTGGGAATGCCAGTACACAAGGTAATTCAAAAATTACCATAAATGAATTAAATAAAAATCTACTGGAAATACAATCCAAACAAATTTGTGAGCATATTTCAAACTTAGCTAGTGAAAACCAAGATGATCACCACTGGGAAAACGTAAGAAGAAAAAAAAAATCAAGAAGTATGGGAACAGATGATGGTGATGATAAATTTCAGGGAAGACAAAATGCAGACAAAAAGGTTTGGTTGTTCCTGTCTCGAATACCTGGTACAGTCAAAGATGATGATATAAGGGAATATATAAAAAAGCGTTTAAATTCGAATAATGTTCAAGTTAAAAAATTACAAACAAAATCAGTCAAGGAAACCAATCAATCATTTATGGTCGGTGTAGATTTTGAATATAAACAAAAAGTTTACGAAAATAATTTTTGGCCAAATAAAATCATATTTGAAAGATTTAATTTTAAATTAGGGCAACATTTTCTAGACAATATAAATAAAAAGGATCAAAATGAAAATAAATCAGATAATACAAATACTTTTTTATAGATGAAAATAAAATTAATTATAATATCACAGATATAATTGATTTTGAGGATTTCCTACAACATGAAATATCATTTGAAAATTTATATTCTTTTAATGATAATTTATGTCTTAATAGTAATTTTATTTTACACTTAAATATAAGAAGCTTAAATGCCAATTTTGAAAAGCTTGAAATTTTAGTTGATGGGTTAAATATTAAACCAATCATTATTATTTGCACTGAATCCTGGAGGCTTGATCAATATCAATTTTTTCAACTTCCAGGATACGATATTTACTATAATTTTGGTTCAATTAATCAGTCTGATGGCGTTGTCATATATATTCAAAATAGTTTTAAACATATTACTCGAACTATTGAATTTGGTGATTTAAAAATACTGCATGTCAAAATATCTTTTAACATTTATATTGAATTTGAACTTTCAGCAATGTATAGGTCTCATGACTTACCCAAAAGTGAATTTATTCTCAATTTTAATCAGTTCTTACAAAAGTATAAAAATGTAAACAACCATATTATTGTTGGTGATTTTAATATAAACACACTTGACCTGCAAGGTTTAAATTTAGAATTTTTGAGCAACTTGCTTGAATTAGGTTTTACTCCCTCTTTTAGAAGCATTACTAGACCTACAGAAGATGGGCTATCAGGTACATGTATTGATAATATTTTTGTGAAACTAAAAAACATTAAGACTACACCTATCAAAATTTGTATACCCTACCCTGATCATTTTCCGCTTTTTCTTTTAATTGATTTTATTTCAACAACATCTGAATCCTATGACTATGCAAAAAGAATTAATTATCAAAAGCTTGAGGTCTTAGCGAGACGAATAAATTGGGAAAAAATTTATACTAATGATCCTAAAATAAGTATTGAATTATTAATTAATGAGATACAAGAATTGGTAAGGAGATCTACATACACAGCAATTAAAGGTAACAAAAACTCCCCATCAGCCCTTAAAAAGGAATGGATCACGCCATGCATAGTAAACCACTGTAAAACAAAAGAATATTTATACAAATCTTGGAAGTTAGATCCAACAAATTTGCAACTAAAAATGGAATATAAAAATTTTTCTAAATTTTTAGATAAAGCTATATTTAATGCAAAAACTAAATATAATTCTAGACTTATTGAAGATAATATAAATGATAATAAAAAGTTATGGAAAATTATTAAAAATAAATTGGGATACACAAATAAATCAAATAAATCAATTGATTATATAATTGATGAAAATAATACAAAAGTCAGTAATCCAACCGATATTGCTAATATTTTTAATGAATATTTTAGTGAAATTGGATCCAAATTGAGTTCTCAAATATCGAATACAACTATACAAAATATTAAACTACCTTTTATGAATCTTTCATCAATTTTTATATCCCCAACCAATAGCCTAGAAATTATGTCAATTATTAATCAATTGAAAAATAAACCTGGTGGTATTGATTTAATACATTGTAGAACAATTAAAGTGCTTTCAAAATATTTTGCTCCTTCCTTAGCATCCATTTTTAATAATTGTATAACACAAGCTATTTGGCCAGACCTACTTAAAAACTCAGAAATCTCACCTATTCCAAAAAATAACAAAATTCATCAACTTAGTAACTACCGTCCTATTTCTCTTATCTCTAATATTGCTAAAATTTTTGAAAGGCTAATCTATAATAGGTTTATAGATTTTTTCCTATCAAATAAGATAATATCTAAGAAACAGATTGGATTCCTCAAAAATATGGGTACAAAAGACGCACTTAATTATATTACTAATATACTTTACAATAATCTCGATAGTAGTAAACCTTCTATAGTTACTTTCTTAGATTTAACAAAAGCTTTCGACACTGTAGACCATACACTTTTGCTTGAAAAACTATATAGACATGGCATTCGTGGTACTGCCCATAAACTAATTAAAAGTTACATTAACAATAGATTTCAAAGAGTTAAAATTGGAAATGTGGTAAGTGATTGCAGATTGGTTGTAACTGGAGTGCCTCAAGGAACAATTTTGGGACCTTTATTGTTCTTGTTATATGTTAATGACCTACTTACTAGTATGGATGATTGTATCATCATTTCCTATGCAGATGATACTGCAACAGTGTCAATTGCAAATACATGGCAGGAAGCGATTAGCAAAATGAACAAGGAACTTGATCATATTTCTAGATGGTTAAGATTTAATAAACTTTCAGTAAATGTTGAAAAAACGGTATACATGACTTTTGGGAACTACAAGGACAGTGTACCAATCAATTGTAATATTGTAATGAATGACATTAAAATTAATAGAGTAAATAATGTTAAATATCTGGGAATAGTTTTTGATTACAATCTTAGATGGGATAAGCATATTGAATACGTGATTGGTAAAACAAAATATCTGATATTTATTTTCTACAAGCTTGCTCAGTTCATACAACCTAAGACTTTAAATATGATATACCATGCTATCTTCCACAGCATTGCATCTTATGGTATTATTGCATGGGGAGGTGCTTATAGTAACTGCCTGAATCAATTACAAGGAATACAATCAAAAATCCTAAAAATAATTAACAGAAATTGTTTAAAACATATAAATTCTCCACTAAATCTAAAGCAACAGTTTTCATTAGATGCAATCATGTACCACTACCAGGACTTGAGAACACAATATATTAACTCTCGAAGTATCACCAGAAATAAAAGCATTATGCTTCCCATACTACATAAAAGAGTCAGTGACAAAAATAGTTTAATTGTAGCAATCAAAATTTTCAATCGATTACCTAACGATTTAAAAAATTTGAGCTGTTCCAGAGAGGTTAGAAAGAAAAAGTTAAAAAAATGGATTAAAGAAAATGCACCGATAGGCTGATTAATTGAATTTAATATCTAATTAATATATCTAAATACTACATTTCATTTGTATTGTTCCTTTGTCTTTTAGTTGTTTACAGATTTATTGTTTTTTTTTTTAATTTGGAATATTTTATTTTATATTTTCAATTTGTTTTAAATTATGTATTGGTATTTTTTTTGTAGATATAAGTTACTTAAACTACCAGTTAGCATATAGGGATGGTCACCCTCTGCGATTTCTTTTTTCGAGTTTGTACTATATTGTATTTTCTTTTTTTTTGTATTTGTACTTACTGGTAAATAAATAAATAAATAAATAAATTTTTTAATCAAACATCGTTTGAAAATTGGTCCTGATATCAGTTTACTGTGAAAATTATGTTAAATTCGGAAATATATTATTTTACGGTATTAATTTCAGAAATAATAAAAATAATTATAAATAATTAGTTAAAGATTATAACATTATGTTTTACATTGAAAACTCAGAAAAATATTAGATAAGATATATAATAGACATAAAGTAGTAGAATTTACATCAAAAACATTCTTTAAATATAGTGAAGTTTAACAATTATAATAGTAAAATTTGCGACAAACTCAAAGAAATGTATAAATGATCATATTAAAGCCATACTTAATTTGTAATAAAATATGTAGTTGGTTGATATATATTATTTTGTTGCATTAAAATTTTCTGAAAATACTCTAAATACTCTTTGATAAAAAACCAAAGAACGGTATATATAATAAAATTCATGAAAATAACAACACATTCGTAAAATTATATTATTTATATACAAAAATTTATATAAATGTATCAAACTTTAATGAAACCCAAGTACATTTTTAGAAGCCAAACTTTACTTTTAAAAAAATAATAATAGTTATTTTTAGACGTCAAACCTAGAATTATAAAACTAATAAATTCTTAAAATATTAAAAATATATCAATCTTTAATAAAAATCGAGTAATTAAAATTTTTTTAGAGACCAAATTTTCTATTAAAGAATTAAAAAATATATTTTAATAAATAGGTAAGTAATATAGGTACATTTAAACATCAAATTTTAAATTATAAAACTAAAAAAAAAAATTTGAAATAACAAAAAAAATATATCAACCTTTAATAAAGCTCAAATAAGTAATATGCATTTTTAGAAGCCAAACTTTATATTATAAAACTAAAAATCCGGAAATATCAAAAAATATCAACCTTTGTATTATAAAACTAAAAATTCTTGAAATAGTAAAAATTTTGCAAAAACTTTAGCAAAACCCCCAGATTTATCATTTTAGGATAAAGTTTTTTATATAAAGCGGTACATACCTGTAATCACAAAATTTAATTAAAAAACCGAATCCCAGTCTTTTAAATATCTGTCACGATAACTGCATTTTATAAAAAGTTTATACATTTTATCACATTTACACAAAATTTTAAGAATCAAGTTTCAAGATAGCATCCATACCCAAATCGATTACCACGGAAATGCATATAATGCCATGGTAAACCGCAAAAAAAAATAAAAATGATAACAGAAACAAAAAACCAATATACCTGTGAAAATTATGTTAAATAATGAAATATATTATTTTACGGTATTAATTTCAGAAATAATAAAAATAATTATAACTAATTAGTTAAAGATTATTACATTACGCTTTACATTAAAACTCAAAGAAAAGTATTAATTATGATATAATTATAATAGACATAAAGTAGTAAAATTTATACCAAAAAAAATCTTTAAATATTTTGATGTTTAAAAAATCATAATAGTAAAGTTTAAATGATCGTAATAAAGCCAAATAATTAATTTATAGTAAAATATGTAGGTTGGTTGATATATATATATTATTTTTTCGCATTAAAATTTTCTAAAAATACTCTAAAATTTGATAAAAACCAAAGAATAGTATGTATAATAAAATTCCTGAAAATACCACATTCGTAAAACTATATTATTTATATACAAAAATTTATGTAAATGTATCAAACTTTAATGAAACCCAAGTACCTAATAGACATTTTTAGAAGCCAAACTTTGCATTAAAAACTAAAATCGAGTAATTTAAATTTTTAGAAACCAAGTTTTCTATTAAAGAATAAAAAATATTATATATTAATAAATAGGTAGGTAAGTAATAGACTTTTAAACATCAAATTTTAAATTATAATAATATGTTCACACTTTGAATTTTTAAAATCGTTCATTAAAAGCATCACTTTACCACGTGTACTTAATATTTTTTCTAATCGGTCCATTTTAACGAAATAGCGTTATACACACACAATATACTTTGAACAACAGTTTTCAGATGTATTGCCGTATAATCCCTTAATGCGGTTTAAGAACCAATTATAATATTTTAGTAACAAAACTACCCCACTCATATAATCAAACATTTAATACCATTATTTAATCAAAATTTTTCTGGAATTCACAGAATCTAATCTATTTACCTACCCTTTTTGAGAAAGAATATATGTATACATATATTCCATTAGTTTTTTCTAATTACTTATTACTGTATAAAAGGATTTATGAAATTCCCAATATTATATAGCTTAAACAAATGAATGAATAAAGAATACAATTAGCAATAATACCAAATTTTTGGTATAATAAATCAAAAAAAAAAAAAAAAAATTACGGCGAACTGGGTAATTTGACAAAACTCTAGTTTTTTAGTTTTGTGACTTAGGTATCATATTTATTTAAATATTTGAACATATTTTTTTATATACTCCAGTATAAATTTCAGTGTCAAATGTGCAAATATAAAATCGGATGAAATTCATTGTGGTATCGGATGAAATTCATTATGTATCCCTTGCACCTAAGCGGACGAGTTTCATGGTGCCATAAAATAATTCAGATGAAATTCATTATGACCTATAGATTATATACCTTGAACATATAATTTGAAAAGTTAACACAATAAAATTTAATTCCGAACTAAATTTTACAAGAGGCCGTTGAAGCATGATAAGATTTGCAATGTTAAAAAACGCAAAAATATAAATAGTTCATAGGCGTATACATGAAATGAGTTCAAACATATTTTATTATTTTACAATTGTAATTTAAAGAAAATGCTAGAAAATTCTAAATAAGGAAATGGATGAGAAATATAAGACGCACATCCACCGACTAAGATCATATTCCTATCATTTTTAATGATATAAGAAAAGGTATACCTATTGATAAAAATAGACGATATATTTACTTTTAATTTTAATAGAGTTTAAATATTTTATTTTATTTATTAAAAACCGTAGCTTATATTGATAAAAATAAAATCGTTGAATATTAAATTTAAAGAAATTAAAACTAACAAAAAATAAAAACAAACATATAAATCACACATTGAAATGGCTTTTTCCATAAGAAATAAACACAAAATAGATTTCAGAAAAATAAATATTCATATAAACTCTAATAAAATTAAAAGCAGAAGTAAATTAAAAAAATATACTTACGATTTCTAAGTGTATAAAAATCACTAGTAAAATCGAGAAAAAAATTAAAAAGCAGGTCCGCACAAGTTAATAACAAAAATCGATATGCCGATTGCAGGTGCAAAATTTTCTTGATAAGGTGGTATTGAGGTCTACCCAATGCTTATTTTGAAAAATAATCATATAAAGTATTTTTAACCAATATCCGTTTTGAAAAACAATCGCTTATCAATAAGGTTTATTCAAAAACAATATACGAATTCAATCGATTTTTCTAGAAAATTAGTAGGAGTTCGAGTATATAGATTGTGCGCTGAGTATTCTTCTGCTATTATGTAAGTATATCTTATTATTTATATTTTAATAGGTTATATTTTATTAAATATTCAATTTAATATTTCTATACTTATTTTTTCGGAGGTGTTTCACTATTTTGGTTTTTTAGTGTATTCATTTGGCTTTTCCACAGCGTATAGTGTATCCATTAACTAAACCATTCAGTATACAGCTACGAATCATTTTCCTGTACGTTTTGGCAAATTATATAAAAACTGAGAACTGAGGACCGCTATCAATTCCTAAAGTAAATCAGCATTTTAACAGCAAAGTTTATGAAAGTTAGTGGGGTTTCAACAATATTTTCAAGGTAAGCTTAATACGTTTGTAATAATGATAGATACCTTTTTTGTATTATTCTCTATATATCTCTAAGAATTACATGTTTTAAAGTTATTCTAGATAAATTTGTAGTAATTTTTTTTGGAAATCGGATAATTTAATATTTATAAATTTTTCTCTATTAAACAAACTAAACGTTATTGTGTTTTTTATATTTAATAGTGCATATTGTATTATACGTCTATTCCAAATGCCTATTTCTACACATCACACTTGCATGCCATTAACCTTTGCTTTTTTATTAGTATTTTAATTTTAACTAATTTGTAATATTTTTATGTCGAATTTTCTTTTTAACTTAGTACTGTTTGGTTTACTTTAGTTAATTTCAGCATTCTGATTGTTATTTCCTTTCACATAAGTTAGTTTATGTATCGTTTTTTCTTTCTGTTTACTGAAATTATGTTATTAGATGATATTTTCATATTTGATTGTTTATGGATACTTCAGACAACATCCAAATTGGTTAAAATAAAAACCTACAAGTTCTTTTTAATCGTATACGGTCTTTTCTTCTTCTTAAGGTGGGTTTCCATCTAAGGTATTATTTTAAATAAAACAAGAAACTTTTTAAAACCAGTGTGTAATGTAAAAAGTTCAATCACAAAGAAATACAACTTATTTTCTAATAATTCCTAAATTTTCTAATTCTTCAATGATCTTGGTAGTTTCCTCTTGTGAACCTCCATTGTTGTACAATCTTCTTAGATGATCGACTAATATATTTGGGTCATTCTGAGCATAGTATTTAGACCATACTTCGTTCGATAGTTCTAAATTTGTTTGTGTTCTTATTTTTTGTTCAGAATTTTTTGGTAACTCTGGTTCCATGTTGCTAAGCTTTTCTACTTTTTGTTCAGAAATTTTTAATTTTGGTTTTATACTGTTTATTGGGTTTGATCCTAAATATTCCAATTCGTTTAAGGGAAATCCTAACGTCCTTTTTTCTGACAGCTTAGCTGAACAACGTCTTTTTCTTTTATATAGAGGTTTAATAACATTTTCATACTTCTCTTTGCATCCTTTATGTTTAAGATATCCTCGAGAATTACGGTGAACGCCCGTTAACTCTAATATATGTTTGTATATATAATGGTCACATTTAGTGTAATTTTTTGGTTTCTTATAAAAAATCAACTCATTTAATCCTAAGGTATTTTTAAATTGTTTGTCGCCAACAATAATACTTTCCTCATCAAAGCAAAGATCTTTATCACCCAATCTCCACTTCGACAATTTCCAATCATATTCTGGCCCATATACTCTATCAATTTTATTTGAATCTTTCCAGTATTTTTTATGAAAGGGATTATCAAAATCTGCAACATTCGTATCTCGATCATTGGTTATGGTCTTTCCTTTATCATCATTCGTATTAGTTAAGTCAGCATATTTTGTAGATACGCTTTTTACCAGTTCTTCTACTGAATGGGTCGACGTCATCTTAACAAATGATTAGTTTGCACTAGGTTAATTCAATTTATTATCTGTATGTAGTTGTCTCGTTTATAATATGGTCGATATGTGTTCATTTGTTGATCTTTTTATGAACTATAAAGGATTATAATTGGTCTATTAAGAGACTATGACTAGTCTATGAATGGACTAAGACCGGCCTATTAAGGGTCCGTGACTGTGGTATGACTGACGTATAACTGACATATGAGTAATGTATGATTGACGTATGACTGTCGTATGACTGACGTATGACTGATGTATGACTGACGTATGACTGACGTATAACTGATGTATGACTGACCTATGACTGACGTATGACTGATGTATGACCGACCTATGACTGACGTATGACTAATGTATGACTGACCTGTGACTGGTTTATGACTGCTCTATTAAGGAATCATAAGTAGTGTCTGAAGGGATACCGTGTGTTCTATGAAGGCATTATAGCGTCAATAAAGGTTCTATGGTATGTTTATGAAGCGGTAGTAATTTAGTGGAACTTATACCCTTCGTTTGCGTCTATATGTAGTATTTGTAGTTTTTAAACCAAATATTGATATGTCTTTTAAACCAGAACCTTCATGTATTTTTAAATAAAACACCATACTTTTACATATACCTTTATTAAAAACTTTAAATGTATACATGGGTCATTCTATTATAGGTACATACATTAAAACTGCTTGTTGATAACCGTACGCTATCACGAAAAACTGTGTAAATATAGTAGCTTCTAATAATGAAGTAGTGATAAAGATTGTATCTCTTAATCTTTCGTAAAACTTAAGTCTTTATCGTCTAATCTCCATACTGCCAGCTTCCAATCTGGACCCTTTAGTTTAAATCTTCCCAATAGTTTAATGATTATATATCATGTAGGGTCGTTTTCTATTCTAATTTTTATCGTCTCTATAAATTAGGTTTTATGGTTTACTTTCATTTAAAATTGGAAATAGCTACAAATATGTGTTGTGTGCTTCACGAATACCTAACGAGCGCTATTAAATAGTGCTGTTACTTAGACGTCTTAAGAGCTTCTACCATTGCATTCAACAACATTTCTTCTCTAATTCCATATGTTTTCTGATAACATGAGTAGCAACAAGTCTCAAAATCATAATATTTAATGCCTTTTCGATCTTCTCTCAAAGTGCTTCCAACTGCCCATCCTATGTTCACATTACAAATTTCGCACAATTCTTTCATCTGAGGTTTGCATTCTGTACAGCAGCAGGGTCTTTTCCCAATCACAGTCTCTAGGCATGTTGGTTTTTCTGAATGTCACGATCAAACTAATTAAAGTGAATAGTTTATGGCGCTTAAGTAGAACTGTTAATCATTTTAAGCTAATTTAGAGACTTTCTTTCGTTCTATTTTTAGATTTAGTATTTTTTTTTATTATTATTACTGTTACTATTACTATTTTGTTTACTTTATACATGTATGCTTATAACAAACTAGGTACGTTTTCATTATCTGCTTTTTCTTCAGGAAGTTCAGCCCATTCTTAATTGCTCATTCTAACTGTTCTTCTAAAATAACATATAAAACCAAGACGACGTTCTTTCTGATTTATTCTCAGTCTATCTGTTTTAGATACACACCTATTTTTTTTGTTTGCTCTTACATTTCTAAATCAAAAAGCTTTGCATACATTTATGAGAAGGTATACAATTTAATAGATTATAAATATTTTTTTGTACAACTGTCATTAAAAGTGACACTTTTAATGATAGCAAACAATGTTAAAATTGATTGTTTACATGGCAGCGTGTTAAAAATACTTTTAACACGCTTCAGTTTACTTTTAACATGGTTTAGTTTACTTTTAACACGGTTTAGTTTATTGTCATTGCAAATTCGCCCATTTCATTATCAAAATAGGGCAGTTGTACAAAAAACATTGTATGGTATTTGTGTTAAAAGTGATTTTATTTTGTTCGTGAAATTGTTCAATTCGCGCCGCTCATTTCACAAACTTTTTCACTCACAAAATAAAACGTCACTTTTAACACTCATATCATAAATAATTATTATTATTACTATTATTATATTTATTTGATGTAACAAAAAATATATAAAGAAGATTTTTATAGAGTACTGTTTTGTTTCAGATATTTCGTCGGATGTTTGACGCCTATTGGCTAATATGCTAGTTAAACTTATCAAATATATTGCAACCCTTTTAGGGTTAATAACCTCGAATTATGATGAGCGGCGAGCTAGAGAAGGAGTTACAGACTGTACAAAAGCTACAAGAAAAATTCGAACTGCGTTAAAATCTGCCACATCAATTGGAGAGGAGCAGAAATTAGAAGCACAACTTCGAGAAGTAAAATCGTTGCGAGCCCAATTTAAGGCCCAACAGAAAAAGGGTGCAGGTCTTTAATCAACAAAACCTACTGCAAAACATAGGGTCCATTGGGATGATACATCCTCTGCATTCACTTCAAGAATCCGAACAGGAGTCTTATCCAATCTTAAGCCTAAAGATCCAGTAGCCCTTCTGCTAGACTGTAAAGCGCTGTTCAAACGAAGAATTCAAAACGCTCTCAAGAAAGACAATTCAGTTAAAGTTAACATGGTCTTTTGTGGGGAATTTGAAATAGCGAGGGGCGAGAAGATCTTAAACGAAAATAAATATTTCACCACATCAAACTCTGCTATATACAAAACAACTAATATAGATAACTGATTTGATGAAAAAGTTTCGGATCCTATTCTAAAAGAACTCGAACAATTCCAGGAGCGGGATAGTGGATGGGCGTTAAAACGGATAGTCAACTTGGGTATAAACATTAATAAATTTATACCACAACTTGGCTCATCATATATTGAACTACCCCCTCAAATAAAAAGAAAGGAAGCCTGCATTAATGTTAAAAATGATGAACAAGCCTGCTTTGCATGGGCAGTTACATCAACTTTGTGTCCTGTTAATAAAAATCCTCAAAGAATTAACCAGTATCCACATTATTCAGAGGTATTAAAACTTAAGGGAATCCAGTTTCCTATGACCATCAGGCAGATACCAAACTTTGAAAAACAAAATAATATTTCTTTAAATGTTTACATATTAAAGAAAGATAAAAAGGATTTCACGACACTTCCTACATATCTGACAACTGACAAGAAATATAAGCACGTAAATTTACTTCTTATTCAAGATGACTATTCTAATCCAACAAGATATCATTACGTCTGGATTAAGAACCTATCACGTCTTTTGTCTAGTCAACTTAGTCAAGAAAATGGTCAAAAGTACTTTTTTGATAGATGTTTACACTACTTCCGTTCGGAAGATAAGCTAATTAAACACATTAATGACTGTGTTAAAAAGAACGATACAGCCATCAGGATGCCCGAGGAGAGCAAAAAGATGTTAAAATTTAAGAACTTTCAAAACAAAATAAAAGCCCCGTTCGCTGTATATGCTGATCTTGAGAGCGTTCTAAAACCGTTCGCAGAAGAGACCGCATACCAAGAACACATCCCTGCAGCAGTTGGATATTTTTTCAAATGTTCATACGATGATTCTCTCTATTTTTACCGATCATAATCAAGATTAAGCGAATTAGTGGAAAACCATATGCCCCTTGGATTACAGACAATATAAAACTACTGCAAGCGCTTAGGGACGATGCCCTACAGAAATTTAAAAAAAATAACACCACGGCCAAATGGGAGTATTACAAACAACTAAGAAATTTTACCACTGTGGCAATTAAAAATGAGAAAAAGGCTTGTCTAAGACATAAACTGTATAATTCAGATTCGAAGCAAACTTGGAATGAGCTAAAAAAATTAAATATTATAAAGAATAAAAGGAATAAAATTCCTAAACAATTAAGTAATGTGGAAGTACTAAATAAACATTTTACAAGTATTGTAAATGGTGAACCCAACGAAAAAATTATTGATTACTATCAGTCTAATTTAAAAAATAACTTTACAGAGCTTTTTAGTTTTCACGAAGTCACTGAAGAAAATATATCAAAGGTCATCATGAACATTAAAACTAAGTCATATGGTGTGGACAATATTAATATTGACATAATTCTACTATTCTGTCCTTTCATCATACCATATATTACTCATATTGTAAATCAATGTATTAAGGAGTGTTATTTTCCTTTACACTGGAAGGATGCTCTTGTCTTGCCGCTTCCGAAAGTAAGCCAACCCACAGAACTATATCAACTTAGATCCATTAATATTTTGCCAGTACTTTCAAAAACTTTAGAAATGATTATGGAAAATCAAATCAAAGAACACTTAAATAAAAATAAACTGCTACCTTGTAAACAGTCGGGATTTCGGCAGGGTTATAGTTGCGCTACAGCTCTTGCTGATATTGTAGATGACCTACTTCAAGCCGAAGATGCTAACAATATAAGTGTACTTATACTACTGGATTACTCTAAAGCCTTTGACATGTTAAATCACCGAATTTTGTTATCAATCACTCATTATTTGGGATTTACAGATAACGCCACAACATTGATTAAATCATTTCTCAGTGACCGATACCAAAGAGTTTAAATTGGAGATGTAAAGTCACAAAGAATTAAAGTAACTCTTGGAGTACCTCAGGGTAGCATCTTAGGACCATTGCTTTTCACTATCTATACTAGCAGCTTTCAGAACTCACTTTAATTTTGCAATTATCATTTTTATGCCGATGATACACAGATATATAAATCTTTTCCACCCGAGAATCTTAATGAAGCCTCTGAACTCATTAATCATGACCTTACGAAATTAGCTGAAATAACATCCGATCACCTTCTGAAATTAAATCCTACGAAATCCTCTGCTGTGCTCTTTTGTAAGGAGCAAATGCGACAGTAAATTTTGTCACAAGTAAATTTAAAAATTGGTGCGGACACATTACCGTTCAAAAATTCGGGAAAAAGTCTAGGGCTTATCATTGATACTAAACTTCGTTTTAAGGAACACATCATGTCAAAACTTAAAGTAGCTTACAGCTGTATAAAAATGATTTACGCTCACAGATGCTATCTTGATATTAGGTTAAAAAAAGAATTATGCAACTCCTTAGTACTCTCTTTATTTGATTTTTGTGATACAGTCTATGGTCCTTGTTTAGATGTTGTGGATAAGAACCGTATACAGAAAATCCAAAATTCCTGTATACGTCTAATATTTGGAATACGGCGCAGACTCAGAGTATCGCATAAACTAAAAGAGCTTAATTGGCTAAATATGTACTATCGACGAAAACTACATCTTGCATGTTTTTTTTTCAAAATATTAAAATACAAGGTACCTTTCTACCTACACAATAAACTTAAATTTCGAACAGACGTCCATAACTTAAATATACGACGCAAACAGTACTTAACCATTCCGAGGCATCGAAAAGAAATCTTTAAACGCTCCTTCTCATACAACATGGCTAAATCTACCAATGAATTACTCTCATATAACCTACTGGATGTTTCTGTTGCCCCAAACACGTTCAAACATAAATATAAAAGCTTCTTGTTTATGCAACAACTATAATTATACAAGGTTTTTAATTCAATACTACATTATATTATTTTGTAATTTTTTTTGTAATTTGTTAATTTAAAACTTATATTTAGGATTATATATCATTTTGTCTTATTAGTGGGTTTTAGTGGAAGAACAGACTTCTAAGTCCTTGTGGCTTTGGAGAACTGAACTAATTACCCATTACTCAGTAACTATTTGTAAACACAAAAATTTAAGTATCTGTATAGATTTCTTTTTCTGAGTAATAAACGTATTTATTATTATTATTATTATTATATAGAGGATCTGATTGTATGCAGTGGTTTGCTGATGAGATGAATCAGCTTGCTGAGGATGTTTCAACCGTATTTCTATGTCAATATGATATACATATGACTCAGCAGCAAGAGAGTGATTTTCAAGCATCCACATGTTGTCATATTTGCACGATACCATTTAAACTTGGGGGGAAAAAAGTCAGAGACCATGACCACTTAATTGGGGAAAATAATTACCGTGGGGCTGCACATAATGATTGTAATGTTAATTATCAAGACACCCATACAATCCCCGTGATATTTCACAACTTGAGTGGTTATGATGCATATTTTGTGATAAAAGATATCGCTACTCGCATGAAAGGCAATGTAGATTTGTTGCCTCTCACTAAAGAAAAATATATTTCTTTTACAAAGCATGTTGATGAATCCCGAATAAACTTTAGATTTATAGACAGTTTAAAAAATAACGAATATGACGATGATGAAATCCAACAAATTTTATTAAATTATGGAGTAACAAAAAAAGCTAAGGGTGTCAAATTATCTGTTGTAAAGACAAAAATTACTTTAGATGACTACATTAAGTGTCTAGAAACAGCTTAACAAAAGACTAATGTACAAAACCTTATACGATCCAAACAGCATCATGTTTTTTAGTTAGAACAACAAAAAATCGCACTCAGCTCTGATGATGATAAACGGTATCTAGTGTCAGGTATCAATGAAACTTTGCCCTGGGGACATTACTCTATAATGGAACAAGCAATGGATGTCGATTAGATTTTATTATCTAATAATTTAACTATTTTTATAATTATGTAATCTGTAGCCGCTACGCATTAAAGATTGATATTGAAGAATCCTAAGGAAGTCAAGTGGGTTTATCAACTAGAAGATTTGCTAACATGTAACTTTACATTTTTAACTGTTTAATATATGTTTTTAAATGTGTTATTGTTTTATTAACCCTATCCATATAAACTTTAATATTACTTTTTTTTTAGCCCGCTATATATATTTTCATTACTGAGTTTACAGCGTCTGTCGCACACAGAAATATCATAGCATCCCATTTATCCCTAACTTCTCTCTATACAGCTTATTCCCACTATACCAATACGATAAAATCTATTCAGCTCTAAAGCCCTTTTGTCGATGTCAATACGTCTTTTTTAACGCTTCAACTCACCCTTCCTCCCCTACTCATCCCCTTTACAATGATGCGTCACTTAACGAAATTCATTCACTCGTTCAGCTTTAATGCCCTTTTGGCAATTTTCTACATATATTTTTTAATGCTTTATCTCACCCCATTTAGCATTCTCTTTACAACGATACGTCACACACCGAAATCCCATCAGCCCTTTCCGAGATACTGCCCTAATGCCCTTTTGGCAGTTACGATCCCATTTAACCCGTCACCTTACTCTATATCGCAACCCCGTTCCAACGATATATCACACGCCGAAATCCGTGAAGCTGTTTACGAAATACAGTCGTAATGCCCTTTTGGCGCGACCAATAAGGACTTTTTGACACTTAATCTTATTCTATACAGCAACCCCTTTATAATGATACGTCATACGTCGAAATCCGTTCGGCCGTTTCCGAGATACTACCCTAGTGCCCTTTTGACACGTTGTTTAAGGTCTTTTTGGTATCTTACCCTGTTACATTGTCGAAATCCTTCAACCCTACGTCCCTGGTTCCCAGCCTACCACGCCAGGTCACGTGATTGGGAGGCGTGGCTAAATGGTCCAAAAATGACCAGAATGGACCTTAGATTTTCTTATGGATTTTGTGCTCGAACTCTTGCAGCCCCTTTACTCACAGTCTCTGCAGATAACATCCAATTTTGCTTTGACTAATCTGTGCATAGATCCTATTTCTGCTTCCGGAATTGTTTTAATTTCCTTGAAATTTTTTTCCATATCTCTCGTATATACAAAATAGTCTATGATGCTTTTTGCTTCTTTACTTTCTGCTATGAAAGTGTACTTGTCCTGTAACGACTGTTGCCAGAATGAATTTCCGATTATTAGATCATTTGCTTGACAGAATTCAAGCATCTTTGTTCCATTTCTGTTCAGAGTTTCTTCACCGTGTCTTCCCATGCTTCCTAGACCCTTGTTTATATCTTTGCCTACTCTGGCATTCCAGTCACCCACAATTATTATGTTATTATTTGATTCTCTATTCTAATCCAGTATGTCTTGAAGTTTTTCATAAAAATGATTAATTTTTTTCTCTTCCGATCCTTTCGTTGGAGCATAGATTTGTATAATATTTAATTCCATCTCCGTGTCGACACTCATCCAGATAGACATTATTCTTGGTTAATTTCAAAACTCTTTTGTCAATTTTGTCGGTTAGTATGACTCCTACTCCTTTTTTTATTCTTTGTCCTTTTTCCGCTCCTGAATAGTAGAGAACGTGACTATTTCCTATTTGTATTCTCCCTGATCCCGCTTTTTTGGCTTCGCTCACTCCTAAAATTTGCAACTCATATTCATCCATGTCTTCTATTATTTCAGTATCTTTTCCATTTAATGATGTCACGTTCCATATGCCAATATGTATTTTAATTTCCTCATTATTTTTATTTTCTCCGATATTCTTGTTTATTTAATTATTTTTACTTAGGTTTTTAAATTTGTTATTAGTTATATATTTACAATTTTCTATTATCTTAATACTATTACTACTATTATCACTATTATTAAAATTACATTTCTTACTCTTCGCCGCTTCCTGTCGTATTTTTTTTTGTAATTGTCCTTTTTATTTGCCGAACAGGTTTCCTAATGGCACCTTCTGTTTTGGGGTTGGCTACTGCTTGGTATGATAGTTTTTTCTTTTTCTTCTCCTTTCAGATCCAGTTTCATCCCCATGTCCAGTTTTGATTGTATTCTTAGCGGCATTTTTTATTTTAATTAGTTTTTTGAACTGTGAGGTTGATCTTTCTCCAATTGTTGTTTGAGTCGATTCCATTTCCATGTTATTCCATTTATAACCAATTTGTTGTATTTAATTTGAACCCTATTACGTTTGTTTTTTTCTTCTTTTGCTATTTTTCTTATTCGAGATTGTATTTTCATTTCTTCTTTTGTTAGGTCGTTGTTAATAAATATTGGATCGCCTTTGCGAAATTTTAATTTATTTTTATTTTGCATAATTGATTCCTTTGCTTGCCTGTTTTCTAGCTTTATCAGACATGTTTAACTTCCAAGTTTAATTGTCTTCATTATCTTTGTGTTGACCTTCAATTCTGTTTCCATGAAATTCTTCATTGCTCCTTTTAGAGTCTCTTTGTCGTTTGTATCTATTTCGAAGTCCCTGTATTATTATATGGTTCGACTTTTTCTCTTTTTCTAGATACTCTAGTCTGCTTTTTATTTCATATAATTCTTTTTCCAGGTTTTGTTTTTTATTTTTGTATTTCTTGATTTTCTTGTTTTACTTCTTTCACCTCTTTTCTTAATTCTTTCAGCTCTTTTCTATATTTTTTTTGTTCTTCCTTCATTTCTTTCATCTCTGATATTAAATTGCTGGTTTGATTTGTTAGGTGCTCCATCATTTTGATTAATTTATCTAATTTCTTGTCCTGATGCTTGGATTTGGTTGGTATTCTTGTAAGTTTTTTGCTTTTATTAACAATTTTATCCTCTTTTTCTCTATCCTTTTTTCTACTATCCCCTGACGTATAATCATCGCTATCCATTTGTATTTATTTTAATTTTCAGTTTCGTTTAATACTTCCTTAATGCGTCTCTGGACTGTTTATTTATCTTTTGTTATCGTAAGCGATAAGGTCTTCGTTCCGGTCAACCCGTCGAAAACGAATGACCTTCTCCTACGAATAACTTATTTGACAAAATTTATGCACCAAAATTGTTACTAATACTCAAGGACTCTGCTGGATAACGTCTAAACAGTTTTACAATTACAATGAACTATTTGAACTCCCCTTAACTGCTCATATATAAAACAAAGGAATATTCTAGACTTTGCGAGAACCTGATCTAACCTAATAACTACATACTCAAAATTTCTGAAATATATAACCCTAAAAACAGTCTTTTAGTAAAGATCTCTTTCTCATTCGGTTATCTTGTTTGTAACGATTGTATCGTTGGTTTTTGAACATTCCGTCCGGATAATTGCTGTTGTTTCAAGGTCAGTTTTTGTGGTATTTTAATATTTATACATGCAAAATAATTACTTTTTTCTCGAAATTTGGAAAGACTTGTAGCGATTGTGTTTGAAAATTATTACTTGAAAGTCGGAGTTTTGATTCCAATTTTATTAATAGGGTTATTGCCAACTAGAAGAAGGGCCCTATTAAGGACCAACAAATTGCTATCTGAAAGAAATTCGCAGTTCGACGTCATTCTGTGAAGCCGACGCCCTTTTGCTGTTCCGTTCCATGTCGATAGAAAATCTGACTAAAAGTCCTTGAGGAGTATTCTCTTCCGACAGCTCTTCAGTTCCACGACGTGTGAGATTTCGACAAGTAGTTCCTAGAGAGTAGTTCCGTTGTTGTTCCGATCGCCCGTCGTTAGAAAAATCCGACAGGAAGTTCCTAGAGGGGTATTCAATTCCGTTGCTGTTCCGATTCCACGTCGTAGGAAAATTGACAAGAATTTGCTCGAAAATAATTCCATTCTGCTGCTGTTCCGTTTCCACCTCGTTAGAAAAGCCGACAAGAAGTCCCCACAGGGCAATTCCATTCCGTTGCTGTTTCGATTCCTCGACGTTAGAAAATTTGACAAGAAGTTCCTACAGGGGAATTCCATTCCGTTTTGCTGTTCCGTTTCCACGTCGTGTGAAAATCCGTCTAGAAGTCCCTAGGAGGAAGGTACCCCATCCTTCATACTGCTCCGCCACTGGATCAAAACTCCGTCAGAAGCCATCGGAACCAAACCAAGATAAGAGAAATAATTAATTAAATATTTTTAATTAAATTACTAATTTTTTTTAAAGTAATAAACCATTTTAAACTGATCTTTCGAATTTTATATGTGTGTCTGTACTTGGCGCCCTTTAATTAATGTTTGGAGAGAATCTAGTAGAACACAGAAGGAAGCTACGACCCATGGGAGCTAGCCTAGGGTACTTTTAAGGTTACAAAGTGGCGCCCAACTTCCAGTCTTCTGGTTTTGCTGTTTTTTTTCCAAGCATTCACTTTATTTAAATTTTAACATCAAAATTAGTACAGACTTTCAAATATTTGTCAATTCGGTCTTTACTAACATTTAATTTTTTACCCGTACTATTATTTTGTTTAATTTATATTTAGCTAACGCTCAAGGTTAACAACATTTGGGTGATTGGTTTAATTCTCTGACAATTTCTAAAACTGGTTTTGTTTATCGTTATTGAGGATTATTATTTTCCGTATTTAATTTTTTACCTTTACAATTATTATGTTGCCATCACATTTAAAAACAAAAGAATTAGATTATGAACTAACCATTAGGGATGTCGATATTCCCTCTACTTTTGAAGCTAAACGAAAGTTTCTCTCTGGGTTGTTAGCTCAAGAAAATGCGAATAGAAGTTTCGGTGAAAAAGTAAATAAATTTTCCTTTGATGTAGATATTCAAGGGGTTAAAGAATCCATTGCTTGTTTAAAACCTGACATCGAATCATTTACAGGTGACAGATCTGCTCCGGTTTTTAAACGTATTACGTCCAGACTTATTTATATTTCGGGCAGAATCAACAGAATATCTTGTACTAGGGATGATCACTTTTCTATATTACGTTCCTTAAGAAATGACCTAACTCTATTAGAAGCGGAAGTGCAAGAAAAAGTAAACACTTCCACACCAATGAAGCCGGGATCTCCAGAGAATTTACCTTCTTAGGCCTTTTTCCACAAGAATCTGGACGTACACAAATGGAATATTTTTTTCAATGGTAATAATTCTGTTTATGATTTTTTGGAAAAAGTAGATATGTTGCGAGTCTCTCGGGGAATTTCTGACAGTGATCTACTTTTGCGCAGTTGTGTTTTATTTAAAGATGCGCGTTTAACTTGGTTTATGAATAATCGTCATAAATTTTCTTCTTGGTCCGATCTCGTTGATAAACTTAAATTCGACTTTATTCCCTCCAATTTTCAATTTGATTTAGAAAGTGTTATTAATAATAAATTTCAAGCTAAAGGTGAAAGTGTAGCTCGTTTCATCGCTTCGATGGAGGGTCTTTTCAAGCGTTTAAATCAGTGTCCAGACGAACAAACTAGAGTTTATAAAATCAGACGCAATCTTCTTCCTACCTTCGTAAATCAGCTTGCCCTTCACGAATTTCAGACCGTGGACAGAAATCTGGCTACTCGTCCCGGTCATTCTTTAGCAGATCAGCCAGACGTTTCTCAAAATTTAACAAGGACCCATTTCCGAGAACATTGATCAAACCAGTAACTTCCTTAACCGAGTGGAAAAACTATCTTATTTTTGTAAAAAACTTTTTATCTTCTCTGCGAACTCTTTCTAAAGATGGTAATGTAATCTCTCGCATAGAATCCAGTCCTTTATTTGTTAAAAAACAGAATGATAACAGATTGTATTTAAATATCTTAGTAGAAAAAATTAACATGCTTGCACTTCTATACAGTGGTTCAAACGCGTGTATTCTTGGAAATCAAGGTTTTCAGATGATTTCTCACTTAAAACTTCCTATCATCTATGATAATTCAATTTGTGTCACTACGGCAGATGGTTATCTCCAGCAAAGCATTGGTTTTGTTTTCCTTTCGTTATCTTTATTAGGGGTTACTCATACCTTGAAAGTTTTAATAATTCCTTCGATTGCTCATTCCCTTATTTTAGGTATGGATTTTTTAAACTTATTTAAGATTGATATAAATTTTGAGTCCTTATCTTATTCAGTTCTTTCCTCGTTGTGTGCTATTAATTCTATTCAACCCGTGTCTTCTCTTTCTGAGGTACAGTTGAGTAAACTAGATAAATTAAAATCCTTATTTAGAGACCTTGCCCCTGTTGACAGAATTGGTAGAACTTCCTTAATAACTTACGATATTGACACAGGCGATGCCAAACCTAATTGTCGAAGGCAATTTCCTCTATCTCCTTCAATGGTAGGCCATTTGAAGAAAGAAATTGATGAGCTATTACGCTTAAGAGTTATCAGACCTTCCAACTCGCCTTGGTCTTCTCCCTGTTTTTTAGTTCCTAAAAAGCGTGATAACGGTTACCGAAAAGTTCTGGATAGTAGGAAGCTTAATTCTGTCACAGTTTCAGACTCATACCCTATGCACCAGATTGATTCAATTCTAAATAAGTTACGCGATGCAAGATTTCTTTCCTCTATTGACTTAAAAAAAGCCTTTCTCCAAATTCCCTTAACTGAGACATCTATTCCAAAGACTGTATTCTCTATCTATGGCTTAGGCAGTTTTGAATACACTACTATGTGTTTCGGCTTAAAAAATGCCCCTAAAACTATGGCAAGATTAATGGATAGAGTCTTAGATCCGTTAATTATTCCCTACTGTTTTTGTTATTTGGATGACATCATTATCGCTACCCCGACTTTCGAACTTCATTTGGAGGTGTTGGAAGCAACGACTAATAACATTTTAAAGTTTTTAGAAAACCAAGTTTTCCTAATATTTGGGGTTCCTCAAGTTTTATCTGTTGAAAACGTTAGTCAGTTTACTAGTCGTGAATTTAAAAGTCTTATGGACAAATATAACGTACATGTTCGATACAACCCTGTTTATCACCCTCAAGCGAACCACACTGAAAGAACGAACAAAAGTATAATTACTGCAATTCGTTGTTTCATTCATGAAGCACATGATTCCTGGGACTCAAAAATCCATCACGTTGCTCAAGCAATTAGGACCGCCCAACATGAAGTTACGATATACTCCCCTTCTTTTATAAACTTTGCAAGAAATATTCCGCTTTCTGGTGACTATTATGAGAAAATTTCTGATAACGCCAATAATTCAGTAACTATTGCTGACAAGAATCGCCGCTTAAATGACATTCAAATGTTACCCAAACTATTTGTGGAAGTTAGGAAGAAATTAAAACGCGCGTATGATAAAAATTCGCATTATTATAATCTCCGTAAAAGAGATATAGAATATCATGTAGGAGATAAACTTTGGAAAAGGAATCACGTTTTGTCTTCAAAAATTGATAAATTTTCTGCTAAATTCGCTCCTAAATACGTTCCATGCATTGTGGACAGGGTTATTTCAAAGTTAGTCTATAGCGTTAAGGATACTAAGGGTAATGATTTAGGCAATTATCATGTGTCAGATTTAAAAAAAGATTTTTCCGATTTTGATCAAAACTTGTCTGATAGTGAGGACTCGGACAGTGAGAATGATGAAACTAATTAACGAAATCATTTTCGTACTGATCACTGGAGTCACTACACTGAAGGCATGTATTATTACTTCAACTTGATTTTTTCTGATTCCCGTTTCTTAATTTTTTTTTTAAATATTAACCTTTTTCAAATTCATTTCAATTTTTTTTTATTATTAAAAAAAAATCGATTGTAATTTAGTTATTAGTAATTATTGCGAGTACAAACTGAGGCTGTTTCTCTGTGCCGCACCACCAATTTGCATAATTTTTCATTTTTTTTTTATTGATCAGTTTTCTTTGTTCTTGTTTTCAAAATTTTTCTCTTTCTCTTGATTGATATTGCCTTCAGTATTCTTAACGTTGTGTAGTGTATATACCTGTCCCATACTGATTTTGACGCTTTTCTTTTATTAATTATCCTATTTTTATTGTTCACATTATTACCGTTATTTGTTGTCAGTTTTAATGATAACTATTACCTTTTACAATGTCTCCTGTTTGCACAGCGTGTGCGATAAGACTTGTCAAGTTATTTTTGATCCGGATATTAATTGATTTTCTTTTGAGTGTTTAGTCACATTTTTGTTCAATTGATATTTGGTTTCAATTTTTGCTTCTCGTTCATTGAATATTTGTTTAGCTTTTTAGCTTATTTTGGTTACTCAATTGTTGAGTATTTTTTTATTCAATGATTCTTGTTGACTACAGTCTTATCTTTGTCTTTGTTCTTTTGGTAAGTTATTTTAGTTATGGAGACAGTTTTTGCCTTGACTTTTTTCAATTTTCGTTTTTTTTTTCTATAATCGCTTTGTGGACAATATTTCTCTTGTTTCTTTTTGAAATTGCGTTTGTTGTTTTCTTTGACGACATTTAATTAGGACAGTTAATAATTTGTTTTTACCGATTGTGACTTAATGCTACTTAAGTGTTAGCAATACCGATTGTGACTTTTTTTGGTACCCTAGAGGTGCTGGTCAATGCGACCAAATTTTATTTAGAGTGGGGGGACTCTCTTACCGATTGTGACTATATATTTTTTTGTTCTTTTTGTTATTGCCACCTTTTTAAATTTTTTTTTGTCTTAACCTCTTTGGCTGTAAAATCTTTCTCTCTTCCCGGCTGGGCGTTGTCTGCCAATTGGAGAAACATGTTCCCGGGGAAGCTTAGTTTTCGGAACTCCCTTGGTCAAGTCCCTATATTTTTTTTATATTTACCTTTTTTATTTTTTATTATTATTTTTTAAATGGCTGACATGCCGTCCTTTCGATACGACGAACCGCTGGTTATGCCGAGACCACCCGTCTTTACTGAGCTCCTCGCATCCCCTGTCCAGCGTGGAGAAACTTCAGTGTTGACCGTTTCATTTGGGTTGGCTGGTACCTTTTGTAAAAATCCAGTCACTTCGTCTTGTAACGGTTTTAACTACCTCGGTTTCTTCAAAACCCATGGTATATTTACTTGCTTTATTATGGAATTCGTTCCAATTTGGTTGGCTGGTACCTTTTGTAAAAATCCAGTTACTTCGTCTTGTGACGGTTTAACTACCTGGGTTTCTTCAAAACCCATGGTAATTTTACTTGCTTTATTGAGGTTTCGTTTCATTTGGGTTGGCTGCTACCTTTTGTAAAAATTCGAACAATTCGTCTCCGGACGATTTAATCTCTCCTTGTTTAAGTGTTAGTAACCTTTTGTACTGGTAACCTTGTTTCTTAAGTTTTAATGTTGGAATTTTGTTCATTTAGAAATTACACCAGTCATCTTGTTAACCAACATAAATTTACTGATTTATTGTATTCTTTACCTATTCACCAATTTTGGATTATTACTTTTTTATTCATTACTCAATTTGAAAAAATTTTCACTTTATTTAGTCAAAAAAAAAGAATCTTCAATTCTTTTTTTTTCTGCCAAGGTACCGTGGTGTAACGATTGTATCGTTGGTTTTTGAACATTCCGTCCGGACTATAAATATTTTTAAATTATCTATTGTTATCGCGTTGATACAAGAGGGGATAGGTAATTGGGAAGGACAGAATGGGTCTCGTCGTGAGTTTGTGATTTTATTTCGTTCACTTTATCGATGAATTTAAAGAAATTCAGAGCTTTTTCGACTATCTTTGCCCTTCTGTTTCTGGTGAGTTTCATTTTGCCTTGGTTTTAATTTTACTAGTTAAAATAATCCAAAATGCGGTAAATATAATATCTTATCTATTTTACTAACATTTAAATTTTTCAAATACAATTGCTGTTGTTTCAAGGTCAGTTTTTGTGGTATTTTAATATTTATACATGAAAGGTAATTAATTTTTTCTCGAAATTTGGAAAGACTTGTAGCGATTGTGTTTGAAAATTATTAGGTACTTGAAAGTCGGAGTTTTGATTCCAATTTTATTAATAGGGTTATTGCTTACTAGAAGGAGGGCCCTATTAAGGACCAACAAATTGCTATCTGAAAGAAATTCGCAGTTCGACGTCATTCTGTGAAGCCGACGCCATTTTGCTGTTCCGTTCCACGTCGATAGAAAATCTGACTAGAAGTCCTTGAGGAGTATTTCTCTCCGACAGCTCTTCCGTTCCACGACGTGTGAGATTCCGACAAGTAGTTCCTAGAGTGGGTATTCCATTCCGTTGCTGTTCCGATCTCCCGTCGTTAGAAAAATCCGACAAGAAGTTCTTAGAGGGGCATTCCATTCCGTTGCTGTTCCGATTCCACGTCGTAGGAAAATTGACAAGAAGTTCCTAGAGGGAAATTCCATTCCGCTGCTGTTACGTTTCCACGTCGTTAGAAAAGCCAACAAGAAGTCCCTACAGGACAATTCCATTCCGTTGCTGTTCCGATTCCTCGTCGTTAGGAAATTTGACAAAAAGATTCTACAGGGGAATTCCATTCCGTTTTGCTGTTCCGTTTCCACGTCGTGTGAAAATCCGTCTAGAAGTCCCTAGGAAGGTACCCCATCGTTCCTACTGCTCCGCTCCACTGGATCAAAACTCCGTCAGAAGCCATCGGAACCAAACCAAGATAAGAGAAATAAATAATTAAATATTTTTAATTAAATTACTAATTTCTTTTAAAGTAATAAACCATTTTAAACTGATCTTTAGAATTTTATTTGTGTGTCTGTACTTGGCGCCCTTTAATTAATGTTTGGAGAGAATCTAGTAGAACACAAAAGGAATCCACGACTCACGGGAGCTAGCCTAAGGTACTTTTAAGGTTACATATTATACTACCCCCTCCTTAGATTCATTCTCACCGGAATGTTATTTCCTAAATCGGAATTCCGCACACACCTTAAGCCAGCCAAACCATCTTCTTGGAGCTGCTGCACATCCCCAGTGTGGTTTACCTGGTAAGGCGCCAGCCGATAATGATGTACCACGAAGGGTTTTCCTCTGGGAATTTTCACGTTCCGATATATGACATCGTTAATTTTTTTCTTGATGGTGTATGGACCTTCCCAGTTCTTCTGTAATTTGGGACAAATGCTCCGACAACCTCGGATGTTATAGAGCCAAACTAAATCTCTAACTTGTTAACTCTTTTCCATTGACTGCGTGTCATAGTACCTCTTTATCCAACTACTAGATAATTAAAGTTTCCCACGCATCAGTTTGTGTATATTCTCCATTCGATTCTGAAGATCTGCGACATATTCTTCACGGGCCACTTCTTTACCAGGTTCACAACGTAACACCAAGTCACATGGTAGTCTTATTTCTCTACCAAACAGGACCTTTGCAGGCGTTTGACCTGTTGATTCGTTAATGGCCGATCGAATTGCCATTAAAAATAGTGGAATATGTCAATCCCAATCCTTCTGATACTGAGACACCACTTTTGACAGATAGTTGGCTATAGGTCGATCCATTCGTTTCACCATTCCATCAGACAAAGGGTGCATTGCTGTGGTTCTCGTTTTGTGGATGCCCAATCTTTGGCAAACTTCTTAAAACAGCTTTGCTCTTAAAATTTCTCTCTTGGTCTAAATGTTATTCTATTGGTACCCCAAAACGACTTACGAATTCTTTAACTAATAAACCTGCTAAAGTGGTAACTTCCCGATTGGGAACTGCGTAGGCTACAACCCATTGAGTAAAGTATTCCATTACAACAAAGATGTACTTATTTCCTACATCGCTCTGTGGAAGTGGCCCCAATACATCTACTGCGATTACTGGCAGCACATGTAGTGCATTGTCGACACCAATCTTCAACATCGTTAGTGCAATTTACACAGTAAAATCTAACTCGGATCTTTTGCAACGTTTTCGTGATACCCAGATGTCCTCCATAACTATCATTATATATCTGGGACCACTATTTGTTTTCTTGTTTCTGTGCCTTCGGAATTGTCTTTTCAGGAGCCGACCGTCAAAAACTAAAGGGATTCATTGGGCTCAATATGCTTTTAAAGCAGGAGAAGGTGAGGATATCTCTCTTCACAACGTACGACGGCCCATTCTTTTTCATTCCCTAATCATTTTTAGAACGGGATTGTTTTCTTATTGCTCCTGAAGCATAGACCTCCCGTCTTCTGGCACAACTTTAACTAAGGCGAGTTCTTTCTCGTTCTGCACCACGCAGGTACAATGGGGGCAAGTATTTCTTATACGCCCCAGTTCTCCGCAGTTCCTGAACCTCACTGGGCGCCTTCTATTTGGGGAAAACTTCATTAACCTCTCCACTACCGCTTTGACGTCGCTAACAGCATAAACAGCATGGTTGTAGTTATCAGTGTCTTCCCTCAGTCGAGCAACTCCATGTAAGACCTCTGTCACTGCATTGAACTCCAGGGCAATCGTCAAGACGTCCACAACAGATCTCGGCTGCGCCAACCGTACAGCCCGTTGCAACTCGGCGTCTCAAAGACCATCGGTAAAGGTTTGGACCGCCAGGCACTCTCAGAAATTCTCCGCAGCATTTGGATACGAAAACAGTACAATTCTTGCCACTTCTGCCTCGAACTTTTGGATAGTTGTTTCTTTTTTTTGCTTTCGGCTCTGTAACTGCACTCGGTATACCAGTTGTAGATGAGTTTGGCAATAACGCCTCTCCAGACGATTCACCAATAGCTCAAAATTTTCAACCTAATCCAGTGTCAATAAATGCAGGACGTCTAAAGAATTGCCTTGCAGAGCTATGGTTAGGAACAATGCCTTTTCCTGGGGTGACCATCCATTCGCTCTGGCTGCTGCGTCAAATTGTTTCAGGTAATTTGACTAAAAAGTTTTTCTGGCGAAGGTGGGGGGTTTTATCGTCGTTCGGATCTGGGTCGCCTCCCCGTTTCCCTGTCGTTCGACGTCTATGTGGCCGGTTTCCATTCTTTCTGCATCTTCATCGCGTGGTGGTCGGTTTGGTTTGTGACAAGCTTCCAGTTCTCGATTAAGCTTCCTTATCTTGGACTGCATTTTCTGGTTGAGGTCAAGCATGTTGGCTACTTGGAAATTCAAGTTAGCCACTTGTTGATTTTGTTCGTCACGAAGAGTGTACATTTCGGAGCGCAAAAGCAATATTTGTTGGGAGAAGGAACTGGATAACTCTTTTGGTAGACATCCGTTGTGATAACTGGGACAAATTTTCGCGCTGGCTCCTTATCTGACTTTTTTAAAAAATGTGTCTAAAAACTCAACAACTATATCTATTTACATTACATTTTGAAAAAGAATTTGAAATAAATTCGAAAGCTTGGTATTTGTAATAACAGAATTTTTCTAACATACCTAAATTTGGCTGCATCCCTGTGAACATAAAAAAAATTTTTTGATTTATTCTATATATATATATATATATACATATATATATATATACAAATAACGGTACTAGTGACTGGTTCGATACAACGCGAAGTCAATTGTGGAGGTGCAGTCAACGTTATGACCAAGGTAAGTAAAAGAAAACTCTTTGATTTCAGTCTAGCTTTCGAATTAATTTAATTCTTCTTCAGGACATCTGTGATAAACAACAATTTTTTATAATAAAAATATTTTTTCACTTGTGTTTACTTACTAATCGTGAGGTTACAAAAGAAGCAACGAATTCCGTTTAACAACATTACACTAATAATACAATTAAGGTACATCACTTTTTTTTAAATACATAAAATTATATACATTTTAACACATAAAACTAATTATTTTGTTCTTTCTAGTGTGGAGGTTTGTCTGTAAATGATGATTGTTTTTTAATGTGTCTTCACTTTCTTTTTTTATAAATGTTTTATATGTATATGTATTTTTTATATATGGTTTTTATTTTAACACAGTAAAAGAGCAAAACATTTTATTGATTTATTTAGTTATGATTTTATTATTCTATCAAGTAAAAATCTGTTGTCATGAGGGATTATTAGATTCAAAAATTTTTTTAATTATATGTAATGTTTTGTGAAAGTTGTTGGTTTTTGTATTCATATTTATATTTATATTTGTATTTATATTTTATATTTATATTTTATATTTTATATTTTATATTTTATATTTTATATTTTATATTTTAAATTTTATTTATATTTATTTTTAAAAACCAGAATGTAAGGTTGACTGCACCTGCACAATTGACTTCACGTTATATATATATATATATATATATATATATATATATATATATATATATTGATATGGATTTTTCTTCATGGTGCACGTTCTTTCAATGAAGTGTTGGAACGTGGTCATGATTTTTAAATCGGTTGTCTACATTAAGTAATTTTTTAATATTGTATTTGTTTTTGTTTAGATTTATAGGCTGTTATGTTGTTGAGAGATTATTATGATAGATTGCCATTGAGTTAATTTTGAAAAATGTCATAAAATAAAATGATTGTAAATGAAAGAATTTGAATTTAAATTAAAATAAAAACATAATAATAAATAATTAAAAGAATAATAAAATACAAAGAAACCAGAACTTGAAAGATACAGAAAAGTTGGAAAATTGTAGGAAGAGGAAGGTATAGAAAAAGAGCTGAGCAGCAGAAAGGTATTAGATAAATGGAAAGGCAGCAGCAAGGAGGAGTTGGAAAGTAGTAGGAAGAGGAAGATATAAAGAAAGACTGGAACTACGGAAGAAGATTTTTTTTTATATTTATTTTATTTATGTTTATAGACAACTAATTTGGAAATCAATTTAAAAATTTTGGAATCCACGACCGAGAATTTTATTGAAAGTGGGTGTTCCGGAAAGAGGATCCATTTTAATTGGCGCCCAACGTGGGGCTGCTTTGGCACTGAGGTAAGAGATTTTTCTTTACTATTAGGTGTCAAGCTTGCTTTATTAAAAACAAAGTGTGTGATTCTGGAGTAAAAGATTAAATAAATTATAGGTATATTATATGAAATTAAGAGGGGGAAAGGAAATTACAGATAGAATGTCAGAACAAGGGGATAATATTGATATTCAGGATAGTCAGGATAATCAGGGTAATCAGGATAGTAAGATAGGGGATAGAAGGGATTCACATGGAAACAAATGATGGAAATGTTAAAAAATATCAACAAAAATAATGAAGACATAAACAGAGATATTAAAGCCATAAATTCAAATATGGATACAATGAAAAAAGACATAAACAAAAATTTGGTAGCAATAAACAAGAATATGGATTCGATAAAACAAGATATTAACGAACATCATGAAGAAATAAACAAGAATATGGATTCTATGAAAAAAGAAATAAAAAAAAATTTTGAAGAAATTAAAGAAAATATGAACAAAAATACTGAACCAATAATTTTAAATATGGATACAATGAAAAAAGAAATGAAAGAAGACATGTACAAGAATAATGAAGAATTAAAAAATGAGATGAAGAAGCAAATGGAAATGTATAGAGAAACATTAGAAGAAACAGAAATAAGAACTGAAACAATAATGAGAAAAACAGAATTAGAGGAATTACAAGAAGAAAAAATTAAAATAATTATTAACAAGGAAGGTAAAGATGAAATAAAAGAAATCAATACTAATACAAATAAAAAATTAAATGACTTAGAGATAGTTATACAACAAGAGAATATGGAAAAGAAAAATGAAATAGAAGAAATGCAAAATACAGTAAAGAAGATATGTGAGATGAAAGAAAAAGAAGAAGAAATAAATGTAGTACAAGAAAAAGAACGTGAAATGTTATTAGAAGAACTGGAAAAAAGGAATATAAATAAAAATCAAAATAACATTGAAATAATTAAAATTGAACATAAATTTAATGGGAATATTAATAAAACTCATCCAAAAATTGTTATAAAAATGGTGAAAAATAAATTAAAATGGTGTAGAGACCATGAAGAAATAAGAGAAAACCTGCGTGAGATGTTGGATGGGCAGGCACTGATATGGTTTGCCATTAAGGAAGAAGAAATATTTAAGAAGATGTTTTTGAGTTATTTCTGGGGGAATTTTGTTCAATCTAAATTTAGGAAAACGTTATATACAGGCAAATATCAGGAAAGGGGAAAGGTATCTAAAGTTATAAAAAAGTTATATACAGGGAAGTATCAAGAACGGGGAAAGAAATTTAAATTTATAAAAAGTTTGTATCGCGGGAAATATCAGGAACGGGGCAAGGTATCTAAATTTATAAGAAAGCTATATACAGGTAAATATTAGGAAATAAATGTTAAGAAGGGGGAATGAATTTAAAAAAATAAAATAGAAATAAAAATTTTAATAAAGAAAAAGTTAAAAGTAGATATTGTGATAGGGATTCATATGTTAGGGGTAGTGTATTAGGTAAAATTAAAATATTCTAAATTAAAAGCTTGACAACTGATGGTGAAGAAAAATTTCTACTGAAAGGAAATTTGATTTGGCAACGTGAAGCAATTCACCAAGTCAAATCAAATTTGGGGGAAATTGATATGGATTTTTCTTCAAGGTGCACGTTCTTTCAATGAAGTGTTGGAACGTGGTCAAGATTTTTAAATCGGTTGTCTAGATTAAGTAATTTTTTGATATTGTATTTGTTTAGATTATAGGATGTTATGTTGTTAAGAGATTATTATGATAGATTGTCATTGAGTTAATTTTGAAAAATGTCATAAAATAAAATGATTGTAAATGAAAGAATTTGAATTTAAATTAAAATAAAAACATAATTTTAAATAATTAAAAGAATAATAAAATACAAAGAAACCAGAACTTGAAAGATACAGAAAAGGAGAGAGTTGGAAAATTGTAGGAAGAGGAAGGTATAGAAAAAGAGCTGAGCAGCAGAAAGGTATTAGATAAATGGAAAGGCAGCAGCAAGGAGGAGTTGGAAAGTAGTAGGAAGAGGACGATATAGAGAAAGAGTGGAACTACGGAAGAAGATTTTTTTTAATATTTATTTTATTTATGTTTATAGACAACTAATTTGGAAATCAATTTAAAAATTTTGGAATCGACGACCGAGAATTTTATTGAAAGTGGGTGTTCCGTCCGGAAGGAGGATCCATTTCAATATATATATATATATATATATATATATATATATATAACAAAAGGGGGAAAATTAATGGGCATGTACGCAAAAAGGATCATAGGGTCACGAATACGGAATGGTAACCGCAGACATGCATGTTTCTGGCTCGTTAGCCGTCATCAGTGCGGCATAACCAAGTAAGGTATTGCACTTGGCCAGCAAAAGTGTTGAGTACTTGGGAGCAAAGGATGGTAGGGAAACATGTAAGAAAAACCAAAAAACACAAACAACGAAACTCACACAAGAGTCCTATCGCCATTTGTGGCTTCGGCCAGCTGTGCCCACATTTCGGGGCTACGAACAGCGTCGCCGCGTTGGCGAAACGGACTCATTGTGTTTGAGCCGTTCCAAGCCCAGGATGTAAAAACAAAAAAGGGTGCCAAGTATGCGTACCTGTAACAAACAAAAGGGGGAAAATTAATCGGCATGTACGCAAAAAGGATCATAGGGTCACGAATACGGAATGGTAACCGCAGACATGCATGTTTCTGGCTCGTTAGCCGTCATCAGTGCGGCATAACCAAGTAAGGTATTGCACTTGGCCAGCAAAAGTGTTGAGTACTTGGGAGCAAAGGTACGCATACTTGGCACCCTTTTTTGTTTTTACATCCTGGGCTTGGAACGGCTCAAACACAATGAGTCCGTTTCGCCAACGCGGCGACGCTGTTCGTAGCCCCGAAATGTGGGCACAGCTGGCCGAAGCCACAAATGGCGATAGGACTCTTGTGTGAGTTTCGTTGTTTGTGTTTTTTGGTTTTTCTTACATGTTTCCCTACCATCCTTTGCTCCCAAGTACTCAACACTTTTGCTGGCCAAGTGCAATACCTTACTTGGTTATGCCGCACTGATGACGGCTAACGAGCCAGAAACATGCATGTCTGCGGTTACCATTCCGTATTCGTGACCCTATGATCCTTTTTGCGTACATGCCCATTAATTTTCCCCCTTTTGTTTGTTACAGGTACGCATACTTGGCACCCTTTTTTGTTTATATATATATATATATATATATATATATATATATATATATATATATATATATATATATATATATATATATATATATAACAGATAGTATTATTTGCTGTCTCGTATTATAATACGTTGAGGAGGTTTGATTGGGTATGCAGCAATAAAACATAGATTTAGTTCACTCACTTTATATTTTAAAATAATAATACCATAACCTACAAATTGAAAGATCATAATAATGACATTAACTCTTCTTCTTTTTGTTAAGATTTGACTTTTAGTGTTCTTTAACATATATACAGCTAACCAATGGTAGTTTGGAATTATTAGTGTTTCTTCTATTTTGTTATGTCTATGTCGAGCAATGGCACATGTCGTTTGTTGAATTTTTAAAAAAAAAATTTTCTTTGTCTTTTCATGCACTGCAATCCACGCTTTTCTGAAACAACGCTAAGGTATAAAAATAATAATACTAGCTTATTTTATTGTATTACACTGTACATCATTATTACTAATACTTACCAACTTTAATATACGTACCACAACATAGTTGTCCTAACGAAGAACTTCAGATACAACCTCAAATGTAAGTCCATCTATGCTTTTGTAACACCTAATTTTGATTATTATATACCGATTTGTAGATCTTTCCCTAAAGATGGTCAAAAATTTGACCGAAAGCTTGGATAAATATAAAAGTGTAAACTAAATCTATGTTTTATTGCTGCATACCCAATCAAACCTCCTCAACGTATTATATATATATATATATATATATATATATATATATGAACAGTAGTGGTGTTCCGGGTTTCAATCCGTTGGTTGTTTGTGTCTTCACGACGTTTCGCCAACATCTCAGCTGGCATTTTCAAGTGATGCTTCCTTTGCGGCTGCTCAACTTGGAATTCCAAGTTGAGCAGCCGCAAAGGAAGCATCACTTGAAAATGCCAGCTGAGATGTTGGCGAAACGTCGTGAAGACACAAACAACCAACGGATTGAAACCCGGAACACCACTACTGTTCATTCTACCATCCGTGAAACACTACATCATAACATATATATATATATATATATATATATATATATATATATATATATATATATATATATATATATATATATATATATATATATATCTATATGTATAACGAACAGAGCGTTTTGTGACAGTCGAATATAACAAAATGTCAAAACTGATGCATAACGTATCTAGTGCCATACTGTCAAAAGTAATAATTTCAGTTTTGAACTGAAATGGTATCGGTTAGAAATTTCTAACACTTTAAAAGACACCTTGGATGCTGCGATATAAATAGATATAAATATCATTCAACCTATATCAGGGCAAAACCAAACTACAGACACGTGTTTCGCACTCATTTTGAGCTCATCAGTGTAGTATAGGCTATGTCTCTCAAGTCACTAATAAAAAGACATCCCTGCTATAAATTGAACGATATCTATAGATTTTAAATTTAGAAACTGATAAACAGTCGCAAGTGGCTCCATCTTCACTCCAAAAATGGTACTTCAGTGGTCGCTTTGCATCTTGTATATAACCTTATAGGCAAGGTAAAATGATAAAACCAACAGAGCGTTTTGTGACAGTCTAATATAACAAAATGTCAAAGGTGATACATGACGTATCTGGTGCCATACTGTCAAAAGTAATAATTTCAGTTTTGAACTGAAATGGTGTCGGTTAGAAATTTCTAACAGCTTAAAAACACCTTGGATGCTGCGATATAAATAGATATAAATATCATTCAACCTATATCAGGGCAAAACCAAACTACAGACACGTGTTTCGCCCTCATTTTGAGCTCATCAGTGTAGTATAGGCTATGTCTCTCAAGTCACTAATGAAGAGACATCCCTGCTATAAATTGAACGATATCTATAGATTTCAAATTGCGAAACTGATAAAAAGTCGCAAGTGGCTCCATCTTCACTCCAAAAATGGTACTTCAGTGGTCGCTTTGCATCTTGTATATAACCTTAGGCAAGGTAAAATGATAAAACGAACAGAGCGTTTTGTGACAGTCTACTATAACAAAATGTCAAAGATGATACATAACGTATCTAGTGCCATACTGTCAAAAGTAATAATTTCATTTTTGAACTGAAATGGTGTCGGTTAGAAATATCTAACACTTTAAAAGACACATTGGATGCTGCGATATAAATGTTTATATCTTAATTCTGTCTTCAATAATAGTTATAGTTTGACATTCCTATCTCTTTCAATTAGGCACGCAAGTTACAGGACGGCGACCTTCCGGTGTATGATATACCAGACGCTGACTTTGCTAAACTAGCAAAGTATAGAATTATTAAATTACAAAGTCATCAGTATTTTTCATATAAATTCTCAATCAATGTTAATCAAAATTAGTCTGATATAATTTTATATTTTTGTGCAATAACTCTGTTAGTTTGAAAATAAATTTTTAAAAAGTGTTTTGTGAAAATAAAACTCGTAATTGGCGCAGTCAGTAGGATAGTAGAAGAGTCTTTAAGGATCCTCGTCACTCTCAAGTGTTTATCTGCCATTCTTAGAACCAGTTTCAAGGGAAACTATCGTCGAAGTTCACCCCAGGAAAAAGAAGATTAGTATTAGAAACCAGATACGCGGAATGCATCTCAGCATCATCTGTATACTGTAAGAATTTAAGAATATTTTAAGAATTTTATGTCAGACTCCTCTAGTTCATCTGAAATAGAGCTAGATTTAGGATCTCCTGCACAAAGTATCGTAGACTTTAACTTCAGTGCAGAAGAATTAGAATTAGTAAACAACTTCAGTGCATTGAGCATATCATTATATTTAAATAATACAATAAGCAGTGAATAAAATAATAGTAGAACAATGGCTCAACCTGTAATGCCACATTTTGACGTTAAAACTTTATGCATTTTACCAAGTTTCGATGGAAATCATAATGAATTATATGATTTTATCAAAGTTTCAACGCTTGTACTAAACCAATATTACGATCCAACCAATACGAATACGATGCAGAATACAATTTTACTTTATGGCATTCTAAGTAAATTAACTGGCAGAGCTAAGGAAGTAATATCAATTTATGGCTGTAACGACTGGGACACAATAAAAAATACATTGATTCAACATTTTGGAGATCAGAGAAATAAAAATTCGTTAACAAGAGATCTCGTTAACCTAAGACAAGGGTTGAACAATACTCCTATCCAGTTCTATGAAAAAGTTATGGGTTTGCTAAGCTGTATATCGAACTATGTTGAAGTGCATACAAACAACGAAGAAATTAAAAATAGCAAGCTGCAATTCTTCAGACAACAAGCACTATCGACATTCCTAGCTGGACTTTAAGAACCCTTGGGCTCAACTATTAGAGCCATGAGACCAAATTCGTTAGCTAATGCAATTCAATTTATACAAAAAGAGAATAACATCAGATATCTTCAAAGAGGATTGAATCCACCACCATCTACATCAAATCCAAAACCGAAAAACAATTTCCAAATCCCCAGCCAAGTTCAAAAACCGATAGCGTTTCAACCAAGAGTCAAATTTCAATCTACTCCATGGCTTCAATGGCAACGATCAGCACAGAATCAGTCTGGTCCATATACAACGTTCAGACCACCCTTTTAAGGATTCCAGAGGCCTGCATTTAACCAACCCAGACCCATGTTTAACAACCCGAGATTTGAATCAAAACCACCGACTTACCGCCCACAAAACCAACAAAATGTTTGGCAACCAAAACCTGGGCCGTCTCATCAACCCAAACCAACTCCGATGAGCATAACGTCAACAGCTACATTCAGAAAACCACCCAATCCGAAGCTTTAACATACTCCACCATCATTTACATTTGAAGAACTCTACAATAAAGAACAGTCCAACGATGAATTTTACAATGAATCTTACGGAGAAGACCCCAGTTATAATGATGGCGCTTACTATGAACCACCTTATATAGAGATGCAATACGAAGAAGAGCAAGAGGTAAATTTTCAAGAGGACACAAACACAACCAACGAAACATAGTCGAACTTCATTCCTTTCCAGATAAAAAAGAATTCCCCTTCATACAAATCTCCAATCCACCCCTTAAACTTCTGATAGACACTGGATCTACAAAATCATTTCTGAACCCTGGACTTAAAAATGCTCCAGCGACATTTTAAAGAGTGATGGATAGCATTCTAAAAGGACTACAAGGAGAAATATGCCTCGTATACATGGATGATATTATCGTATATTCCACATCCCTTCAGGAACATATCGTAAACCTTTCAAAAATATTCCAAAGGCTAAGAGAAACAAGACTTAAAATACAAGTTGATAAATGTGAATTCTTAAAAAAGGAGGTAAATTTTCTAGAACATGTTGTTACTCCAGAAGGAATAAAACCAAATCCACGGAAGATTGAGGCAATTGTTAAATACCCTATTCCGAAAACAACGAAAGAAATTCGAGGATTCCTAGGTCTCCTCGGCTACTATCGAAAATTCATAAAAGATTTTGCCAAAATCACCAAACCTCTGACATCATGCTTAAAGAAAGATGCGAAGATAATACATACTCCAGAATTTTTGAAATGTGTAGAAACCTGTAAAAATTTGCTTACTAATAAACCGTTACTACAAAGCCATTTAACCTCATTACCGATGCCAGCAACTTCGCAATCGGAGCTATACTTTCACAAGGACCTGTTGGAAGCGATAAACCAATAGCATACGCTTCTAGAACATTGAATGAAACCGAAACAAAATATTCGACTATTGAGAAGGAAATGCTAGCAATCGTTTGGGACGAAAATTTAAAATCTTATCCGATCATCGACCTCTTCAGTATTTGTTTTCACTAAAAGATCCAAATTCTAAACTCGTAAGATGGAGATTACGCTTAACAATTGTTAGATGAAATAAATGCCAAAACAGCCGAAAAAAAGTCCTCACAAGATTATTGGTTATTAAAACATTATAATTTTATAACTGTTGGTCAAAAAAATAAGTTGATATTTCCTGTGAATACTCCGAATAATAATATTGAAACACTTAAGGGGACTTTAACACAATTTTATTTACAAAATTGTTAAGATACACAGAACTCTGCTGGATAACGTCTAAAATGCTTGACAATACAATAAACTATTTAAACTTGAACTGACGTTAACTGCCCATACATCCCCTTATATACAACATTATTTAATCTAGTTAGTGTGTTTAGAAGTTTCTAGAATAACAATCTTTCAAATTAAGGTCCTTTTCTTTACGGTTATCCCGTTACTCTGCCCCCTCCTTAGATTCATTCCTCCTGGAATGTTATTTCCTACATCGGAATCCCGCACACTCCCTGAGCCAGCCAAACCATCTTCTTGGAGTTGCTGCGGATCTCCACTGTGGTTTCCTTGGTAAGGCGCCAAACGATCATGATGGACCACGACGGGTTTCCCTCTGGGAACTTGTACGATCCGATAAATGACATCGTTAATCTTCTTCTTGATAGTGTATGGACCTTCCCAGTTCTTCTGTAATTTGGGACAAATACCTCGACGCCGTAGGGGGTTATAGAGCCAGACTAAATCTCCAACTTGGTAACTCTTTTCCATTGTCCGCGTGTCATAGTACCTCTTCATCCGATTAATAGATAATTGAAGTTTTCCACGCACCAGGTTGTGTATATTCTTCATTCGATTCTAAAGATCGGCGACATATTGTTCACAGGCCATTTCTTTACCAGGTTTACAACCAAACACCAAGTCACATGGTAGCCTCATTTCTCTACCGAACAGAACCTTCGGAGGCGTTTGGCCAGTTGATTCGTTAATGGCCGATCGAACTGCCATTAGAAATAGTGGAATATGTCGATCCCAATCCCTCTGACAATCTGACACCACTTTTGATAGATAGTTGGTTATAGTCCGGTTCATTCGTTCCACCATTCCATCAGACTGAGGGTGCATCGCTGTGGTTCTCGTTTTGTGGATGCCTAATCTTTGGCAAACTTCTTGAAACAGCTTGCTCTCAAAATTTCTCCCTTGGCCTGAATGTAATTCTAGTGGTACTCCAAATCGGCTTACGAATTCTTCAACTAATATATCTGCTAAAGTGGTGACTTCCTGATTTGGAACTGCATAGGCTTCAACCCATTTAGTGAAGTAGTCCATAACAACAAAGATGTACTTGTTTCCTACGTCGGTCTGTGGAAGTGGCCCCAATACATCCACTTCGATTCTTTCAAAAGGACTTCCAACCAGGTATTGCTGCATTTCCGCCCTCGGTTTTCGGTGCGGACCGTTACTGGCAGCACATGTAGTGCATTTACGACACCAATCTTTAACATCATTAGTGCAATTTACCCAGTAAAATCTATCTCGGATCTTTTGCAGCGTTTTCGTGATACCCAAATGTCCTCCAGAACTATCATTATGCATCTGTTTTAAAATTTCTGGTACAGCATTTCTTGGGACCACTATTTGTTTCCTTGTTTCTGTGCCCTCGGAATTTTTTACAAGTCTTTTAACGAGCCCACCGTCCAAAATTAAACAGTTCCATTGGGACCAGTATGCTTTTAAAGCAGGAGAGGATGAGGATATCTCTCTCTACAACGGACGACGGTCCCTTCTCTTCCACTCCCGAATCTTTCTCAGAACGGGATCGTTTTCTTGTTGCTCCTCCAGCATAGAGCTCTCGTCTTCTGGCACATTCTTAACTAAGGCAAGTTTTTCCTTGTTCTGCTCCATACGGGTACAATGGGGGCAATCAGGTCGACATGGTCTTCTGGAAAGTGCATCAGCATTACGATGTCTTGTTCCAGGTGTGTGCTCGATTTTAACATCATATTTCTGCACTTTTTGGAGCCGTCTTGCTATCTGGCCTTCTGGGTTCCTAAAGTTAAGTAGCCACTTTAAACTAGCATGGTCTGTTCTGATCAGGAATTTTCTTCCATACAGATATTTATAAAAGTGTTCGACGGATTTTACAACTGCTAACAGTTCCCTCCGAGTTACACAGTAGTTCTTTTCAGCTTTCGATTGTAGTGGGTTGTTAATAAGGGCCAGTGAAACTCGATGATTCCTTTACGAAGTATCTATATTAACTGACTATTTTACAATCATTTAATTATTTCCCCATATATAAATTATAGTATAAACAATTATACATGAAATATAAACAAATGAATAAGCATTATTAGTTGTTGCACTACATCTTCCCCCTTTGAGTGAATGAAATTCATCTCGATGAATTACATTCAATCTTTTTGAAACGGGCCCTGTTTCCGAGAAGATACTATGCAACAATTTAAATTAATGTGTAGACTGCGTGATTACCTAATCGATCGATAAATATATGTACGTACAGTATGAAGTAAAGCTTAAAATCTAAAACACTAAAAATGCTGCATTTCCAAAATGATATAGAATTAATTATAAATATAATATTAATAGTCCTTCTAAATTAATTATTTAAAATATTATCTTAACTCAAATTGTTTAAAATAAAAAAAAAAATTACATGGCTCAAAAAAAAGGAGCTTTCTTAACCACTATTGAATAAAATGAAAGGTTTAAACAAATAATTTTTAAAACCTAAAAAAAAATCTGTCTATAAACGCACTTCACTTGGCAATAATCAGCGTTGCACAATATTAAAGTTTTTGAACACGATTTTTATGCACTGTTTGTTCTTTCCCGTTTTCACTTTTAAGAGTACAATTTACACCATCAGTACTAACTACTATAAAAGGACCTTTAAACCAAGGGTCAAGTTTAGTTCTATTTTCATTATTTATTTGAACCAAATCACCCTGTTTTAAATCGAGTGTTTGAGATGTTATATCATACTTTATTTTACGATTTTGTTTTTGTTTTATCAAATATTCTCTAGCTCTTTCGTGTGATACTTGTAATCTGTGCCTGACTTTTTGGTAATAATCATCAATATTGTACCAAGGATCTATCTTCTTGAAGATGTCATGTGGCAGTTCCGATTGCCTCCCGAAAACAAGTTCAAATGGTGTGTAATCGTGATAAACTCCTGGCGTGGTATTGTAACAAAAAGCGTAGTATTTAACCCATTCATCCCAATCTGTATGAGCATCATTAATGTAAGATCTTAGATCTTAGATCATTTAAAACTCTGTGATTTCGTTCACATCCGCCGATACTCTCGTGATGGTATGCTGTTGAAAATTTTTGTGTAATATGTAACAAATTTGACAATTTCTGTAAAAGTTCTGTTTTATACTCAGTTCCCATATCAGTTCTTATTTCTTTCATGGGGCCAAATATTAATATAAAATTTTCTATAATAGATTTTGCTACTGTCAGAGATTCTTTATTTGGAATTGGAACAATTACAACATATTTCGTTAATTCGCATTGCATAGTTACAGCGTAGGCATTATTGTTTTTAGTTTTTAAAAATGGGCCAACAGTATCTATACAAACAATATCAAATCGTTTTTGCGGAGTTGGCGTAATTGTCATGGTTTCAATGTGTTTAATTTTGCTTTTGTTAAATTGGCATTTCTTGCAATTTTTAATATACGTTGCTACATCACGCGACATATTTTTCCAACGATACTTTGACCTTAGTTTTTTCAAAAGCCTTTTTTGTCCACAGTGTCCTCCAGTAAGTGGATTATCATGAAACTGTTGGATTAGTTTTAATTTTTCATTATGATCTAGTACTATCTTAGGTTCCTCATATAAATATATTAAAACATTTTCTAGAAAATCTTGACCTACTATTTTAAAATTCTTGAATATTTCATTATTCACGTTTAATTTTATTTTTTCCAATTTATTTTCACTAGCCATTTTTTTAAGCATAGACAATAATTTCCCTAAAGAAAAATTGCCATTAGTGAGAAATATCTTATCTTCAATTTTAAGTTTCTTTTTCCATAGTCGTACTTTCACCCACTAATACTCGTGCCTTTCCTGCGAGTCTAGTTTTCACGTATGCAACTGCGTTGTCTTCGTGTGTTTCTACATTTGCCTTCAAAAGGGTCAAAGCATCTAGAAATGGAGTCAACCTATCTTAAGACCCATCAAATTCGTTCGGTAGGATTTTAGAAGCAGAGTTAAAGAAATCCACCGTGCTAAGAGGCATGTTTGCTGTTCGAATGCGTAAAGGAGGTTTCTGTTTGATTTGTTTTTTGCTGTCGCTACCAGCTTCGCTGTCTTCGTCGGTAAGATCTATTAATGACAATTCGTCTTTTATCTGCGGATCTATTTTTGATAAAACATTAGTAGGGACCTTGTAATCAACCCGTAAAACTTGGTATGATCTAAAAACTCTATCTCGAATAGTATTAAATAAGGGTTTAATGTAATTATTGTAAAGTTTATCATCAAGATCTTTGTAACAACCATTTACGGTGGTTACGAATTCATTATAAAGTCTTAATAACGTATCTCTAACTTGTTCTCTAACATTTTGAGACTTAGGTACTTTTGACTTTAAAACTCTCTTTGATTCCTTAATAATTTCCTCTTTTAAACCCGACAGCTTGGTTAAAATTTCCTCCCAAGTAACTTTAACGGACATTAAAATTTACAAAGTTTAAACTTACATTACATTCATCTTCAAAAGATAATAATTAAATTTTTAAATTTCTGCTAGATTTATACAATAAATACCTATAAAACCCACAATTCTTAACCATAAACTAAATCAATTAGTAGGGCTTCGAATTTAAAATTAACATTACCCCTTGTATAAAAAACCCAAAGTTTAACTGACATAAAACTAATAGACTACGTTATATAGTAAATCTCTGAATTTAAAACTGAGAACTGACCTTATAAATATAATTAAATAGTACGCTGACCTAATAAATAAATACCAAAACTAACCTAACGTAACTATCAAATTTCAGTAATGTAATAAGTCTTATTCACATTACAATGCAAGGTCGTCGCTGGAATCCAAATTGCAGCAATGACATTCGTGTAAATAAGAAACTTAAGTCACATACCATTCTTCCGCTTTATTTTGGTGTATTTTATTATGCTACAAATCCTTAGTAGGTATCCATCCAGCAGCGGTCCATATAGTCATCATAAAGTATTTACTAGGAATCAGCACCTGACTGTTGAGGTGGCCTCAGATAGACGCTTCTACTGATGTCTCGTTTCAGACCTCTTCTGTATGCCTTTCGTACCTTCAGGATAGTTATGACAATTACACACACAGTACACACGTATACGATAATCCTTATATCCAGCGGAAAACCAGTTTGTCCTTGTTCATCAACAAGAACGTTTGATGTAACCACACCCGTACTTGTCACGTCACTTTACTTTGAAACGGATTTTCCCATCATGCGTTTTTAAACAATCTGTATAGTGAAATTTCGAACATATTTGTTTTTATCCAATTTCGATACAGTTCTTTTCGCGTGCCTAACCGGACATATCTTTTGGCAGGATCGCCATGTAGTGGGTTGTTAATAAGGGCCAGTGAAACTCGATGATTCCTTTACGAAGTATCTATATTAACTGACTATCATTTAATTATTTCCCCATATATAAATTATAGTATAAATAATTATACATGAAATATAAACAAATGAATAAGCATTATTAGTTGTTGCACTACACGATAAAGTTTTGCTGAAGTAACCAACCACTCTTTCCTTACCATCTTGTAGCTGTGACAAGACGGCTCCAATTCCCACATTGCTGGCGTCGGTGTCCAGAATAAGCTTAGCATCAGGAAGTGGATAACCAAGAACAGGTGCTGACGTAAGCTGTTTCTTCAATATTTCAAACGCCTCTTGACATTCCTGATCCCAACAGAAGGACTTATCTTGTTCTGTCAAACGTGTCAAGGGTTTGGCAATGTCTCCAAAATTCTTGACATATCGTCGGTAATAGGAACAAAGACCCAAGAAACTCCGGAGCTGATGTTTGTCGATAGGGATTGGCCATTCCTGATTAGCTTGTATCTTAGCGGGGTCAACAGCAACGCCATCCTTGCTTACGTTATGTCCTAAATAGTTGACCTGTCTCTGGAACAAGTGGCATTTCTTAACATTTAATGTTAGATTAGCGTTCTGTATTTTTTTAAAGACTTCTTCCAGGTTAGATAAATGGTCCTTAAAGGTCTTGCCCATTATGATGATGTCGTCTAGATAAACTAGACAAGTTTCCCATGACAAACCCCGCAGGATGTTCTCCATTAGCCGTTAAAACGTCGCAGGAGCATTACAGAGGCCAAACGGAAGGACCTTGAATTGCCACAACCCTGATCCACTGGTAAAGGCAGTCTTTTCTTTGTCTGCAGGATTCATTTTAACTTGCCAGTATCCGCTTTTAAGGTCCAAGGTAGAAAACAAAGTAGAGCCCGTCAAAGCGTCGAGGGCATCATCAATTCTTGGTAGAGGATAACTGTCCTTCTTAGTGACATCATTTATTTATTTTAATTATTTTATTTTAACGGATAAACCAATTTATAATAATATATCAATAAACAATTCTTAACATTCCTAATTACATTCATATCGAAAAATTACATATACAAACTAAATACCAAATTTAAAAAAAAAGGTTGTAAAAAATTTTAAAAGTCTAAAAACTAATGGCCCTGACTTGACTTTTAAATCGTGACAAAGCTGAGTCGAAAATATCGAGATTATGTTGGTACTTGTTAGCAGTCCTTAACAGTCTAGTTATAGGTTCATTCCTGCCATAGTTTGTCTGGTGAAATGGAACATGAAACAATTCAGTATTACGGGTTCTTCTATCATTTACGTTAAATTCAATTAAAGCCAGTAAGTCGGGACAATTAATGTGACCACTAAGTAGTTTGTGTAAAAAACACAAATCAAGTTCTATTCTCCGGTTTTTTAAGGACTGAAGATTTAAACGACTTAGCAATTCATCGATGTGAAAATCATTTATCTGAATTCCCAATTTAAAGGCAGACTGTCTTAAAAATTTATTTTGGACCCTTTCTATTAAAAGTGTGTCAGTGTTAAAATGTGGAGACCAAACTACTGAGTTATACTCTAAGATGCTACGAACTAATGAACAGTATAATAATTTTAAAACCTCTACTGAAAAATGTCGAGATGTTCTAATAATAAAGCCCAGAGTTTTATTTGCTTTAGATGTAATTTCTGATATGTGTTGTTTAAATGACAATTTGGAATCAAACCTAACACCAAGATCTCTCATATTATTGGTTACAGTAATATTTTTATTTTTTATGCTGTAATTAAATGCATGGAAGTTGGAGTTTCTAGAGAAAGTAATTTGGTAGCATTTGTTTTGGTTTAATTCCAGCAAATTAATATCACACCAATGAACCAATTTATTGAGATCTTGCTGTAACATAATGGCGTCATCTAAATCTTTGATTTTTTTAAACATCTTGAGATCATCCGCAAATATCAAGCAACAGCTGTCCGATAAGACTTCCACCACATCATTAATAAACAAATTGAATAAAATCGGTCCAAGATGTGATCCCTGTGGAACACCTGATGTCACATTTATCACCGATGAAATGGAGCCAGCATATCTAACACATTGCGATCTGTTCGACAGATAACTCTGTAGCCAAGAAAATACACTCCCTCTTATACCTACCGCGAATAATTTTGATAGTAACAATTCCTGATTAACTCTATCGAAAGCTTTTTTAAAATCTGTATATATAGAATCAACCTGAAATTTATTTTCAAAAGCTGTCAGAATGTAATTTTCATAACATAGTAAATTTGAGGTAGTAGATTTTCCAGATGTGAAACCATGTTGTTGTTGATTAATTATATGCCGTGTGTCCCAAGACAGTTTTTTAGAGATAAGGGAGTCTAGAAGTTTTGGTATTTCAGATTGTAGGCACACAGCACGATAATTTGTGATGTCATTTCTCATACCCGATTTGTAGATAGGCGCAAGAAAACTTTATTTCCAAAAATCTGGAAACATGCCCTGCTCTAAACTTAATTTAAAAAGACTATGAATGGCTTTAGCAAGGGTAAAAACGCATTTTTTTAATACATAAATTGGTATGCCATCAGGACCATAAGAAAGTTTCCCTGGAGCTCTCATAATGGCTTCTATTATTTCGTTAACAGTAACAGTGTAACGACTAACATTTACGCTATCCCGCATATATGAATATTCCGGAATTTGATTAACTTTTTAGTAGAATAAACAGTTGAAAAGTACTCTGCGAAAAGATTTACTATACTATTGTTATCATTCCCTAAGTTATTATTATAAACCATAGATGAAGGTAATTTATAAGAGTTTTTTTCATTATTGACATGTTTCCAAAAGAAAGTTGGGTTTGATAAGATACTGTTCTCAGTTTTTAAGATAAAATCATTAAAGCAATCATTTCTTAGTCTTGAACACTCTTCCCGAAGATTTGCAAAATGATAGTAATATCTAAGGTCACCTGAGTGAGTCACAGTTTATGTATTTTCTTTTTTTCAGTAATTAAATACTTAAGTTGTGAATTAAACCAGTGTGGAAAGTTTGATGGTTTATACTTTTTGATTGGAATAAATGTATTTATACCCTCATAAAGGATGCTGTAAAAATGATCGACCGCCTCATTTACGTTTATATTATTTAATAATAAATTCCAGTTTACTTGGGCTAAGTAATCATTTAGTCCTATATAGTTGCCTTGTTTGAAATCATAAAAATATTCCTCATATGTTAGACTGGGTTCATTCTTTATTTTCAGATTAAAGGAAATAGCAGTGTGGTGCATACTGTTATTAAAAAGAGGGTCTATAGGTTCTGAAACTTTTATATTGCGAAAACTGGAAAATATAAGATCAAGATAGACTTTCCTACTGTTTGCTATCGTATTAATCTGAAATAAATTATAGAATTCCATACCATTTGATAATATCAGTGCTTTAGAATTATTAGGGCAGTTTACTTTTAAGCCTAACTCATCATTAGACCACGTGGCTTCAGGCAAATTATAATCACCACAAATGATAATCTTACTGTTCTTATAACTATCACAAATATATTCAATAACACCAATGTGTTCCATATATTTATTTTCACCAGACAAGGGAGGCAAATAAACTCCTCCAATAATGACATTTTGGTTATTAATATTAAAAGTGATGTAAAGATGTTCAATAGAACTTGGAATTATTGTGACTGCTTTCGCGAATAACTTACTTTTGACAGCTATTAAAATACCACCTGTTCTAGGATACAAACCTGTAAATAAGTTTAATAATATCCGTGTCGAAGAACAATTTTTATATTTTTTCAGACGCTTTTATTGACAGTGACATTAATTACATTATATATTACAATCAATCATTCATAGCAACATAAAAATAAAAACAACAACAATAAGTTAGTCAAATAGTATAAACTATAAAAAAAATGCAACATTCTCCCTTAGTTTTGGGTTTCAGCCAAAACTATAAAGAGTTTTTAACATCCAACACTATAAGTTTGGAAACAGCTCTTCGGAATATTGTTCCAGCACTGTTCCTAACGTCGACAATCCGGGTTATTTTGTCTTTGGCAGGATAAAGACGTACAACTATTGCCTTCTGCCAATTATTACGTGGACCATGATGATCTACCATAATAACAACATCTCCAAGTTGAATACTTCTTTGGTTTTGTTGCCATTTGGAACGCTTTATTAAAGTTGGTAAATATTCTTGCGTCCATCTGGACCAAAACAAGTCTGCCAATCTTTGAGTGACTCTCCAGTGGTACATCAGATTTAAGTCGGTTTTACATGATTCGGTGCATGGAAGTGCGGCATAGTCAGGTCCAATCAAAAAATGGTTCGGAGTCAAGCTTTCTAAATCAAACGAATCGAGAGATACATGAGTCAGTGGTCGCGAATTCAAAATATTTTCGATTTCCGCAAAAAAGGTTCTAAGAATATGTTCGGGTGGGTGTTTTTCTTTTAACATTTCTTTTAATATTTTTTTAGTACTTTGAACAAGTCTCTCCCAACAACCTCCCATGTTTGGTGCTAATGAAGTGTTAAAAACAAATTTAATACGTTTAACCGAAAGGTAGTTTTTAATGTCTTCACCTTGAAGTAAAGTCAAAAAATTTGCTGATAATTCTTTGTCGGCTCCCTTAAAATTACTACCACAATCACAAAATAATTCTACTGGAAATCCCCGTCTACAACCCATTTGTCGAAGAACGTTAATGAAAGAACTTGCAGATAAGTCATGTGCGATTTCTAAATGGACCGCACGGGTAACCATACAGGTAAAAATTACTCCGTATCTCTTTTCCAAACTTCTTTTAACTGGAACTTCAAAAGGTCCGAAGAAATCTACTCCTGTTTTAATAAAAGGACGTATGGTTGGTTCAATACGGCAAGGTGGCAATTGTCCCATTTGAGGTATAATGGGTGAAGCTCGTCTATTTTTATACCATTGACAACTATTCCAAATGCTTCTTACAGATTGTCTAATCCGTAAAATCCAAAATTTCTGTCGAAGATTATTAATTACAGTTTTTTGTCCGTGGTGATAAACTTCTTCATGATATCTTTGAATTAAAAGTTTTGTGATTCTATTCTTAGGATCTAAAATAATGGGTCTTCTGGAGTCTAAGCTGAGTTTGGAAGAGTTGTCTAACCTTCCTCCCAGTCTAATGAGACCGTCTTCGTCGGAATAAACACAAGATAATGAATATAATCTACTTTTAAAATTTAGAGGTTTCTGTTCCTTAAGCAATGCGATTTCAGTCGAAAATGCGTCTTGTTGAACTTTTTTAAACAGCATATTTTCAGCCTGTTGAAGTTCATCTACAGAAAGTTCACTTGTAAGATTTTCATCATTTTCGAGCTCAGTATTTTTTCTTTGACTTTTTATTTTATTCAGAAACCTTAAAACATATGCAGTTGTTCTTTCAAGTCGTTGCCATTTTGAAAATCTATTAACATCCGGGATTAAAACATTTTCTTTAAAAGTCAAAATACATACAAATTCACTTGGTCTGCTTTCCAGTATCTCAGGATCAATATTGACAGTACCAGCAGATTCTTTAGGCCAAGAACTTTGATGATTCAAAAGAAAGCTAGGACCTTGTAACCACTTACTAATACTGGATGGTTTTCATTTTGTTGCTTCATTCGCAACATTATCAGCTGATTTTACATATCTCCAATCTGAGACATTGGTTAATTCCTGAATTTCTCCCAACCTATTGGCAACAAACATTTTAAATCGACGCGCTTCCGATCTTATCCAATAGAGAACTGTTTTAGAATCAGTCCAATAGAATATTTCTGAGATTTTTAAATTTAAAGATCGTTTAAGATAATTTCCTAATTGTGCTCCTAAGAGAGCTCCTTGTAATTCCAGTATAGGAATAGATAACGGTTTTAAAGGAGATACTCGAGTCTTGGCAGACACAAATGCTACTTCTACCTCATGTTCTCGTTGAATTCTCAAATACGCAACTGTAGCGTAACATTTCTCAGAGGCGTCAACAAAAACATGAAGTTGAATTTGACTCTCATTTCTATCCAAAGCAAAGTACTGCCGGGGAATTTTGAATTTATAAACGCCTTTTAGATCTTTCAGCCAATTTATCCAGTTTTCATTCATAATCTCACTTATTTCGTCATCCCATCCAATTTTACTTCTCCATATGTCCTGCAAAAGTACTTTACTTTGGATCAAAATGTTAGCTACAAACCCTAGAGGATCAAAAATCGACATAACAATCTTTAAAACTTCCCTTTTTGAAGGTCGTTTATGATTGTCAAGTAAATCTAAATTAATGTTATGAAATTTAGTTTCAAATTTAAAAATATCTTCGGATGGACTCCAAAATACTCCTAATATCCTTTCTGTAGACAACTCGTCAGCATTGGTAAAGGTTTTATTTACCTCTGCTCTTAATTCAGGACTGATGCTCTTCAGAATGTCTTTGGCATTAGTTATCCAATTGCAAATAGTAAAATTTGCATTTTTGTGGACATAAATTACATCTTTTATCAGTTGGATTGTCTCAATTACCGTATCTGCACCTCCTAAATAATCGTCCATGTAATGATAATTAATTATATCATGTGAAGCTTTTGGAAGTGTATTTTCAAATTCCCTTGCATTACGGTTTTTAGTTTCTTGCGCTAAACAAGGCCCGCATGTAGATCCAAAGAATACAACACATATTTCATATATGTCTGGTTCTCTGTTTCTGTCTTTGTTTCTCCATAATAGTCTTTGAGCTTGTCGATCTTCTTTTCTGATTTGGACTTGCAAAAACATTTCTTTTATGTCAGCTGTAAATGCATATTTCTTTATCCTAAAATTCAATAGTATGTCGGTTAAAGAATTATATAAGTCTGGGCCACTCAATAGAAAATCATTTAGGCTTACCCCATTACTGATTGCTGAGGCATCAAAGACAATTCTCAATTTTTGTTTTTTGGGATTTATAATACCAAAATGTGGTAAATACCAAGTTTTATTAGAGGTAATTTCCGCTTCTTCTTTGGTCAGTTTTTTAACATAACCTTTATTAATAAAGCCTTCAAATTTTTCACAGTACATTTCAGCATAATTTTTATTCTTATCCATTTTTCTTTCGGTACAACAGAGTCTTTTAAAAGCATTACTTTTACTTTCTGGCATTGTAAAAATATCATCTTTCCATAAAAAACCAGTTTCATACCTGCCGTCCTTCCTTATCATTGTACTATCTAATATCTTTTGAGCTCGTCTATCCTGAGGTGAAAGATTGTCAGTTTTGCTGGGAATATATTCCAATCTCCACTGTTCCTTAACCAGATTATTTAGAAGATCCAAGTCGTCTTTACTTCTGTCAATATTCTGAATATGAAAAAGAACGTCGTTTCTAGTGGAATTTGGAATGTCTTCTATATTACCGTGCATAACCCAACCAAGTAGTGTCTTACTAACAGCAGGACCGCCCCAAGGACCTGTAATTAGTTGTCGAGTAACTAAAAGAGGCCAATTGTCTTGTCCTATTATAATAGTAGGTTGTGCGTCTTTCATTGAAATTATTTTATTGTTAATAAAAAGATACCTAGCTTTCATTTTGTCAACATTTATCGTCTGATAAGGCAAAGAAAGTGAAGTCGTTCTAACATGCCTTAACTGAAAACTAGAATTTTCATTTATTCCAGTAATAGTAAAACTTACTACTCTAGAATCAGTTTGATGGAGTACATTATCTTCAGTAGTCCATTGTAGACTTAAAGGTTGGATTGGACCTTTAAGACCAATAGAATTAGCCAATCTTTGATCTATTAGACTAATAGTAGATCCGTCATCAAGTAGTGCATACGTTTGTACCTTTTTTCCACCATAAGAAATACAAACTGGTAAAATTTTTAAAAGAACACATTTGTTTGTCAATATGTGGCAATTGGTACCTGTTATTGTCTCAGAGACAGGTGAATTGGAAGTAGATGGAATGGTCAAGTTGTCGTTATTAACATGATTATGCAATAATTCATGATGTGGCCTGGAGCATCCATCTGTTCCACATATTTTCCTTTTCTTGCAAGTTTTTAAGTTATGAAAAGGTGAGAGACATGAAAAACATACCTTTTTTAAAGCTACTAATGACCATCGCTCGTTAGTAGAAAGAGATTTAAATTTATCACAACAAGAGACATGATGGATCTGGTCATTGCAACAAAAACATTTGGAAGTTGTTGTTTTTGTTGTCATGGTAATGGCTTTCTTAGAATACTTAGACTTAGAGTAATTTTGAGTATTGTCTGAAACTGTAGAAAAATGTAATTGTGACATAATATTAGCTTTGTCGTCTAACCATAGCGCTAACTCGACTAATTTGGGCTTTGGTTTAGCAATTTTTGAAATATGATCTATCCAAGAGAGTTTATATGACAATGGCAATTTATTTATTATGTCAGAAACTAGAATAGGATTTCGCAAATGATCTTCCTCATGTAAAGACTCTAAAGTTGCAACAAAATTTTTTATTTCATCAGAAAATTCTATAAAACTTTCAAGTTTCTCTTCTTTTAATGAAGGAAACTTTTTAATTTTATCTAACAGTATAAATATAATTTGTTCAGGTCGGCCAAATCGTGATTCTAATAATTTAATAGCCTTTTCAACATTTTCAGGAATGATAAGAAGATATTGAACTATTTTTTTAGCATTACCTTTAAGGCACTTTTGCAAACGAAACTGATTTTCTTCATTTGAAAATTTACATAGCAAATTAGAGCTTTTATATTGATTTATAAAATGTGGCCAATCCATTGGATTACCATCAAAAAATGGTAAATCCTTTGGTAATGACTGTCTTGTAAGAAAATTAGAAATTTGAGGAAGAGTCATTTCATTTTGACAAACCTGTTTTGCTACCTCATCTTTCCAAGGATTCTTACCCTCTACCCATTTTTCCACATTAGGTTGAAACGAATTAAGTGACTCATGTACCGAACTCGACTCAGATGACTCATCAAACTCCAATTGCTCCGTCTGTAAAGCTAGTTCTAAATCTAAAATTTCTTTTTTCTTTTGTAGTTCTTCCTGTTCTAAACGTTTCTTCTTTATAGCATTTTGAATTTCGGCTATTCTAATTTTAGATGCTTGACTACTCTTACTCTTGCTGGTTTTTCCACAAGATGTCTTACTGTCTCTTGAATTAATGTTCATGTGAACCGTTTTCGTGTTCTCTTCCTTAGGTTGAATATCCATCCCCTTTGTCGACTTTAAAGTACTCTTAGGCTGAACATCTGTCGTGTTCGTCGTTTCCTGAAGGGCACCCGTACTTGGGACTTCTATTCTATTCGTTATCACCTGGGAATCTTTCACAGATTGCACTCTTTGCATTTTTTGGTTCAGGCGAGTGCTGCGTCTCAGTTGCGGCAGTGAAGTCGTTTCCATATTTTAGTTCTGAATAGGCTCAAGGACCAATGTTCTAGGATACAAACCTGTAAATAAGTTTAATAATATCCGTGTCGAAGAACCAATGTTCTAGGATACAAACCTGTAAATAAGTTTAATAATATCCGTGTCGAAGAACAATTTTTATATTTTTTCAGACGCTTTTATTGACAGTGACATTAATTACATTATATATTACAATCAATCATTCATAGCAACATAAAAATAAAAACAACAACAATAAGTTAGTCAAATAGTATAAACTATAAAAAAATGCAACACCACCACCTCTCGACTTACCTGTCTCCAAGACGTCCCTATCTAATCTAAAAATGTCAAAGTCATGTAAATGTAATTCAGAATCTCTGAAATCTTCATTTAACCATGTTTCAACAATTATTATAACATCATATACAGAACATAGTGCCGTTTGACTAAAGTTTAATATTTTTGTTCTAAGACCACCCACATTATGATAATACACTGAAATAGAGTTCGAAATATCATTTAGTTTTTTGACTTACATGAAATTTGAGGAATTCCACGAACATATTTAATAAAAACTTCTTCACCTTTTTCTCTTCTCATTAATTAGCTTTTGATAGTCGACATAAAACCGCATTGATCCGTCTTTCTTTTTCACTAATACCACAGAAGAAGCCCACTGACTACTGGATGGTTCGACTATGCCATTTTGAATCATTTCTTTAAGGGCTGTGTCTGCTTCTTCCTTCTTAACTTGAGGCATCCTTCGGGGTACCTGTCGAATTGGACGTGCATCACCAGTGTCAATTCTATGTTGTACAACATCAGTTCTTCCCAGTTTACTTTTAGAATCAAATACAGGTTTATAACGGTAAAGTAGGTCTATTACCTGTTTCTTTTCTAATTTTGACAAAGAGGGATCTAATTTTGTCATTAATTGTTCAATTCCGTTGGTCTCATCTGTTTTCGTAACGTTTACCTTGTGAATAATGGCCGTTACTGGTTCTAAACATCCCATTTTCGTGTCCTTTCGGAGAAGAACTGGATGATCGTTCAAGTTGATAACTCGGATGGGTACCTCTTTGGCGGATCTAACAAGAGTCTTACCCACAAGGAGTCCTTTTCCCAATTCATGGTCATGGTTCTTCGGCTCTATCATGGCTGCGGCACCATCTGGCTCCAGTCCATCCAACCGCGCTGTGACGACACATTCGCAGCTCGCCGGAAGTTCGATATCATCAATTAGCTTAATGGAGGCATTGTCAACTTGTTTTCTGTGCAGGAATATTTCTTCATTACCAGTACGAAGGATACGTCGGCGAAGATCCAAATGAAAACCACCATGGAGCATAACATCCATGCCCAGAACAACATCTTCATCAACGTCAGCCACCAGCACCGAGTGAAGAAGAGAGGTTGAACCAAACTGTAGCGTCACCTGTATCTCACCGTAGACTCTAGCAGAATCTCCGGTAGCGGTACGCAGTCTCCAACTGGTAGGCCACATCTTCTTTCGCATAATGATGGATGGTCGAACGATAGTTTTCGTAGCTCCAGTGTCTACCAGCATGCTAAAGTTCTTCCCATCAATAAGGCCATCCACATATAAGCTGTCCAAGTGATGTTGCAGAGTTGCCAATTTAATGGTGTGAGCGGCTTCGGGGATGTTTGGGGTCGATTTCGCCCTCCAGGAGTCGACCCGTTCTAGTTTTCCTGCTGCTGGGGTACTTCATCAGAAGATTTTTGTTTTTGGGGGCAAGTATTTTTTATATGGCCTAGTTCTCCGCAGTTTCAGCATCTCACTGGGCGCTTTCTTGTTGGAGATAACTTCATTAATCTCTCTACTACCGCTTCCACGTCACTAACGGAAAAAACGGCATGGTCGTAGTTACCGGTGACTTCTCTGAGGCGAGCAATTCCACATGAGGCCTCCGTCGCCGCCTCAAACTCTAGGGCAATGGTCAAGGCGTCCACAAGAGACTTCGGCCGCGCCAACCGTACAGCCCGCTGCAACTCGAGGTCTCGAAGACCATCGGTGAAGGTTTGGACTGCCAGGTAATCCAGGAAATCCTCCGCTGCATTTGAATACGCAAGTCGTACCATTCTTGCTACTTCCGCCTCAAATTCCTGGATAGTCTCTCCATTTTTCTGCTTTCGGCTCTTTAACTGCATTCGGTACACCGGTTGTAGATGAGTTTGACCATAACGCATCTCTAGACGATTCACCAATAACTTGACGTTGTCAGCTTCATCCGGTGTCAATGACTGCTAGACGTCTAAAGCCTCGCCTCACAGAGCTACGGTTAGGGACAATGCTTCTCCTGGGATGACCATCCATTCGCTCTGGCCACTGCGTCGAATTGTTTCAGGTAATTTGGCCAGGAAGTCTTTTCATCGAAGGAAGGGGTTTCATGGTAGTTCGTACCTGGGTCACCTCCCCGTTTCCTTGTCGGTCGATGTCTACGTGGCAGGTTTCCATCGTTTCTGCATCTCCGTCACCGTGGTGGATGGGCTGGTTTCGACGACCAGCTTCCTGTTCTCGTTGAAGCTTCCTTATTTCGGACTGCATTGGTTGGTTGATCTTGTCTCGCAAGTTGGCCACTTGGTGATTCTGCTCGTCTCGCAAGTTGGCCAATTGGTGATTCTGCTCGTCTCGCATGTTGGCCACTTGCTGGTTCAAGTTGTCCACTTGCTGATTCAAGTTGGTCACTTGCTGGTTTTGCTCGTCGCGCAAGTTGCACATTTCGGAGCGCAAATGCGATATTTGAGGAAGGAACTGGATAACTCTTCTGGTAGGGTAGACATCCATTGTGATAGCTGGGACACCTCTTTGCGCTGGCTTCGTATCTGACTGGATAGCTCCTCTTGTTGGTTCGTGATTCGTTGTGATAGCTGGGACATATCTTCGCGCTGGCTGCTTATCTGACTGGACAACTGGGACAGTTGTTGCGTCTGTTCCTCTCGTTGGTTAGTCATTCGTTGTGACAGTTCAGAAATTGATTTTTGAACAGGGTCATCGAACTCCACAACGACAGGAGTAGATATGCAAGGCCGGTTCGAGCGCAAAATCGATCATTTTTACATGTAAATCTCCATAAGAAAATCTAAGGTCCAACATGGTCATTTTTTGCTCGCAAGCTCGATCTGCGCATGCGTCAAATAGGAGAAGGTGAGAATGGCAGGTTAATGAATACATGATGTACTGTATGTTGCCTACGTTATAACAGGGGTTATGTGTGAGTATATCTGTGTATGGGAGCAGGTCTAGGTATGTGTGCGAATGGGTTGTTGCAAGTGTTTCTACACTAAGTTGTAAGTTAGCTACATAAAAATACTATCGAGTGGTCACATGTGAGAATTTGAGAAAACGTTAACATTTCGAATGCGGTCTAATCTCTATACTAATATTATAAAATGAAAAGATTTGTTTGTTTGTCTGTATTGCTATTTATACCTGAATATACCTAAACGTACCTAAACGATTCTAAAATCAACTGTAAGGGTTTGAGAACCATTTGGATTGAAATTTTATGTGGTTTCCTGGATGATTTAAAAATATAATTGAACCCGGTAGGTGACGTTGCTGTCAATATCTCAACTATTAAATGGCTTAGTGTCCTCTGTGCCAAAATATGATTATTAGTAGCTTGAATTTCAATGTGAAAATCACATAATTTTTAAAATTTAACTAAATGAAACGTCCCGTTAGTTTATGATTAATTAAAAAATATATACAAGGGTTGAAAAAAATAGGATACAATGAACAATAACCTTAATAATCACGTTAAAGTATTTAAAATCATAGGGTGTAAAATATAAAAACCTTTATTCTTATTCATAATATATTACAGAAAAAGTTTAAATGATTATAATTTTAAATATACATACTACAATAGGTGTCTTATATACCTACATTTTGTTTTTAGTCAAAAACATACGAAAATTTTAAAAACTTAATAACTAATCGACATCCATAGGTATAGGAATTAAATAGTGTCCCCAAGGCAGCGTTTCATAAGTTCCAACTATGAGATAGCGTTTATCATCATCAGAGCTGAGAGCAATTTTCTGTTGTTCTAGAGAAAAAACATGATGCTGCTTGGATCGTATTAGGTGCTGTATAGCAGTCTTCTCTTTAGCTGTTTCTAAACATTCAATGTAATCATCAAAAGTAATTTTTGTTTTTACAACAGATGATTTAACGCCCTTAGCCTTTTTTGTAACACCATAATTTGATAAAATTTGCTCAATCTCATCATCGTCATATTCCTCAGCTTTTAATTTCTTTTTCAAGTTTTGTAACTCAGCTTTTGTAGTAGAAACTTTTATGCTGTATAATTTGGACCGTAACCCCACAAAATCTATCATAATACGTCCATTATTCTCATCCTTCATCATACCCAAAACTTTCTTATTCACCTGTGGTATTCCATATATATTATCTCTAGGATAATCTGAAGTATCAAAATATTGTTGACAATCTTCTCTCATTACTTCATATGGATTTTTAGATAGTTCATAAATAACAGAATCCGTATCGGTATAAAGGGCAGAGCAGCCATCACCAAATCTATTTTTCATATATCCATAATGAAAATCATAAATCGTAGTTTTAGCTAGATCTAGTACAGTTTGTCCAACATATATAGGTTTATTAAGCCATATCTGATCTTGTCTAAGTTCAATCGCAACTAAACTTTCGTTGAAAATTGTACAACTTTTAAACATTGGACTAGCTATTCTAGCTTCTGCACCATATCGGCCATCCCACTGTGTAATCAGCTTAACATTAATTCTCTTACGAATGTTTTCCATCGTTTTCCCAAAGACGGCGTTATTCATAAGTTTGAAAAGATTTTTCTCAAATTCAGTCTTTGAAGCCTTCCTTTGGTTGGTGTTAAGATCGATGTAAGACTTTAACCAAGGTGCTTGTTTAAATTTAAGTACTTGATGGACTTTTGTTAAAACCAAACCATATGATATAGCTTGCTTTAAGGCACGATAATGAATAACATAATTCTTCTTATGATGAAGGGTAGCCATCAACTTATTTAATTCCTCAAATGTCTTTGGAGGCTTCATTGTTTTAGGATTAATGTGCTCAGGACAAAATGGTATGTCTCGATGAAGGTCATGCAAGTGTTTAGGATATTTCAAGTCCACCTCAAGAATATAACCCTCTGGAGCATCGTCTGGTATTTGTGTGACATCAAAATTATTAACGTCATCATCATCAACCCACTCAAAACCGCCATACGGGAGAGCTTGACTCATAGCCCAACCATACTGATTGTTGACATCAAAATACATTAGATATGTATCAGGTTTCGTTGGATCATAAGTCGACATATACTTATTGTTTGCATGAGCTCGCCGTTTCGAGCAAACTTGACTCAATCCCCCGCGAATTCCCCGTTCAATAAATAAATGCATATCCTGATCAGTTAAAAGTTCCAGTTCTTGAACCAGTGTACTTGAGCATCGCGTCCCACGTATATCCAGGCAGGGTGAAGTAGTGAGCGGGATCTAGTTTATAAGTTTTGATACAGCTGGTTCTAAATTGTTCGAAAACATCTGCCAATAAAAGAATGTCTGTCTTCATATACAAATCTACATATTGACCTAATGTTGAGCAGTTGAAAGCTGACCAAACATCTTGAGTTTTTTTATAAAGTCTTCGGGGGCAAGGCTTGTCATCTAAATTATTATAGAAGAATTCGATAGGAGGCAGGGAAGTTTCAATGAAACGATCAAAACTATCCAGATAATCATAAGGCATAATTCCCTTTTTCGTTAATAAAATTCAAACTGTTCATTGGGTAAATCGAGAAATTGTGATTTTAAGTTGGGAAATTCAGATAAATATGAAGAAAGTTTATCGAGGGAGGATGCCATAAATCGAAAGCTATCGATAAATCTGAACTGAATCTTAAAATTGTTTTGTGAATGAAATATATTTTTCTTTTGTGATGGGTAGAAGATCTATCTGGCCTTGCGTTTTATTAGCGATATCTGATATTATGAAATTAGAATCATATCCGCTCAAGTTATGAAATACTACGGGAATAGTATGTGAATCCTGATAATTAATGTTACATGCTTCATGAGCAACACCTCGATAGTTATTTTCAGATATTAAGTGAAAATGATCACGGACTTTCGTTTCTCCAGGTAAGAAAGGCTTTTCACAAATGTGACAATGCTTGGCCGATTGAAACTCCCTTTCCTGGTCATTGGTCATTTTTATAGGATATGGACAAAGAAATACTGTACTAACATCTTCAGCTAAATTATTCATTTCTTCTGCGAACCAAGTCATGCAATCTGTCCCACGATAGCTTTTATAGAAGGACAAAGAATCGTCGTAGGAACATTTAAAATAGTACCCCACTGCAGCAGGAATATGTTCTTGATATATATTCTTATCTGTATTGGGCTTAAGTATACTTTCTAAATCAGCATAAACCACAAAAGGAGCCAAAATCTTATTTTTAAAATTTTTGAATTTCAAAATATTCCTTCCTGGTTCAGGCATCTTAGTTGCGGTTTGATTGATTTTTAAGCAGTCATTAATGTCTTTATTAAGTTTTTCTTCTGAATGATAATAATGTAGACATCTATCGCAAAAATATTTTCTATGGTTCTTCTGACTAAGTTGGATAGATAATAATCGAGATAAATTCTTTATCCATACATAATGATAACGAACTGGTCCTTCAGCATCGTCATATCTATCTTGAATCATAAGTAAATTAACATGTTTATCTTTCTTATTTTTAGTTAGGTAAGTTGGAAGAGTTTCAAAAATTTTTCGATTTTTCTTTAAAATATATATATTGATGGAAAGATCATTCTGCTTCTCAAAGTTGGGAACTTGTTTTATTGTCATAGGAAATTGAATTCCCTTCAATTTTAAAATTTTTGAGTAGTGGGGGTACTTTGAAATTCTTTGTGGATCTTTATTTGTAGGATATAACGCTGACGTCACTGCCCACGCAAAACAAGCCTGATCTTCATTCTTCACATTAATACATGCTTCTTTTAAGGATATTTCATTTGGAAGCGGGATGTACGAACCAACCCTTTGTGGCGAAAATTTATTAATATTTACTCCTAAATTAACGATTGATTTTAAGGCCCATCCAGAATCCCTTTCTTGAAATTCTTCAAGCTCTCTAACAATCGGTTCAGCTACTTTTTTATCAAACCATTCATCAATGTTAGTATCACGATATATTGCGGAATTGGATGTTGTAAAATATTTATACTCATAAACTGTCTTTCCACCATGAGCAATTTCGAATTCACCCCCGAAAGCAGTATTAACCTTAACGGCTTCATCGTTTTTCAGAGCATTTATTACCCGTCTTTTAAATATAGCCTTACAATCTTTAAGGAACAACACAGGATCTTTGTGTTTCAGGTTTGAAATGATTCCAGTTCTTATTCTGGAATTGAATGCAGATGATGAGTCATCCCAGTGAACTCGATGTTTTGCAGTCTGCTTGGTAGGTGTAAGCCCAGCTCCCCTCTTTTGAAACGCTTTTAGTTGGCTTCTCATAGTTTTTATATTTCTCAAGGTGGCTTCTAAACGATGTCTTTCCCCAGAGGTCTTAGCATATCTTAGAGCATTTTTTAACTTCTTGATAGCTCTAACACATTCTCGCAGTCCATCTCCAACTTTTTGTTCATTATAATTCGTTGATATTAGTCCAAGAATCGACGCAATATTAACAATTAATTCACCCAACATCTTATACCGAATTAAATTAAAGTAATTGTTAAAAACCGAACACAAGATTTCAATAACTAAGTAAAAATTGTAGTTATACTTTATTTTTGTGAGATCGATAACACTCAAAACAATAATTATGTTGCTCTTACTCACGTCTAATCACTTAGACTGACTAATTCAGTATGAATCGGGAAGACTCTGTTTTTAATTTTATAACATTCAAAAGGGGGCGTGACATAAAATTTTCATGGAAAAAAAAGTGTAAAAGTAGTATAAATATGATAAATTTAAAAAAACAACTATGCACAATTTCCGAAAAATTAATGAAAACACGGTTGATATCTAATTTTGAAATATTCTAAAATTACACAACAAAATATATAATTAATTTTTAACATATTAAAGAATGAACACAGGATCTCAAAAAATCGTCGTTATAATTTTATTTTGGGAGGTCGGTGGTTCTTTAATAGCCTACAGGCAACAATTTCCTCTAATCATGCATATAAAACATACTGAAAACGCTATACGTACTTAACTCAATAGGTTACTGCGAACTTTGTAGATTCGGCTAACCGAAACCCTAAGTTTATAGTACTTCTCCCTTCGTAAAGGTAACTGGCGCGCATCAGTGCAGGAAAAAGTTGACCACTATTTATACCCGAAGGGACCTCAACCAATAAATGAAGTTTATGTACGAAGAATATAATAGGTAATAATTTTTAAACGTATTAAAGCCTACACAAAAAAATAATAAATAATTTAAATCCTAGTTATAATTTTATTTTGGGAGGTCGGTGGTTCTTTAATAGCCTACAGGCAACAATTTCCTCTAATCATGCATATAAAACATACTGAAAACGCTATACGGTTACTGCGAACTTTGTAGATTCGGCTAACCGAAACCTCTGCTAGCAGAGCATTATAACAGAGCGTAGCAGAGGGTAGCAGTGTAAAGCACAGAGAGTCAGAAACGTTCACAACAAGAGTATAAATTAAGAAGTCAATGTCTCTCGAGTTTATTTGTAAATATGCCTTCGAACCGAGCGGTTCAAGTAAGCAAACTCGCAGCGATTGTGCGTGAAAAGTACAAAGCTCTCAAAAAAATGCAAGCTGATAAAACAGAACTACTAGAATCAACGTTTGAACCAATAACTGCACCTCTTAAAGAAATAGCCAAATATGTGAACGAAAAAGTCCCTAAAACAGAACTCAACGAAAATGACTCACTATCCAATCATTCAACAGAGGGGGAACATAATCAAATATCTTATGAAAATAACATCATTAATCTTGAAAAATATATTAAAGATTTAGGAAATACAGATCAAATATACGGGCCGGAGTTCAACTGGTCTACTGGAGAATGGTCGCTTGGAAATAAAACAATTGAGTTTGGTAAAGATATCATTCAGATGGACTCACACAAGTTTAAACCTGCGCAGGGTGTCTACGACCTGCTGTTTTCAAAGCAGCCAACACAGTATACGCTTGCCGATCAAAAAATCTACAAAGCTCTTTTAGACAAATCAGGCGTCCATAAGGATGGACGAGGGCGGTTACGTCATCAATCTCATACCCCTAAATACGAAAAAATCATTAAACCAATGTACCTAGGTAAAAACAAAAGAAGAAGAATGTCACATACCCTACATGAAATTGGTAAAACACGTGACCAAGACGTACAGTTTTATGAAAGAAGTAATATAACCGAGAATATTCAAACACGAGGCCCAGATATATCAGACAAGCACAGACCTCAGTATGAAAGAAAACATAAGGTTCAAGACATACAGTCAAAGAAAAATCGTGTTGATTTCTCCATAAGTGACACAAAGGATGTGGTAGACAAGCAGATACTTAACCAACTGGATGAAATATGGACCCTCTATAACGAACATGATGACCCAAACTTTCTTGTAGAAGGTCTTAAAATTTTATCAAAAAACAATACCTTAAATGAAAAACAAGCCGAATTAATTATAGACCAATTGCGCTCTTTAGAGATTATTTACTAATTGAATGTTTTACTATGAAAAACTAAACAAATAAATATATTGTTTTATATATTCTTGCCAAATAAAAAATAAGAGATAAAGTTCAAAAAACATGTTTTTTTTTTATTTAACACATACCTAATTAACAAATTATTTAAAAAATTTTAATGTATACATAGTTAAACATGCAAGAACTGTAATTTTTTGTTTAAATATTATATTTTTAAAACTAATATGTAATAAAAATTTATGCCGCGTGACCTTGTTATTTTACTAGCTACCTACCCGACAATTTGGATCGAGAGATTCATTGTAAAGATAAGCCCCACCAATATGTCTGATAATGGGTATCGTTCGATGTTATGTTATAGATGGCGGTAGGGCTACGTTTTACAGTCATATGTATCCTAGCGTAACAATATGTCTGATAACAGTTATCGTTCGATGTTATGATATAGATGGCGGTAGGCCTACGTTTTACACATAGATGTTCCTAACCATTACATATATGTACTCTGTTTGTTTTTCTTTTATTAACAAGTTGGCAGTTTTTATCACAGCGACCGCAATTGTGATTAGTTCGGAAAATTAAAAGTACATTATTGTAGATTGTGGGTGCTTAAAGACTAACAGCATTAACCAGGTGAGAATTACTGAGAATACGATTTTTATTATTAACGGATGGGCTCTCTTTCGTATAAATGGTGATCAACTTATCTTGCACTAATACATACCAGTTACCTTTACGTTTACGAAGGAATTAGTATTATAAACTTAGAGTTTTGATGAGCCTAGTTTATGAAGTTCGCAGTAACCTATTTAGTTTAAATACATTCAACCCTGCATTCAACGTTTTCAGTATGCTCTTGCTGAAAAAAAGAATCTTAAAGGTTTTTTATTAAACTTCCTGCAATTGATATGAATAAATAAAAATTTTATTTGTCGGTTGAGGTCTCTTCGGGTATAAATAGTGGTCAACTTTTTCCTGCACTGATGCGCGCCAGTTACCTTTACGAAGGGAGAAGTACTATAAACTTAGGGTTTCGGTTAGCCGAATCTACAAAGTTCGCAGTAACCTATTGGGTTAAGTACGTATAGCGTTTTCAGTATGTTTTATATGCATGATTAGAGGAAATTGTTGCCTGTAGGCTATTAAAGAACCACCGACCTCCCAAAATAAAATTATAACGACGATTTTTTGAGATCCTGTGTTCATTCTTTAATATGTTAAAAATTAATTATATATTTTGTTGTGTAATTTTAGAATATTTCAAAATTAGATATCAACCGTGTTGTCATTAATTTTTCGGAAATTGTGCATAGTTGTTTTTTTAAATTTATCATATTTATACTACTATTACAATTTTTTTCCATAAAAATTTTATGTCACGCCCCCTTTTGAATGTTATAAAAGTAAAAACAAAGTCTTCCCGATTCATACTGAATTAGTCAGTCTAAGTGATTAGACGTGAGTAAGAGCAACATAATTATTGTTTTGAGTGTTATCGATCTCACAAAAATAAATTATAACTACAATTTTTACTTAGTTATTGAAATCCTGTGTTCGGTTTTTTACTACGATTAAAAAATTAATTTTATATTTTTTCCTGTGTAATTTTGGTACATTCTGATTTTAAATTTCTACTTAAACTTTTTGGAAATTGTTTTCCACTTGCTTATTTTTTTCTTAAAGAAAATCCCCTTATTGAAGATTTTAAGCCACGCCCACTTTTAAATTCATAAAATCAAAAACAAAAGTCTTCCTGATTCATTCTAAACTAGTCAGTCGTACTGATCAGACGTGAGTAAGAGCAACATAATTGTTTAGAGTGTTATCAAACTCTCACAATAAATTATACCTATAATTTTTACTTACTTAGTTATTGAAATCTTCTGTTCGGTTTTTAACAATTACTTTAATTTAATTCGGTATAAGATGTTGGGTGAATTAATTGTTAATATTGCGAATGAAGATCAGGCTTGTTTTGCGTGGGCAGTGACGTCAGCATTATATCCTACAAATAAAGATCCACAAAGAATTTCAAAGTACCCCCACTACTCAAAAATTTTAAAATTGAAGGGAATTCAATTTCCTATGACAATAAAACAAATTCCCAACTTTGAGAAGCAGAATGATCTTTCCATCAATATATATATATTTTAAAGAAAAATCGAAAAATTTTTGAAACTCTTCCAACTTACCTAACTAAAAATAAGAAAGATAAACATGTTAATTTACTTAGGATTCAAGATAGATATGACGATGCTGAAGGACCAGTTCGTTATCATTATGTATGGATAAAGAATTTATCTCGATTATTATCTATCCAACTTAGTCAGAAAAACCATAGAAAATATTTTTGCGATAGATGTCTACATTATTATTATTCAGAAGAAAAACTTAATAAACACATTAAAAACTGCTTAAAAATCAATCAAACCGCAACTAAGATGCCTGAACCAGGAAGGAATATTTTGAAATTCAAAAATTTTAAAAATAAGATTTTGGCTCCTTTTGTGGTTTATGCTGATTTAGAAAGTATACTTAAGCCCAATACAGATAAGAATATATATCAAGAACATATTCCTGCTGCAGTGGGGTACTATTTTAAAAGTTCCTACGACCATTCTTTGTCCTTCTATAAAAGCTATCGTGGGGCAGATTGCATGACTTGGTTCGCAGAAGAAATGAATAATTTAGCTGAAGATGTTAGTACAGTATTTCTTTGTCCATATCCTATAAAAATGACCAATGACCAGGAAAGGGAGTTTCAATCGGCCAAGCATTGTCACATTTGTGAAAAGCCTTTCTTACTTGGAGAAACGAAAGTCCGTGATCATTTTCACTTAATATCTAAAAATAACTATCGAGGTGTTGCTCATGAAGCATGTAACATTAATTATCAGGATTCACATACTATTCCCGTAGTATTTCATAACTTGAGCGGATATGATTCTAATTTCATAATATCAGATATCGCTAATAAAACGCAAGGCCAGATAGATCTTCTACCCATCACAAAAGTAAAATATATTTCATTCACAAAACATGTTGAGAATTTTACGATTCAGTTCAGATTTATCGATAGCTTTCGATTTATGGCATCCTCCCTCGATAAACTTTCTTCATATTTATCTGAATTTCCCAACTTAAAATCACAATTTCTCGATTTACCCAATGAACAGTTTGAATTATTAACGAAAAAGGGAATTATGCCTTATGATTATCTGGATAGTTTTGATCGTTTCATTGAAACTTCCCTGCCTCCTATCGAATCCTTCTATAATAATTTAGATGACAAGCCTTGCCCCCGAAGACTTTATAAAAGAGCTCAAGATGTTTGGTCAGCTTTCAACTGCTCAACATTAGGTCAATATGTAGATTTGTATATGAAGACAGACATTCTTTTATTGGCAGATGTTTTCGAACAATTTAGAACCAGCTGTATCAAAACTTATAAACTAGATCCCGCTCACTACTTCACCCTGCCTGGATATACGTGGGACGCGATGCTCAAGTACACTGGACAAGAACTGGAACTTTTAACTGATCAGGATATGCATTTATTTATTGAACGGGGAATTCGCGGGGGATTGAGTCAAGTTTGCTCGAAACGGCGAGCTCATGCAAATAATAAGTATATGTCGACTTATGATCCAACGAAACCTGATACATATCTAATGTATTTTGATGTCAACAATCAGTATGGTTGGGCTATGAGTCAAGCTCTTCCGTATGGCGGTTTTGAGTGGGTTGATGATGATGACGTTAATAATTTTGATGTCACACAAATACCAGACGATGCTCCAGAGGGTTATATTCTTGAGGTGGACTTGAAATATCCTAAACACTTGCATGACCTTCATCGAGACATACCATTTTGTCCTGAGCACATTAATCCTAAAACAATGAAGCCTCCAAAGACGTTTGAGGAATTAAATAAGTTGATGGCTACCCTTCATCATAAGAAGAATTATGTTATTCATTATCGTGCCTTAAAGCAAGCTATATCATATGGTTTGGTTTTAACAAAAGTCCATCGAGTACTTAAATTTAAACAAGCACCTTGGTTAAAGTCTTACATCGATCTTAACACCAACCAAAGGAAGGCTTCAAAGACTGAATTTGAGAAAAATCTTTTCAAACTTATGAATAACGCCGTCTTTGGGAAAACGATGGAAAACATTCGTAAGAGAATTAATGTTAAGCTGATTACACAGTGGGATGGCCGATATGGTGCAGAAGCTAGAATAGCTAGTCCAATGTTTAAAAGTTGTACAATTTTCAACGAAAGTTTAGTTGCGATTGAACTTAGACAAGATCAGATATGGCTTAATAAACCTATATATGTTGGACAAACTGTACTAGATCTAGCTAAAACTACGATTTATGATTTTCATTATGGATATATGAAAAATAGATTTGGTGATGGCTGCTCTGCCCTTTATACCGATACGGATCCTGTTATTTATGAACTATCTAAAAATCCATATGAAGTAATGAGAGAAGATTGTCAACAATATTTTGATACTTCAGATTATCCTAGAGATAATATATATGGAATACCACAGGTGAATAAGAAAGTTTTGGGTATGATGAAGGATGAGAATAATGGACGTATTATGATAGATTTTGTGGGGTTACGGTCCAAATTATACAGCATAAAAGTTTCTACTACAAAAGCTGAGTTACAAAACTTGAAAAAGAAATTAAAAGCTGAGGAATATGACGATGATGAGATTGAGCAAATTTTATCAAATTATGGTGTTACAAAAAAGGCTAAGGGCGTTAAATCATCTGTTGTAAAAACAAAAATTACTTTTGATGATTACATTGAATGTTTAGAAACAGCTAAAGAGAAGACTGCTATACAGCACCTAATACGATCCAAGCAGCATCATGTTTTTTCTCTAGAACAACAGAAAATTGCTCTCAGCTCTGATGATGATAAACGCTATCTCATAGTTGGAACTTATGAAACGCTGCCTTGGGGACACTATTTAATTCCTATACCTATGGATGTCGATTAGTTATTAAGTTTTTAAAATTTTCGTATGTTTTTGACTAAAAACAAAATGTAGGTATATAAGACACCTATTGTAGTATGTATATTTAAAATTATAATCATTTAAACTTTTTCTGTAATATATTATGAATAAGAATAAAGTTTTTTATATTTTACACCCTATGATTCTAAATACGTGATTATTAAGGTTATTGTTCATTGTATCCTATTTTTCTCAACCCTTGTATATATTTTTTAATTAATCATAAACTAACGGGACGTTTCATTTAGTTAAATTTTAAAAATTATGTGATTTTCACATTGAAATTCAAGCTACTAATAATCATATTTTGGCACAGAGGACACTAAGCCATTTAATAGTTGAGATATTGACAGCAACGTCACCTACCTGGTTCAATTATATTTTTAAATCATCCAGGAAACCACATAAAATTTCAATCCAAATGGTTCTCAAACCCTTACAGTTGATTTTAGAATCGTTTAGGTACGTTTAGGTATATTCGGGTATAAATAGCAATACAGACAAACAAACAAATCTTTTCATTTTATAATATTAGTATAGAGATTAGACCGCATTCGAAATGTTAACGTTTTCTCAAATTCTCACATGTGACCACTCGATAGTATTTTTATGTAGCTAACTTACAACTTAGTGTAGAAACACTTGCAACAACCCATTCGCACACATACCTAGACCTGCTCCCATACACAGATATACTCACACATAACCCCTGTTATAACGTAGGCAACATACAGTACATCATGTATTCATTAACCTGCCATTCTCACCTTCTCCTATTTGACGCATGCGCAGATCGAGCTTGCGAGCAAAAAATGACCATGTTGGACCTTAGATTTTCTTATGGAGATTTACATGTAAAAATGATCGATTTTGCGCTCGAACCGGCCTTGCATATCTACTGACAGGGTCCAAATTATTACTTAGGTAGTATTCACGGAGCCTATTCAACAATACAGATTTGGTCCCAGTAGTCTCCAACTCCAATTCTTCGAGCTCTCTTCTAAGCTCAGCCACCAATAGTTCATTTATCTTCTTTCCAGGCATTCTTGTATCTTCACCCCACACCTGATACCAATTTGAAACACTTATGGGGACTTTAACACAATTTTATTTACAAAATTGTTAAGACACACAGAACTCTGCTGGATAACGTCTAAACTGCTTGACAATACAATAAACTATTTAAACTTGAACTGACGTTAACTGCCCATACATCGCCTTATATACAACATTATTTAATCTAGTTAGTGTGTTTAGAAGTTTCTAGAATAACAATCTTTCAAATTAAGGTCCTTTTCTTTACGGTTATCGCGTTACAATTTTTTATACTACGTTGTTAATAGTGAATTATTCCAAGTTCTTTACGAGGCACATCAGGGTATGGGACATGGCGGACGAGACCGAATGCTGAAGGAGCTTTCTTCACGATACAAGAATATAACTCGCCACGATGTTGAACTATATCTGCAACTTTGTGAACCGTGCCAGCAAAAACAAAAAGGTATAAAAAAAGGGATCGTTGTTAATTCCATATTTTCATCAGAATTTAATTGTCGCTGCCAAGTATATTTGATTCTCTATCAATCTCATCCAGACCAGGAATATAAATTTATTATGGTCTATCAGGATCATCTGACGAAGTTTGTCATATTAACAACCCTAAAAACAAAACGCGCAAAGGAAGTAGCATACATTTAACTGGATATTTTTACACTGATGGGTGCGCCAGCAATCCTATAACCGGACAACGGGAGAGAATTTACAAATCAAATTGTAAGTAATCTTAAAATATACTCGCCGACCTTAAAGATTGTGTATGGCAAGCCTAGACATTCCCAAAGTCAGGGGAGTGTCAAACGAGCTAACCAGGACATTGAAAACATGCTAACAACTTGGATGCAAGATAATGATAACGAACGTTGGAGTGATGGGCTGCGATTTGTATAACTCATGAAGAATAGAGCGTTTCATTCAGGTATTAAACGAACACCCTATGAAGCACCCTTTGGATGTAAAATTAAAGTTATATATCTTTGCCACTTGATTATACTCACATACTGGAAAGCGAAGAAGATCTAGAAAGTGTAATTAAATCATCACAAGGTATATCTATTTCTTCAGAATTTGGAGTAGAAGATTCATCTGAGACACAACATAAACCTAAACAGGTTTCACATCAACGAAGTCCTGTTATCAAAAGTAATAAAGCTTCAAATGTTCAAAGTGCACATGATGAAGACATAACTATTTTAAGTTCTGAGATTCATGATAAGACTGCTAGTACAGAAAATCTTCCTTCCGAGGTAAATGATCAACAGTTACCTGATCCGAGTTTCGTATCGAAACCCGAGGCGCCACTAGGTTCTGTAGATGTGTGCTGTGTGTGTTTAAAGGAGACAACAGGTGCTCATAAGTGTAGAACATGCAATAGACCTATTTATGCGATTTGTGCTGCTCCGGAACAAATATGGCAGAAGGATTTGGTTCCAAATTCATTTGCCCTTTATGTGCTTAACACGCCTTAGCTATAGAAAACCGAATCAGCTTCAAAGATAATTTGATAGAGCAAGTTTAGAAAATGCTTAAAAACTCTATAAAAAAAAGGTCGCGGTAATGCTCGCAATATTCTAGCTGTTGTCTTACAAAAAGCTGATGACAAACTTTATCAACTAGGCACCAAGCAAGGCCGGGGGGCTCCTCGGATCGGCGCACTCCGGCAGACAATAGTTAACCGGGGGGCGCCGAGTCGGGGCAAAGACACACCACAAACAGACGCCACCAAAGAAAGATGCCACAACATCGGGCAGAAACCAAAAACACCAGGGAAAGAAAGAAAAAAAAAAACACGTTAGAGGAAAAATCAAACGACAAGGCAAACGACGGAGACAACCATCGAAAAAAAAACCCCAATCCTATGATGTAGCAACATCGTGCTGACGGGATTAATGGTCCAGGGGAAATTGAACAACAAGCGATGCCCAAAGGAAACGGCCGACCGAAGGGGAACTTTAGGCCTTAGCGAGGCATAGGGCGGACTGCCTCGCTGGACAGGAAAACGTCCCTCACTCGTGGGAACTTTATGGACCTTAACAAAAAAAAAAAAAAAAAAAAGGAAATCAAGGAGCTGAATCGGAACTGAATAAGGACAACGAGATGGTTAACGAAGTGGAGAAACAAGGCGGAATGCACATAGCGGAAACAGGAGCATCGGAGGAAGTAATTGCAGTGGTAGACAGTGGCCTAGGGCCAACTAAGGTTGAGGACAGCCAAAAGCTGTATATAAAATTTAAGGAGGACATCGTCAAGATGTTTATAATAGCTGCCACACTCGAGAAACAGGTAAGTATGAGTACAAACACTAAAACGGAGATCAAGACCAATGTATACAGACTAGCAGAACGCGCAAAAAAAGCGGAAAAAACCTGAAGAAGATAGAGAAACAGATGAAAGAAGGGCCACGGGAAGAACAGAGTGAAAAAGATACGGCCAAGATGGGAGTGGAGAAGATAAAGGTAAGTACGGCGGACGTGGGGATCCAAACTGTTCCCAGAGAGCACCAGCAGGCCGAGATAAAGATGGCACTGGATCAGGCCAAGACCCTCGGGGAAATGAGGGAGTTCTTAGAACGAGAGTGGGATGAGGAGGTCTTCATAGCCACAAGGGCGATGACAGACCAGAGGGACGACCTGGATGCGGCAATCCTAGCTGATCTAGGAAAGGATGGAGAGGGGGTAGCGAAGAGGGCTCTCCAACGATTCCCGGAGATGAAGGAAGTCATTGAGGGAATGAAAGAAGGTGATTTTGACTATGTGGTCAAAAGAACTGAGGTAATTAGAGGGAAAGGAGCCAGCATGTCGAAGGAAGGCAAGACGAATTATATCGTCTCGGTGAGAAAGGGCGAAGAAAAGCAGGTAGCGGAGATGTGTCTGGCGGCCGAGAAGTTGAGAGGTATGATGGAGGAGAGGCAGGCGACAGAGGTCGAGCTGTTAGTCGACGAAGGTGAGAACAAGAGGGTCTGGAGGAAGATCCTAGAATACGTATTCCGGGACTCGGGGAAGTCGGTCTTCTGCAGGAACAGCAGAAAAACAGCAGGCTTTCAGGGACTACGGCAGACGGCAAAACAACAACGGACACCTGAGGCCGTTGTCAGGGTCAAGGCGATGGAAGGGGTAACGTACGACGAACTCCTAGGTAAGGTTAAGAGTAATGTGGACCTCAAATCGTTGGACATTGAGGTAAAAGGGGCCAAGAGTTCGGGAAAGGCCGACGTTCTGTTGACAGTTAGAGGCGGAAAGGAGCAGGCCGAGAGTTTGAGGGCAGAGATAGGGGCCAGGTGGAAGGAGCAACGGTCAGAGTAAATACGGACCTGGCCATCCTAATAAAAGGCATTGACGAGGTGACCAGTGGGGACGAGGTGGTTCAAGTCATCGCAGAGAAGTTTGCGGTGAGGGAGGAGGAGGTGGTGCTGAGGAAGCTCTAGCCGCCGACCAGAGAGAGAAGGATGGCGCTGATTGAAGTGGCCGAGGGGCTCGGGAGAAAAATTGTTGTGCAGGGAGGATACGAACAGAATGGGGAGCCTGGACCACTGGAGAGAGGATCGACGTAACCAAATGCTTCAGGTGCGGTGGCTTCGATCATATTGGCAGGAACTGCCAAAATGATATAGAAGGGACACCAATAAAGGGGAGATGCCACAGATGCGGAAAGCAGGGGCACTGGACTGCAAGGAGGAGGAGCAGACCTGCTATAGGTGCCAGAAGGCGGGACACCAGGCTAAGGACTGCCGCAATGCGATTAAATGCGCAGCATGTGGCAAAGAAGGGCACCGGGACAATCAGATGAGGTGTCCCGAATTTGGACAGGCCGTGGAGATGGAGAGGAAGAAAAGGGAAGCCTTGAGGAGGATAACCGACTGAGGGGCGAAAAACGTCTAAATAACGACGAAACTAATGCAGCTGAACATCGGGAGTGCCAGAGCGCAACAGGACATCTCGTACGTCGAAATGAGAAGCAAGGGAATAGACCTGGCGGTCATCTCCGAGCCAAATATTTCGTTGGCCGAGAGGTTTGGGTACGTGATGGATACCCAATCTTCGGTTGCCGTTGCTATTGTAAATAGAATGGTAGGAGTCGAAAGTATTAAAAAAGGAGACGGCTTTGTCAGAGTAAAGATGAGTGACTGGTATCTATACGGTTGCTACATCTCATCAAACATAAATATTATAGATTTTGGTAGAAAACTAGATGCCATCATGCAAGATGCCAAGAATACAGGCGGAGAATGCATCATAGCCGGGGACCTCAACTCAAAATCTCCATTATGGGGTGCCCCACATGAAGACCGAAGGGGAGAGATGGTGCACGAGTGGATTGTGGAAAATAAACTAGTGGTTCTGAACAGCGGAGAACCAACGTTCCGTCGGGGGAACCAGCAATCACACATTGATGTGACAATGGTAACAGAAAAGCTGGCCAAGCGGATTGCTAGATGGCATCTGGACAGAGTAAATGTGTACACTCACCACCATTATATTTATGTAGACGTAGAGGGAGAAAACAAAAAACCCTAAAAAATAGTAAAAACAGAAAAACCAAAAAAATTTTAAACGTTTTCAGGTTTAGAGAAGCCATAAGAAGAAAGGCAGCCATAAGAGGTGAGCAGGGATACAACAACCACAGGACGCTCACAGAAGACATTGCGCAAGCAGCCAAGGAGGCGACAGAAACCATCAGAGGAAATAGCGAGCTGACCCCCTACTGGTGGACAGACGAAATTGCAGAGAAAAGGAGGAAATGCATCAGTATCAGAAGAGAAAGGATGAGGATACTAAGAAGACTGAGACCTGATGAGGATGGTGGGAAGGAAGTAGCGCAGCTGAAGGCTAGTCTAAAACAAGAAAAAAAGGAACCTGGAAAAGGCTATAAAAAAGAGCAAAAGAGACCACTGGAACCCACTCTTAGAGGAACTGGAAGGGGACGTATGGGGTGATGGATACAGGATAGCAACGCGAAGCCTGGGAATCCGGGCCCCATACGACCTGACTGGGGACCAGAGGGTTAAATGGTGCCAGAAGTTGTTCCCAGAGACAGAGAAGAGAAGAAGCAGGTGGACAGTCCAGGAGCAAGAGATGATGCCGTTAACTAGACAAGAATTGGACACGGTAGGAGGAAGAATCAAGGAAGAAAAGGCTTCAGGGGAGGATGGGATTACCCCGGCAGCTATCAAGGCGGCCATAGAGGAAATACCGGAGGTGATGCTCAAGGTCTTCAATGAAATAGAAAGAGAGCAAAGAGTCCCAAAGTAATGGAAAGAAGCAAGGGCCGTGCTACTACCGAAAGGAAAAGTAACGCCAGGCGAGGAGCCAAAGGGGTTCAGGCCCATTTGTCTGCTTAGTACAATGGCAAAGGCATATGAAGGGCTGGTAAAGATCAGATTGAAAGAGGAAGTGGATAACCACCTGTCCCCCCTCCAATTTGGATTTAGGCAAGGAAGATCGACGATACAAGCAGCCAAAGAGTTAGTTGATAGAGCCAAACAAAGCGAGGCCAAGTGGACAGCGGCAGTAGCAATTGACGTCAAGAACGCTTTCAACACTGCGTGGTGGGAGGCTATCATGAATAGCCTGAAAGAAAAAAGGGTAGGGGGAGGTCTGCAGAACATCGTAGACTCCTACCTTACAGATAGAGAAATCACGATAGAGAAGGGACTCAGGCAAGGACTGAGCATGGGTGTACCACAGGGATCGGTATTAGGCCCCCTACTGTCGAATATAATGTATGATAGCTTGCTGCAAGAAGAATGGGGAAGAGGCATAACAGCGATCGCCTTCGCAGACGACCTCATCCTACTAGTTGAAGGGATGGATGAGGAACAACTGATGGAAAGAGCAAACGATGCAATAGAGCAGACGGCGCAATGGATGGATGACCAGAAATTAAAAATAGCGGCCCAAAAGACAGAAGCGATCATTCTAAAAGGGCCAAGAAACCAAAGAAACATCCAGTTCAGGGTGAGAGGAAAGGACATAGAGCATCAGAGAGAGATGAGATACCTGGGGATAGTAATCGACGACAAACTAAGGTTTGGTAGACACGTCGAATACTGCGCAAAGAAGGCGGAGGAAAGGATGTCCTCCCTGGAGAAACGTCAGGGGGCCCAAATATAAGATGAGGATAGTGCTATATGAAGTAGTTCAGTCTATTCAACTATATGGAGCCACGATATGGCATGCAGCCACATCGGTAGCGAAGTATAAGCATAGGCTGAACAAGGCACAAAGGAAAGCGCTACTAAGGGTGATAACTGGATACAGAACGGTAAGTACCGAAGTAATTCAAGTGATAGCGGGGACTCCACCAGCAGACGCCCTGGCGAGAGAAAGGGCGATACTATTTGCCCGGGAATACGGCAACACGCCGCGAGCTAGAAAAGAAGAGAGGGCCCATACTGTGGAAGAATGGCAAGCCGAATGGGGGCAACCTCTGCCAGGAGGAAAAAGTAGGTGGAGCAAACATCTGATCGTGAACCTTGGGGAATGGGTCGAATGTAAACACCGCACCGCGGCTTACTACTTGACCCAGTTCCTGTCAGGTCACGGCTCTTTTGGGAGCTACAACTACAGAATCGGCAAAAGCGAAACTACGGCGTGCAGAGTATGTGGAGAGGAGAGGGACACGTCGGAGCACACAGTCTTGGAATGCAGCTACTTTGGCGAAGTAAGGCGAAGAACGGAGGAAACCCTCGAGAAAAGGATCACATCGGACAACATTATAAGAATAATGACGAGAAATAAAGAAAAATGGAGTATAATACCAGATATGATAAGGAGAATTATGGCAAAAAAAGAAGAAATAGAAAGACTACACAAGAAAGAGGACAGTGAAAGTGAAAGAAAAAACCTGAGAAGAACGGTACGCGAAAACATGCCGGTGAAGAAACTTCCGAATGGAAAACTGCCACGGCATGGGGGGCCGGAAAGAGAAAGGTTTTGGTAGGGGCCTAACAGCCGAGCCCAATACTAACTACAGGAGCACGAGCCCCTGTAGGTGTGCAAAACAAGCATTTCCCCCTCTTACAAAAAAAGGCACCAAGCAAGGCGTTATTAAGGCATTATATTCAAGGCAGCAGTTTACGGTTTATCATCAAGAATTACTTAAAAAAGAAGACGTCCCTAATTTAAAAACGACATTCGTACAATATCAACTTTGCAATCTATGGGGACAGGTCAGTGATTTGTCAAATGTAGTTGCAAAAAATATTGCGATACTAATAAGTGTTCTTGTCTCAAAAATAAGTTACTGTGCACTTCAAAATGTCATAATAGTTCCTCATTTAAGAACAAATAATTTTTGCTTCATTAATTTACTTAAATTTTGATATTACTTAAATTTGGATCTTATTATTTTAACAGAATTGTTTTTTTTTATACTTATTACATAGGTACCTGAGTACCGGTCAGCAAATTACTTTACGTTAAGCTATAAAGCCAGAAGATTGTTCTAGTTTAACGTTATTATATTGTGATTTTACTATAGTAACAGAAAAGTACTATTCAGGTGCGTTTTTATTTAGGAAAAAGTTTCATAATGATTATTTTTAGGGAGCAGCCTAATTGTTAACAATTTTAATAAAGTTGATTCAAAGTAATAGCACATGTTTAATTTACCCTTTATTTTATTTGTAGGCCGGTTAACATTGATAAATATATAGACCAGGAACTATTTATTTTACACATTGCCTGTGAAACAACAGGTACAATGATACAAAACATATCTAGTGCCATGCTGTCAGAATATTCCAGAAACACAACCTAGATTTGTCCTAGTTACAATTCCTAACTCTAGGACACATCATGCTGCGATAGAGATATAAAAATTATTAATAAGTCTATACAAGGGCAAAAGTAAACTGCAGACACGTGTTTTGCTCTATTAGAGCTCGTCAGTACAGTATAGGTTTGTCTCTTTTATTTGTTTAGTAGCAATCGCACTTTGTTTTGTGTGAAGTTAGACGGATCAGAGGAATGTCTGGAGTAAGAACTAGCATCAACTCTTGGCATAGCTCATTATAGTCGTTTTTTTCCATTACAACAGTTGTGTTGCCTTTGTCGGAGTTACTCACCAATAAATAAGGGTGGTTGTTAAGAAACTTTATTGTTTTAAAATATAGATTTGTGTAGAAACAATTATTATCGCTCTTGTGCCAAGCATTTGTTATAAAGTTAAAATGGCTAACCAGCAAAAATTTCAGCAACTCCATAATCAACAACATATGGAGAAACTTAATACACCAACACATTGGATATATTTTTGTGTTTTACAACAAAAAAAGTAGACAAGAAAACCAAATCCTACAACATCCGAGGAAGATGGAACTGCCAATGTTTTGCTCGTCCCGTACAAAACTTTCTCTAATGATGAAGACAGGACGTTGTTCTTCGGGTATTCTATTCCGACACGGCGCTGACTTTGCGATATTAGCAAAGTCTAGAAACATTCTGTGCTAAATCTATACTTATAATAAATCTGTAGAGAGGTCAATTCTGTACATGAAATATATTTCCAAAATAACTATCGGGGGGTGATAAGGGATCGATACTGATACCAAAAATGCAATCAGTAAAATTTTTGTCTGTCTGTCTGTATAACCGCTATAGAAACAAAAACTACTCGACGAATTTTAACGAAACTTGGTACAATTATTTTTTATACTTCTGTGCTGGTTATAGTATACTTTGCATCACGCTACAATTAATAGGAGCAGAGCTGTGAAGGAAAATGTTGGGAAAACGGAAAAAGTTACTCCATTTTTTAAGCTTCCGTCGCGTGTGCAACATTAATGGTTAAAGCTATACAGAAATCATATTATTTTTATAATTTGCAGGTCAACTGTGAACGGATTTTACAAAATTTAACCCACAGGAGCGGTTGCGGGGGCGTAAAAAATAAAAAAATAATAAAAATTAAAATCTATAAGTCCTACAGGTTTGAAACTTTACAAAATAGTTATTTTTATAATTTTGAGGTCAATTGTGAACGGATTTTACGAAATTCCACCCACATGGGGGGTTGCAGGGGCGTGAAAAATAATTAAAATCTGTAAGTCCTACAGGTTTAAAATTTTGCAAAATAGTTATTTTTATAAGTTTAAGGTTAATTGTGAACTGATTTTACGAAATTTCACCCTCAGGGGGGTTGCGTGGGCATGAAAAATACAAACTAAAATTTAAAATCTATAAGTCCTACAGGTTTAAAACTTTGCACAATAGTTATATTTATAATTTTGAGGTCAATTGTAAACAGATTTTAGAAATTTTCACCCACAAGGGGGCATGCGGGGACGTGAAAAATAATCTATACATATAATAAATCTGTAGAAATGAAAATTATGTACATTAAAGATATTTAAAAAATAATTAGCGGGAGGTGTTACTACATCGATATAGAACCCAAAAATGTGGTTAGATTTTTTTTGTCTGTCTGTAACGATGTCGGGGGTGAAATTTTTATATAGCAATCAACACGCCACGCGAACTGCGTCGCGGGTACAGCTAGTCTACAATATTTTTAATTATTAATCTTTGATTAATTATTATATTTTATAAATTTTTGTTAGTAATTTCTCCTAAGTGGAATAAAACTTTTAAAAAGTGTTTTTTGATTATAAGAAACATAATTTTCATTTTAAAAACACCCAAGTCGGCTCGAAGATAAAGGTAGGTATACCTAATAATAATTTTATTTTGGAATTATAGATAAGGGAAAATTTACTTTCTTATTAACATAGAAAAACATCTCACACCCTATACCCATTTCTTGAGTATTGTACAGTATCTATCAGTTTATTAGAATTATCTTTCAATTAATTACTAGTTCAGTATACAGACAAAATACAGTATAATGACATCTTTAAAGAGAAAAATTAGTGCGTGGACGTTATAAATTTAAAGAACAAAAACGAAAATTAGATTTAGGTAAACCAAAGTAGATAAGTGTAAAGGATAATTGCTAAACTTTTATCCAAACAATTGGAGAAAATAACAACCGAATTACAACCAGTATAAACAATAATCATAATTATAATCCATAATCGAAAACCTATTAGAAAGACAAGTTTTAAGTCACGGGATAAAACGAAAGGATGAAGATGACTTATTTAAAAAAATTTCCAAATTAATTAGAAAAGAACTAAATAATAAAGACAATAATAATTTAACCAGAAATTTGACAACAAATGATTTACATTGTTCAAAAAATCTGTATTATGCTCGTCGGAAGTTGCAACCAGCTTTACCAAAATCAATTTGAATTATAGCCATTGTTGATAGCAATTTGTTTTATTATGTTGAGTTCTTTTTGATTTTTTTTCGTTTAACGGGAAATGTGGGAGTCTATGTATCATACTATAGTATGTAGCGTTTTTGTGTTGAATAGGGTGACAAGAAGTATTGTCTATAACTGTATCTGAGTGTGTTTGCTTATGGAAAACAAAAAAAAACCTGTTTATTATTTGATTTGGAGATTGTTATGTCATGGAAATTGATGGTATTATTTTCTTCCAATTCTGTAGAATTTTATAGAAAACAAATTGCTCTCAACAATGGCTATAATTCAATATTTATAGATCAAATCCCAAAAAACAACTATATAAATATTGTATACTCTACAAAAAAAGAAAATAACAAGTACAAACCATTAACATATCACAGTAATTGTAGTAATAGAGTTGGAAAATTTCTTAAAAAACAAAACATTAAAATTTCATATAAAACTAATAATTCAATAGGAAAAATATAATAAACAACAAAACAAAACAAAATAAACAAAATAAATCTGGGGTACACAAAGTAACATGTGCCCAAAAACATTATAGGCCAAACAGAAAGGAGTTTTAAGCGAATAACAAGGTATATACGTAAGAAAACGGAATCCAACTACGTTAATCACTAAATTAAAAATGACCATAATTTCAATTTTAAAATATTACACACGGAAAATAAAGGTTTTAAGTTAAATTTACTAGAAAAATTTAAAATAATTAAACTAAACAAGCTAAATATATCTACTTTTAAAATATTAATATAAATGAAAACAATCACTTAAAAATCTACACTAATTTATTTACCAACACATGTTTCGACGCACATCGTGATTAGTATTTTAATATTAATCCAAAGTAGAGAATTCTAAGTAAATTTATGTTAATAATCAACACCGGTTTTTAGGTAAAAACCCAATTATCAGTATGTATTATCTATCTATAAGACCTATAAATAATGTTGTCAATAGATTAAAATACCGTTTGCCTGAAAAAGACGCTGTGCGTCGAAAAATGTATTATTGTTATAAAGAAGTGTATATTTTTAAGTGATTGTTTTATTTATATTACTATTTCCACATTTCTGGTTTCTCTAGATATTGAAATAATCAATTCAAGATTCTTTACAAACTCCCAGACCGCTTGTGGAATAGGGAAGTTGACTAATTTCCGGATCTGCTTTTATTTTATAGATAAACTCTTAATAACCGCGAAAAAAATATTTTAATAATATTTATTTAATTTTAGTCACAAATATGACGGATTAATTGGTATTGATTTATTAAAACAATTAAAAGCAACTGTAAATTTAGAGAAAAAACTCCTTATACAGAAATATAAATAATATCCGAATTAGAAGAATTAACAGAACTAAAAAAGAAACTTAAAGTTAAAAATTATTCTATTAATATTCCCGCTAGGACATCCCAAATTGTAAAATTACCCGTTGACATAGAAAGCGGAACAGGACTTGTAAATTATATTAATTTTGGCAATCAAATAGAATCACCCTGTGCAGTTGTAAACGTAAATAATTTTTTTGCAACAACCACCATTACTAATTATTCAAGAGTAGAACCAAAAAAAATTAATATTAATAAACCTTTTAAAATTGAAAAATTAGATATCGCAGATATAAATTTTAGGTATTGAAAAAATGGAAACCAATTCTGAATTAAACGAATACACCGATATTTTAAAATCTAATCTAAATAATATACGAGTTGAACATTGTAATTACGAAGAAAAGCAGGCTAATTTATGTTAAGTTACGTTGCACAAAAATCTTTGTTTGTAACAAAGAAATTCTTCACCATCAAACAATCGATTCTCGGCAAGTTAGAACTGTTTCCTCGGCGTTGGTAAATTGGGCCCGCGGTCAGGGATTATTTACCTGTCCGTACGGATTAAAAAAGGGTAAGGTTGGTATGAGGGATTAAGGACAATTCTCGGTACTAATACTTTATTATATGATTGATTTGTTTACCTCAAATATATTATTATAAGAAATTGAAGCTCTGCCCCCCCTGCTCATCCGATTGAATATTTAAAGAGACTAAATTGCATTTTGTCTTTAGTTAATTGTGTTATATTTTGCAATATGGATGTCCAAAAAATATTTAGTGAAAAACAAGAAATGTATGTGGTGTGTGGAGCTAAGTTTAAAAAAGCGAGGGTTTTAACTTGTTAAATAACTTTAACTTATTAAATATAGGTAAAATTAGTTGGCGATGTCCTCATAATGGCTGTTTTGCTAAGATATATACTTTTAATAAAGAAATTGTTAAAAGCGATTTAAATCATAATCATGAAGTTAACAGAAAAAAATTAGAAAGACAGAAGATAAGCAATTCTTTAAAAAAGAAGACACTTAAAGACACTATAGAAAAACCAGCAAAACTAATTCATGCCGAATTAGCAAAAAACCCCCAGTCAGAATTAACGTGGGAAGATATTAATTGCATAAGGCGGAATTTGAATAATTGCAAAAGAAGCAAATTACCGCCATTACCAAAAAATATTGATGACGTTCACGATGTAGTAGAAGCGTTTAAAATTCAAACGTTAAAAGGACAAAAATTTTTTCTTGTAAATGACAAAAAAACTAATATTCTTATTTTTTTAAGCTATTCAAATTTATCTTTTTTATGCAATACTTCCAAAAATCAGCTCGTAACTTTACATTGCTTAGTAAATGAATATTATATTCCCATTGTATACTGTCTATTACCCAACAAAAATTTGGAAACATATACTAAGTTGTTGCGAACTATTCTGGAAGAATGCTTAAAATTGTCTTTAGTTTTTAACCCTTCCCTTTTTATTGTTGACTTCGAAAAAACAATTCATATAGCACTGACATCAGTTTTTCCAAATGCCATAGTAAAAGGTTGTTTATTTCATTTGACGCAGTCCTGGTATAGAAAAATTTTAAATTTAGGATTGTCTAAAGTTTATATGAATATTGATTCTGAGGAAAGTCAATGGCTAAAAAATATATTCGGATTACCATATTTAAATCCTGAAAATGTTGGGGACTGTTTCTTTGAATATTTTATGTCCATAATACCGCAAAACGAAAAAATTGTCGCATTTGCTGATTATCTTGTGGATACCTATTATGATGGACTGCTTTTCTTGCCCCACGTTGGTACGACAAAATTTATGATGGTTCTATTTCTTAGCTCCGGCTATTGGGTCTGGGTTCCTTCTTCTTAATTTAATTCAAATTATATCAATATTAATTATCATAAACGTTTATATTAACATTATTTAAATTACATTTCACAAAATGACAAATTTCAATTATCCATCAAAATCAAAACACATCAAAAATCTAATAATCATCTCTATGGTATTTCACTTCTTTATATACAATTCAAAAAAAATAATAGTCACTGGTCTATGTCCTCACTCTATACAGTAAGATATTTCATTTACACAATAGACATAGTGATACCATAACACTATATAGCAGAAGATGCTACTTATCCACCAATTATTTGGACACAAGCATCATCTTCTATGTCTCAAACGACCAACGCATGCAAGTCTTTTCATCATCATTTAGCTAGTAGTTTTTATCATAGTCATCCAAATATTTTTATTTTTGCGATATTATCTTACAATTTAATTCATTTGCTCAATGTAAAATAAATAGTTCTTTTAGAGGTCAAAAGAAACCTAGGAAATGTATACGTAGGAAAAAAATGTATATAGAAAACATATTAAATAAACATAAAAACAAACAAATTTCAAACTTTCAGTTAGTTCAAACATTGTCATATAGGTATGCAAATATTTTTATATAAATAAATGTTTAAAAATAAAATATTACTTTTAATAACTTAAGGTATTAACTTTTATTTTTCCTAGAAATAAATCATGACCCCGAGCCCAATTTGTTCATGTAAAACCCATCTTAATCTTCTGACCGCGGGCCAAATTCGTACTCGCCCTGTTTCCTTTGATGAATCCAGTCTCCATAATGTAAACACAATTCGGTTTATAATAACAAGTGAGTTACAAATACTAATAGCGAGTAATTAGCGAGAGAAATCAAAGAAATAACTCGTTCACACCGTGACACCAAGCGACGCTAAGTTGTTTATCGGTTCATGACGTCTTGCGCTGTGATTGGCGTTTACAGTCACGTGATAATGTGTATTAAATAAAGTTTTTTGAATTAATTTTAATAAATAAAATATTATTAATTACGTTTAATAAATAGGATTTTAGGTATTTAAATATTACCATTAATCATTTAAATTTAACTTTACATGGATTTACAACTACTGTCAACATGCCTATTAAACAAATTCAGTAAATTTCCTATAAAAATCGCTTAATACTTAAAATTAACTAATCCTCAGAAATATATTGGGAATTGTTTGCGTACAATTTCCGCAACGCTGTAGGTGGATGTAGGAGGTGACTTCAATTAAAAAAACACATAGGCGAGAAATCTAGTAACGTTGCGGAGGAATATGTTGATAAATAAGTTAACAGCAAAAATCAAATAGAAACCAAAATTTTACAAGCCATACAGAATACAACGATCTCGGATTGCGGCGCATTTTCATTTGAAGTGATATCAGTTAACAATATAACAGATGTGGCATCGTCTAACTCAATACATAAAAATCTGGATTTTAATAGTTTTGCATAATTGTTTGAATATCACAATTAACCAATATTTAAATCATAAATAATCTTTAACGAAATTCTGTTGGGTATATTTAATTTAAAATAAACTAATTTCCATTCTTTTAGTTTATTATTAATATAAAAAAGAGGGTTGTAGAAAAAATATAGTGATTTACTCGTCGAAAACACTTTCTTAAATATTACTTTCGTCACTCGCAAAACAATATACTAATTTAATATAATGGCAAAAAAGCTTCCCAAAATAAATATATCTTTCTTTTGTATTTTGAGAACATCCGAGAATAAGAACAAATAGTTTAAGATAAATAATATTTTATAATTGAAAATATATCGGTGAACAGGTATAAAGAGTAGACCTTTGCGTAACCGGAGTTGTGGCTTGATTCAAATTAAAAATAATTTTACTCTGTTATAAAATGAGAAACTTATTTTTTGTTATAAGTGAGGATTTGTAATTAATCCTAATTGTTTATTTTTTGAAGTCACATCCCACAAACTATTCATAGAAACTAAATTACGTAACTTATCTATTTAAATTTCAGTTTTGTGTCTTTCGTACCTGCAATGTATTATGAGAGCATTCTACCAAAACTTAATACTATATCATTATAATAAATTTTCTCACAAAAAAGGAATTTAATATCGCTAAAACTTTCAGAAACATAAACTGCATCTTCGTTATAAATGAGAGAGGAAATAAGAATGTAATTTTAGACAACAATAATTTTGTTAAAAAGGAAGATAAATTGGTCAAATGCCGACCATATATTTATTTTCTAAAGACGCCTTTTTGTATGAAAAATTTATTATGATAAATATACTTGTGTAATGAATTTACCTTTTTGAAAATGTTAACTCAAGGTGTTCTGTTATTGCTAGTTAATACTCTCGGAGTAATATGTATATTTATTTTTTTCCACACCACGGTTCATGTTTATGTCTGCAATAAATTTCCAAATCATATAAAATAATGCCTTCGCCTCGTGTTTATTTTCTTGATATAATTTTATGTTACCATTACATTGGATAATTAAATCTTTATTATCTTAAGAGTTTGAGGGTACCCATGTGGTATTTTATGAACAGACAAGTGTCTTACATATATTATATGTTCCTATAATATTATTATTTATAACATTTATAGGAGAGCCAACAATAATACTGATGTAAAAATATAGTAAGATTCACATCTTAACGCTTGCATAACTTAAGATTAATCTATCCTTGTTTAATGCCAGGCACCTTGAGGCTCCCAGTTTAATTAATTGATTGATCGACTTACCTGTAAGGATGATCGATCCTAATTATTTGAGCTGCTGTCCGTAATGATTATTACACCCTGTAGTTTGCATTTTTATGGCTGACTAGTACAAATACATACCAAGAAACAAAAAACTTGTAAACACTTATAATAAACCTGTTCGGCGTTGTGGATATCTAAATTAATCATTGCATTATTTAATAATAATTAGATCGCAAGGGGTAGGGTTAATTGGGTGGGTTGTGTAATAATCATTACGGATAGCAGCTCAAATAAGTAGGATCGATCATCCTTACAGGTAAGTCGATCAATCCATTAATTATTTTTCGCTGCTGTCCTACATGATTATTACACCCTGTAGATATACCAAGAAAAATAAAACTGCGATCTAATTACTGCTTATACAATTATATAATTAATATAAATAAACGCTTGACAAATAAAAAACGAAATAATTACAAAACATCATAAGAATGTAGAAATTATAAAATAATAACAATATTTTTTAAACTTTAACAAAATAATAACATTTTTATAAATCATTGTCAGTCTCATAATTAGTATTATCTAAACAACTATACTATGAAAATATCTATTGCCTCTCAGGTAAAGTTGATATCAAAGATCTTGCAAAATCGTATCTATTATTTTTTATTAATGGCTTGTTATAAAATTTTGCGAAAACCTTAGATTTTTAAGTCCACCCTGCCGTGGATCTAATTACTTCAATGTTGACGCCATTTCTGAATGCTTTTGAAGTACTCGCATGTCTAGTACTATGTGTAGAGAACTTTTCGATATCTATACCACTTCTTTCAAGTGTGTTTTTCACCCATCTAGCTAAAGTTTGGACAGATGCATTATGATGTGGTTTTTTCCAAGTTAAAAATAAATTATTGTTATTGTGTGGTCTTAAATTTTTAGTTTTCTCCAAATAGAATCTCAGGGTTTTTACTACACATAAACTAGGCATTTCTTTAAATTCCGGGAATATCAAGATAGGTTGAAATTTATTTGGTCCCGATGTTTTAATTTTTGCAGGTATCCTTATCTCTAAGCCTCCCCCTTCTTTTTCTGAAATATCTGTAATTTTTATCAGTGATAATGTCTGCATTCTATGAGCGGATAGTAATGCTATTAGGGTAGCTAATTTTTGACTTAGTAGCTCTAATGATAAGCTTTCAAGTGGATATAGACCCTGTAAATATCTTAAAACTATTTCAGGATCCCAGGTTGTTTCATATTTTGGTTGAGGAGGATTAAGATTATATACTCCCTTAAAAAATCTTTTTAAAATTAATTGGTCATTTGCGTTAAGGTTTAAAATCAACGATAATGATGCGCTATGAGTATTTAAACTATAGAATATGATAACCCGGATTTTGGAATTTTTGTGAAATACTGGAGAACTCTACTTAACTCTTATTGAAAAGGATTATATTCCTTTTCTTGGCAGAATAGCCACCAAATTTTTTAAACATTGACTATATTGTTTTATTGAATTTTCTGATAGGGAAGCTAAAAGGGTAGGTATTGCCTCCTCAGGAGTTCCTCTTATTGAAAAAGCTTTCCTGATAATCTCCCGGCCATCAATGGAGTTTGAGAATAAATTGAATGTGAGATTCTGCAAGAAATTTGAAAAGAGCAATTATTAAACTTAATTATTATGGGTTTTTCGGTGAGAAGTCTCTGGAATAGTGGATACCATGCCTGGCTAGACCAATTTGGTATTACCAGTATTCCAGTAGCTTTCTCTGATATTATTTTTTCTAGAACTCTACCAATTAATGGAAATGGTGGAAAAGCATAGAAATATTCCTTATCCCAACTTATTGTAAATGCGTCTACATATAAGGATTCTGGATCTGGAAATCTAGACACAAATCGATCACATTTCTTGTTATCGTAAGATGCAAAAAGATCAATAGTTGGTGTACCAAATTTTTCGATAATTCTTGTAAATCCTTCTCTATTTAAACTGAATTCTATTGTACCATCTTTTATTCTAGATTGTGTATCGGCTATCTCATTATTTAAGGAGCTAATGTAAGAGGCATAAACCAAATTATTTCTATGCTCACACCAATCCCATATTTGCTTAGCAATATTATTAAGATTTTTGTATCTTACACTTCCCATTCTATTAATACAGGCGATGGCTGTAACGTTATCTACTCGTAATAATATATTTGACCATACCTTATTTTTTGTAAAAGATTTTAAAGCGTAAAAAGCCGCCAATAACTTTAAATAATTTATATGGAACTCTTTTTCAGCTTCGCTCCAAAAACCGTGGGTCAATTCTTTACCACAATATGCCCCCAACCAGTTTTTGAAGCGTCAGAAAAAATCTCCATATCAAATGACCTCTTCTTGATACTTTGTTTGCTATCTTTGAGATTTTTCACCCACCAATTTAAATCCGTTTTAATATCTTTCGAAATCGTCATACAGCTGTCATAATTTTGGCCATTTGCAGAAAGATTTTTATATTTGCTGCGCTCCATGTTTTTTAGGTGAACCCATCCATATTTAACTGCCGGTTTTGTTGCTACCAGTGAACCTATAATTTTTGCGAATTCCCTAATACTACACACATTCTTTTCTTTAAAACGTTTTAAAATTTTTACAATATTCTCTTTCCGCTCTTTAGGTAACTTAAGATTCATTTCTGAACTATTTATAACAAATCCCAAATGAGTTATACTATGTTTTGGAACTAACTCACTTTTTTCTAGGTTTATAACGAAACCTAACCTACTTAAGAGATTTCTAACCTCAGTCGTATGACGATGGCATTCTTCTTTTGAGGTGGATATTATTAAGAAATCATCTAAATATGCTGAGCATATAATACCTTTTTCACGCAAATGTTGTAAAACCGGTCTTATTATTTTTGTAAAAATATATGGTCCTATATTTAACCCAAAAGGTAAACAATTAAATTCATATAAATATTCTTCAAATTTAAATCTCAAATACTTTTTGTATTTAGAATTAATAGCTAACAAAAAATAAGCGTCTTTTAAATTTATGCTAGTAAAATAACAGTTTTGTGTGGTCAATTTTAAAATTGTTCTATAATCTTCAAGTTTAAAGTGTGGTGCTAATATATAGTTGTTTAACTTTTTTAATTTTAAATCGTTGCTTTCCATTAGGTTTCTTTATTAAAAAATATGATGACAAGAATTGACCGTGTTTTGGTTTAAATTTCGAAATTGGCCCTGTGTCTATTAAGTTGTTAATGGCTTTTCTGTAATCTTGAAGTTCTGATTTGTTTATTGTTATCTTAGGTATATATTCTTGAAAAGGCACAGATTCAAATTTTAATGAAATACCTTTTATCCATTTCAAAACTTGCGAATTTTTTGTTATACCTTCCCACTGCTTTACAAAATTTTTAAGTGAACCTGCATATTTTACCTTATATCCTAATTCTTCCTCGGTCTGTATTGTTTCCTGTCTGGATGATCTTGTTTTCTGAAGTTCCGAATCTGGTATTCTGGTCGTTTCCTCGATGTGTTCTGAGGGCGTCGGTAGTTTAAAAAATAATCTGGCTTTTTATTCTGTAATCCAGAAGGTCCCGGTTGTGATATAGGTAATTGAAACCTGAAACGGGTAAACTTTTTGGCTTTTATTGATCTTCCCAATTTGTTTGCAGCGTCATTGGTTTGAATGGACTCCTTTAAACCTTTCCCAAAAAGGAAGTCGTCTATGGGACCCTCTCCTAGTACTTTACGCACTTCCTCTGTCATGTTAAATTTTGCGGGATATCTTCTATGTTCTGAAAGGCCGTGGTGTACGACGCATTGAAGTTGTGTACTATCTGCTAACGTCTGTATGATTTTCTTTGCGTCGAGTTTATTTGGTTCTACCAGTATCTCGGTTATTAAGGAACCAATAGCACTAAGGCTAGTACCTAACATATTCTGTAGGTTACTTAGATAACGGTCGTTTTTGGCATTATCTCTTGAAAGGCATACCTCTACTTCTTTATTCATCTTTGGTGCACACAATGATTCACAATTTTTGGATAAAGGGTACTTCTTTTGTAAGGCCTGGAGAATGTCCTTATCTAAACCCTTTTTTAAATAAGCATTCCATCTTATGCAGATATCATTATGTATAGGAGTACCCAAAAACTCCGTTTCTTCGGGATTTATTCCCAAAACTTCCGAAAACTTTCCCGAAGTATCCTCAGATATCGAGGGGCCATCTGAATAGATGGAAATTTGTTGGAATACACATTAAAAGAGTATTTTATTGAAAAAGAGACATAAAGTCAATCATTTTTCCAGTTATGTAATAAAGGAAGAGACATAAAGTCGATCTTTCCTACTTTAGTATGTAAACCTACCTTCTTCGGGACTATTATCCTCGCTCTCCGTCTGTAGATTATTTATGCTACCCTCGATTTCTTTTAATTTACTTAAGAGTTGATCCAACTGTAAGTTTTTTGAATTCATTTTTGGCACTTTTGAACTCCCAACTTGGTTTTCCTCATCACTACTATCACTGTTGTCTGTTATTTTATTCCATACGCGTTTTTTATCTTTCATTTTAGGCATATTTTAAAAACTCACAAAATAATTTCGACAACGAAAAATTCCCCTGTTGTATAGATCGCCCAACGAAAGTTTGGGACAGCCACGTGGCCTCTCGTTCAATGCGCCGTGGTTTTTTTACGAGCGTTACGATAACAACGACCGTTCTGAAAGCTTGTCAGTGTGGTAGCTAGAATGGTTTTGTAAACTGTATTTAGCTAAAAATATGCTGAGAGAGTTTCTGAGTTGTTTTTTAAATGTATGTATTTTTTTAGTTTAAAGTGGGCAGTAACAAATTTATATAAAATAAATTCTTCTTAATTATGTTGGCATCATACATTAAAAATTAATTTAAGATGTATAATATATTTTTATTTCCGTCCGCCACTGATAGAAAGACTCCACCTACCTGCGCCGACTAACACGTGGCTGTCACAAACTTTCGTTGGGAGACCTATACCAGCCAGTACAAATAATGCAATGATTAATTTAGATATCCACAACGCCGAACAGGTTTATTATCAGTGTTCACAAGTTTTTTGTTTCTTGGTATGTATTTGTACTAGTCAGCCATAAAAATGCAAACTACAGGGTGTAATAATCATGTAGGACAGCAGCGAAAAATAATATTTATATCAATGACATAGGCAAATTTTTTAGGTTTTGTAAACATAAAATATACTATGCGTTAAGAAATACCTCAGATTTCGAACTGATTCAAAGTGATATAGGCTTCTTGTTTACTGTAATAAAAACTTTCTTTTCCGGAATTTAAATAAATGTTTCTCAATTACTTTTTCTATAAAGCGATCTGTACATAACTTCCAAATTTTCTTAAAAATCATTTAATAAATATAGTCAAAGAGATAAAAGAAGTGTTTGGAATCTATATTGATTCAAAGTTTTTATTTGACCATCACATTAACTTTATTTTGAAAAAAGCTAACAGATCGCTGAGTTTTATTATCAATGGTTTGCAGCGTCATTGGTTTGAATGGACTCCTTTAAACCTTTCCCAAAAAGGAAGTCGTCTATAGGACCCTCTCCTAGTACTTTACGCACTTCCTCTGTCATGTTAAATTTTGCAGGATATCTTCTATGTTCTGAAAGGCCGTGGTGTACGACGCATTGAAGTTGTGCACTATCTGCTAACGTCTGTATGATTTTCTTTGCGTCGAGTTTATTTGGTTCTACCATTATCTCGGTTATTAAGGAACCAATAGCACTAAGGCTAGTACCTAACATATTCTGTAGGTTACTTATATAACGGTCGTTTTTGGCATTATCTCTTGAAAGGCATACCTCTACTTCTTTATTCATCTTTGGTGCACACAATGATTCACAATTTTTGGATAAAGGGTACTTCTTTTGTAAGGCCTGGAGAATGTCCTTATCTAAACCCTTTTTTAAATAAGCATTCCATTTTATGCAGATATCATTATGTATAGGAGTACCCAAAAACTCCGTTTCTTTGGGATTTATTCCCAAAACTTCCGAAAACTTTCCCGAAGTATCCTCAGATATCAAGGGGCCATCTGAATAGATGGAAATTTGTTGGAATACACATTAAAAGAGTATTTTATTGAAAAAGAGACATAAAGTCAATCATTTTTCCAGTTATGTAATAAAGGAAGAGACATAAAGTCGATCTTTCCTACTTTATTATGTAAACCTACCTTCTTCGGGACTATTATCCTCGCTCTCCGTCTGTAGATTATTTATGCTACCGTCGATTTCTTTTAATTTACTTAAGAGTTGATCCAACTGTAACTTTTTTGAATTCATTTTTGGCACTTTTGAACTCCCAACTTGGTTTTCCTCATCACTACTATCACTGTTGTCTGTTATTTTATTCCATACGCGTTTTTTATCTTTCACTTTAGGCATATTTTAAAAACTCACAAAATAATTTCGGCAACGAAAAATTCCCCTGTTGTACCAGCCAGTACAAAGAATGCAATGATTAATTTAGATATCCACAACGCCGAACAGGTTTATTATCAGTGTTCACAATTTTTTTGTTTCTTGGTATGTATTTGTACTAGTCAGCCATAAAAATGCAAACTACAGGGTGTAATAATCATGTAGGACAGCAGCGAAAAATAATATTTATATCAATGACATAGGCAAATTTTTTAGGTTTTGTAAACATAAAATATACTATGCGTTAAGAAATACTTCAGATTTCGAACTGATTCAAAGTGATATAGGCTTCTTGTTTACTGTAATAAAAACTTTCTTTTCCGGAATTTAAATAAATGTTTCTCAATTACTTTTTCTATAAAGCGATCTGTACATAACTTCCAAATTTTCTTAAAAATCATTTAATAAATATAGTCAAAGAGATAAAGGAAGTGTTTGGAATCTATATTGATTCAAAGTTTTTATTTGGCCATCACATTAACTATATTTTGAAAAAAGCTAACAGATCGCTGAGTTTTATTATCAGGACTTGTCATTATTTTAAAACCTTACTTTCATTAAGAACCTTATTTATCGCTTATGTAAACAGTATTTTTAAGTTTTGGATCATTCATTTGAAATCCCCAGTACCTACCTTATTTATATTAACAGATACGATTGTATCATTTTTCATCTTTTTGTGTTATAAGATGTAACGTTCGTTTTTGAGTATATATATTTGACTATATTTTTATTTATTTCAATTTTATCGCGCTGGTGCAGATGGTCGGTTCGCGTCAATTTGGTCGGAGAAAGTTTGTCACTTCGCTAGTAAATTATTTGAATTCATTCATTTTATCTTCGATTCTCAATAATAGCAGAATTATTTTCTCATTACCTTGGCCCTTCATTTAGTAAGTACATTTTTGCTTCAGTATTAATTTTTTATTTGTATTAAGTTATCCAAATTGCGGTGAATTTGTTATTTTAAAAATTTTACTAACACTTAATTTCAAATACATATGCTATTGTGAAAGGTCAGTTTTTTGTGGTGATAAAATATGTAAACATGAATTGTAATTAATTTTTTCTCGAAATTTGGAGAAACAGATTGCGAATGTATTTGATAGTAAATTACTTAAAGGTTGGAGTTTTGATTATAATTTTATTATTAGGGTATATTACCACTTTAAAAAAGGGCCCTATTAAGGATTACCGTAAAACAGAAAAGTTTCGCTGACTACAGACAGCCATGTTGATCATTAGAAGTCGACCGGTTTGGACACAAAGGAAGTTTCCTTGAAAGAAAACTCACTTCCATCAACGTTTGGATTTAGAGCAGTTCCGATCCACAATAAATCAAGCTCCAACAGGAAGAATCGAAATAAACCAAAGATAAGAGATTAAACTAATTTTTTTTTCACTAAACTTTTGATTGATTAAATAAATCAACTTAAAACTGATTTTACCGTTTTTTATTTGTTTGTCTGTACTTTGCGCCCCAAATTAATGTTTGGGAAGGGTTGGTAAAGACTCAGAAGGAAGCCACGACCCTCAGGAACTAGCCTAGGGTAATTTAAGGGTTACAAATTGGCGCCCAACGCCAATTTAACTTTTAAGGGTAAATTAAGCTACAAAGATTGTCATAACGCTCCATTCGTTTTATTTATTTACCTTGCCTAAGGTTTGTTTATTAGATGCAAAGCGACCACAACAGTGCTATTTTTGGGGTAGAGATGGCGCACTTGCGATTGTTTCTTACTTTCGCAGACTTTCAACATCAAATACCAGTCAGCCTATACCGGGGATGTCTCTTCATTAGTGACTGAACAGTTTGGTTTTGCCCTTGTATAGATTAATTAATATTTATATCTACGTCGCAGCATCATGTGAATTTGAGTTAGAAATTCTAACCAGGTTATGTACCTGGATTATGACAGCATTGCGCAAGATACGATTGTATCATTTTTCTTTTTTATATAATATATTGATATGGATTTTTCTTCATGTTGCATGTTCCTACAATGAAATGTTGGAACGTGATCCCTGATTTTAAATTGGTTGTCTAGATTAAGGATTTTTTTGATTCTGAATTGTTTTTGTTTAGTTTATAAGTTGTTTTGAAATTTTGATGAGGATTGATTGGATTGTCATTATATTAACTGGAGATTGTCATTAAGGAAATTTGTATTTTTTTAAAAATGTAATAAGAAAAATAAAATATAACAAATATATAGTGTGACAATAAATTTAAATTAAATAGAAAGTATATAAAGTAAAATAAAAAGAAAAATATATTGAAGAAGAAAATAAATTGAAACCAGACTAGTACAAAGGCAAATAGCAGAAGCCAGAGCAGAGCAGAAGAATGTTCAAGTAACAGTAAGAAGGAGTTGGAAAGTAGTAGAAAGAGGAAGATATAGAGAAAGAGTGGAACAACGGAAGAAGAAAGATTTAGAAAGAAGCGAAAGAATTTTTTTTTATATTTATAAAATTTATGTTTATAGACAACTAATTTGGAAATCATTGGAATCCACGACTGATAATTTTATTGAAGAAGGGTGTGCCGAAAGGAGGATCCATTTTAATTGGCACCCAACGTGGGGCTGCTTTGGCACTGAGGGTAAGAGATTTTTCTTAACTATTAGGTGTCAAGCTTGCTTTATTAAAAAACAAAGGTGTGTGATTCGGAGTGAAAGATTAGATAAATTATAAATAGTTGTATGAAATTAAGAGGGGGAAAGGATACTACAGATAGAATGTTAGAGCAAGGGGATAATATTGATAATCAGGAGAGTCAGGATGGTCAGGATAGTCAGGGAAGTCAGGGTAATCAGGTTGGTCATAATAGTCAGGGAAGTCAGGGTAATCAGGTTAGTCAGGATAATCAGGGTAGTCAGGGTAATCAGGATAGTAAGATAGGGGATAGAAGGGAATCATCATGGGAACAAATTATTGAAGCAATAAACAAGAATATGAACATAAATATGGATTCTATGAAAAAAGAAATAAAACAAGACATGAATAAAAATAAGGAAGACATGAACAAAAATATTAAAGCACTAAATTTAAATAATGGATTCTATGAAAGAAGAATTAAACAAGAATATGAATGCAATGAAAAAAGAAATAAAACAAGACATGAACAAAAATATAGAAACATTTAAAGATGAGATGAAGAAGCAAATGAAAATGTATAGCGAAACATTAGAAGAAACAAAAACAGAAATAAAAACTGAAATGATAATGAGAAAAACAGATTTAGAGGAATTACAAGAAGTCAAAATTAAATCCTCCTTCCGGAACACCCTTCTTAAATGAAAATTATCAGTCGTGGATTCAATATTTCCAAATTAGTTGTTTTAAAAACAAATTAAAAAAAATATAAATATACAAAAATTATTTTCTTCCTCTTCTTTCTACTCCACTTCCTTTTTCTGTTCTTCAACCCTTTCTCTATACCTTCAAATTTCTGATTTCTTCCTATTCGCTGCTTCTTTCTGCTCCTATACTTTCTATATTTATATCTTGCCTTTCTGCTCTCTTTAAATTTCCAACTCTCTGGCCTCTCTACTTTTCTATACCTTCTATCTCGTTCTTTCTTCTCCAATACTTGTAACCTCAACTTTTTCTTTCAGCTGCTCTACTTTTAATGTTCTGGTTCCTATTTCTAGTTTCTCTTTTAAAATAAGATTTCTTTGATTTCCTTTTATAACTTTTTATTAATGACATTCATATTTTATTTCAATAACAATCTCAAGTTAATATAATGACAGTCCAATTAATAATAATAAAAAATTCAAAACAACTTATAAACTAAACAAAAACAATTCAAAATTAAAAAAAATCCTTAATCTAGACAACCAATTTAAAATCATGGCTCACGTTCCAACATTTCATTGAAGGAACATGCACCATGAAGAAAAATCCATATCAATAATATATATATATATATATATATATATATATATATATATATATATTATAACATAATATATAACTTGCCAAGTATTTATATTATCTAAGTATATATGCCATAAAATAAACTTTTCCTTTTTTATAAAAATTTAAACCTTTAATATGCTGTTTTAATTAATATAGATAACTCTAGATATGATTCTAATTATTTATTTTATATTGCCCGAGCTTCTCTCATCTACAGAGCAGAGTTCAATATTTAGAAAATTTACTTATTGGAATTTAAGTTTTAATTTTATGATAAATAGAATTTAACTTTAATTTTAATTTAATTTTAATATTTTATTTGGTACGCCACTGGTAACAATGTCTAATGATTGTATCTATTCGTGATCTTTTAACAGAAATTAACCTTAAAACTTTATAAACGAATACTTTAAGAACTGTGTATGTGAAAATTATTAGTTTTAATCAAGATATTAAAGTGAAAATGAGAAATTATTATTATTCTTAAATCTAATGAAGTGAAAAATACTTTTATAAATGAAATTGAAAGTGGAAATAGTTTATACAAGTGGAAATCAAACTCACAAATGTTTATTTTTGTATAACAATACCGTTTTATTCCAATATTTTAAATCTTGTACCATATAAATCCTTTTCCAACCATATAAGTGACGGGTTTTTTTAATTCTTGAGGAAAACTGCTTCAATTATAACTAGTAAGTACTTCTTTGAATACTTTTCTTCTTAACTTGATAATATAATCTTCTTAACAATAATAAATCTTATTTCTGATTCAATATCTCTTCTTATAGTCTTGTTTTAAATCTTTTAAATTAACTTTAAATACTCTTTCTGCTTACCAATCTTATATAAAATTCTTCTATTTGACTTTATTACCAATATTAATATTAGATAATAATTCCTTACAAGTTTCAAAACATTTTATATATTCATGGTTTAAATCGATTTTTGCTCCCTTTTTAAAACACGACGTTAAGGGTTTTGTAATTTTTGCAAAATCCGGGATAAATTTTCTGTAATAACCTAGGAGACCTAGGAAGGCTTTGATTTCTTTAGTTGTTTTGGGAATTGGATAATTTTTTATAGCCTTAATTTTATCCGGGTTTGGTTTTATTCCCTCTGGAGTAATTATATGCCCTAAGTATGCGGTTTCCTTTTGAAGAAATTCGCATTTATCCAACTGGACTTTAAAATTTGTATCGCGAAGGCGTTGAAATACTTTCTTTAGATTAACCATATGCTCTTGCAGTGACGTAGAGTAAATTATAATATCATCTAAATAAACGAGGCATATTTTGCCTATTAAATCTCTTAAAACGTCTTCGATTACCCTCTGCTAGTAGAAGGAGCATTTTTTAAACCGAAGGGCATCCGTAAGTATTCATACTTACCCCCTTCGACGGTAAAAGCTGTTTTTTGGATATCATCAGGGTGCATCTCAATCTGATGAAACCCTGACGCTAAATCAAGGGTTGAGAAGTAATTACACTTCCCTAACTTGTCTAGTATATCGGATATATTGGGAATAGGATATCGATCATCGATAGTCTTATCATTGACCTGTCGATAATCGACAACAATTCTCCATTTCTTTTTTCCTGATGCATCGGCCTTTTTGGGCACAACCCAAATTGGGGATGACCAAGGCGAATAACTTGGTCTAATTATATTTTGTTGAAGCATTTTTCGGATTTGGGAATTTACCTCTTTCCTATGAATATATGGGTAGCGATAACTTTTTGAATAGACAGGTATTTCATCCTTAGTGAGGATTTTATGCTTGATTCTATTAGTAAATGTTAAAGCATTTTCTTCCCTATGGAATATATTGGAATATTTACTACATAGATTTAAAATTTCCCTTTTTTCTTCATCATTTAAATGATCTGTTCTAATTAAATCAATAATATCTTTGTTTTCAAAATTATCTAACCTGGGTTCAACACTCATATTATATAACTCAAAATCATTTTTTATGGCAATACATTGAATGGGATATAATATTGTAAAATTTTTATCGTCTTCCGAAGTATTATGAACTTCGACTAATGCCCAGCCGTTAATAGCCGTAGTTAAAGTTTCAGGTATTATACAATTTCCAATAATTTGCTGTGGTATTAAAATTTCTCCAAATTTGATTGTTACAGGAATTTTTACCTTTGAAACCGTTTTGCCAAACAAAAGTTTTGGATGTATTTCTTTTGGTGAGGCATTGAAATAAAATATTGGTAAAACTGCATTACGAGAAATTAATTTTAAATTAGGAATATCTATACACTACACATGCTTAAGCTTTGTAATAAATCTACTCCAATTAATCCATCAAATATGCAATAAAATTTATAAACATAAAATTTAATACTGGAATTTTCATTAAACTCTGAAAAAGCCGGTATAGTTACTGAGAAATTATGATTAGATTAACCGAAGGATGTTGACACCGTGAAATGATCTTCAACCTTGTAATCGGAGAAATACTTATCAACACATTCCGGTGATAAAAAAGATTTGGTTGCACCTGAATCTATTAGAAGTTTTAAAGGCGGTGAATTTATTTTTATATAAGGCAATTGCCGTTGATCGTGAGAATTATGATATTCTATCAAGTTTCCGAATTTTGAAGGCTGTCCATCTGAAAATTTTCAGAATTTTGATTTATATTCGAATCGTAAAATTCATTTTCGAATTTAGTTTCTTGAGAATTATTAAATTGATTTTCATTATTTTGCATTTCGCATTGTTCTACATTATGCAATTCTTCAGAAACCCAATTACGATTTTGTGCGTATTGATTGCGTGTGTTATTAAAAGATTGTCTAGAAGTGGTGCTCATGGGTTCCGGTTAAGGAAGTTGATTTCGATTAAAATTTGGGTTTGGTTTCCAAACATTAGTACGGGGACCAAAAACTTCTTGGTTAGTGAAAAATCTTTGATTGTTTACTGGTCTCGATTGAATATTTATGGGCCCGGTAGGAAAGGCATTATTTTGCTGGTTACTAGTACTAGGTTGAGAATAAGATTGACGATTATTATTAAAATTGCCAAAATTCTGTTGATAATTAGAACGATTTGAATTATTAAAATGAGGTTGTTGATTTCTATTAGAATTATAATTATGTTTTGGATTATTATTGTTATTTCTGTGGTTATGAGGATTAACTTTTGGTTGTTGTTGACCATTATTTAAATGAATTTGTTGCATATACTTAATATTATCTTCTTTTCTAATAAAATTAATAGCATCTAACAAGGTTTTGGGTTCTTTAGTACGAACCATAATACCATATGGATTACGCAATCCTGCTAAAAATACTTGTAAAGCTTGATTGCTATACATTTTTTGTTTAAATTTACGGAGATTAACATCTCTTTCATGTAATGCCAAATAATTAGACATAGAGTTCAACAATTTCCTGACTCTACCATGAAAGTCGTAAGGGGATTCGTTGGAATCTTGTCTTAAATTATTTAAATCTAAAGATAAACAGTTTTAATCTCTAGGATCACTAAAATTGCGAATAAGTTCTTGTTTTATTTCCTCAATAGTAGTACATCCACTAATATTAATTACTTCGCAAACTGGTCCTGTCAATTTACTAATGACAGTTCTAAAAATTATAACATTTTGATAATTTCGCGGATTTGTTGAATCACTAAAATGATTTACCATACTTTCTACGCTTTCGAAGAAAAATTGAAGTTCATTCTCGTTACCATCAAATTCTGGAATGGTTTCGGCATGAACTTTTGAAAAAATTGGAACAGACATTTTAGTGTAGTTTCTTTCTAAAAGACTATCACTAATATTTATTGAATTAAAACTTTTTATTACTGAATCTAACTCTATATCGTTCTCGCTGTCACAGATGGAATCGGAACAAATAGAGGAGTCTGACATGTACAAAAATAAATCAACTTACAGTATGGTTTTCATCTGCATTGAAGTCCAACTGCAATAATTCGGTATCGGTCTGGAATAACTGGTACCACTATAGTCCAAGGAATTGTCAATAACACTCGATAAAGTTCGAAAACTCAAAAATTAATTCGAAAGGTTCGAAAATAGTCACTTCACTATAGAAATAGTTAAAGTTGTCCTCGATGGATACTTTGTGACTATCCTACTGACTGCGCCAATAATATAACTCGGTTCGAAAACTTAGTTTTTAAAAAATTTTATTTTAATAATATTACAAAAATAAGAGACCGAAAGCTTTGAACAATAATATCAGACTGAATAATGAAACGAAAAAATGTAAAAAGAAAGCTATTGTCACGCCTTGCTGACTAGGATTAGATTCCAGGAAAAATAGTCTTGGTCAGCACGTTGCATTATATAATTTATATAAATCAAACAAATCAGCCACCTAGATAACTTATCTCAATTATTCAACAATTTCTACCACCATACATATTAGGTTTAGAAATTTTTGTACAAATCTACATTATAATCTCTACATACTAGATTTCTAATACAATTTCTAAGTTTTATTTTCTATTATATTTTAATATACTTTAATTTTTTTTTAGAATTTCTTATTTTATTAATGACAAATATGAATATTATGAAAATAATAAATATGGAAAATTTAGAATTGAAAATATATACACAGTTTACTACAAGTAAGTATTCCTTTATTTATTCAATTAATTAATTATTTTAAATCAACGCATGTATTTTACCATTTAAGTTTTAATTCAACTTTCTTGTTTTAATTTTCCTTTCCTTTTTAGTAATGAAGAGAATATTCTTTAACATACTGGAAAATGGAACTAAATTATACAAGTATCAAAACTTTGAACTCTTTTCTGGGATCAGGAGAATTCTATTTAATCATTTTATACTTTATTTTAAAATTTATATATTATCATAGAATCATATTTCATCTCAAATCCTCCAATTAAAATTTTTCAATCAAATATATCTTCCATATTTGAATAAAAATTACAATTTCCATTCCAAACATTGTATTTTAACATTAGTCAAGAATTATTTCTTAAAATTTTAATTTACTTTACTTTATTTACATTACATGATTTTCCTAAGAAAATCCATATTTATTTTAATAAAATCTTTTAAATTTCCTTTCTTTTCTTTTTACTTCTTATATGATTTATTTGGCATATTTACTGGCACAAATTATAAATATTCAAATCTAATAAACACAAAAAAAATTACAATTTTCCCCATTACATGAAAATAATACTTTCACTGATTATTTGAATGACTTATTATATTTTAACTCTCATTCAATCTTTATACATTCTTTTATGCTATAATTTTCAAAAAAAATTAATCATATCTATTACCTAATTATATACACCTAATACTACTATTTACAAGTTTTCATAAATATCATCTACCCTGATTCGCATTTCTAACATTAACCTGTCTATTGTTTTCAGCCCTATCTCGCCAATCATTATTTCGATTTCCTGTATTTCTATTTTCCCCGTGTTGACCATTTCTACCATTATTATCATTATTTTTATTCCACCTATCTCATGTGCCTCTATTTCAATCAAAATTAATATTGTTTGAAAAATCCCTATTTCTCCTATCAACATTCCGATTCTTCCAATTTCTGCTATTCCTATTATCAAATTCCCTATTGTCATTCCTATACCCAATTCCTCTAATTTCTCTCCTATTAAAATTAGTATATCCCCTATTAAATTCCCTATTCCTATCATTGAATCTTACACCACCATTATTCCTATTCTCATCCCTATTTCTATCATTCATTCTTGCACCACCATTATTCCTACTTTCATTCATCATACTACGTTCTAATCTTTGTAAATAATTCGATAAATTTTCCATTGTCTTAATATTATGTAAAGCTATGGTCTCTGTCACTTCATGATTGTATTGTCTTGCATTGTCTTGCATTGTTATAAAGTTGCATAGCATATGCATTATAATTTCTTCCTTTGCTATAGTCATATTTACCAAAGTATAGCTTCTCTCTGAATGCTGCCTGTTGTATTTCCCCCCAAAAATAATTACAAAACTGCATTTCAAAATCCTCTACAGACAATATTTGGTTTTCTTTATTGCAAAACCACAGTAATGGATGTCCAGTCAACATATTTCTAATTAATAATTTTTGTTCTACAATATCACATATACATTTAATTTTGCTCCTTACTATAGTTACAAATACCTTCGGATGCATGTGATTTATATTTCCATCAAATTTAATTCCCCTATCATTACAATTCGTCCAATAATTCGGAAGTATTCCTGTAGCATTACCCCTCACATTATTCTCCATTCTTTTCATATCCTCGGTGACCTCCTGAAATTTTCTTTGCATCTTTTCCATTTCCTGTTTTATTTTTATGTCAACTACATCTGAATTTTTGTTACATATATCTTTTTGTTTATCAACTTTGCCCTCTAAACTTTCAAATTCCTTTCCTAAATTGATCTTTAAATTTTCTATTACCTCTTCATTCTTTCGTTCTTGTACTCGAACTTGTTGTATTTCTGTTTTTATGACCACTGTTTGCTTATTTAATTCTTGTTCTATTGCTACAGGTAAAATTTCATTAATTCCCTTGTTTACTTCTGTTATTTTTAGTTCTACAACCTATTCAATTTCCTCTCTAATTTTTACCCCTGTATCCTGTATTTCTGTCCTTAATTTTATGTTTTGCTGTTCAATCTTTTTGTCACATTCCTTTTTAATAATTTTAACTTCTTCTCTGATCTTCACATTGTCTTCTTTTATATTGTTAATTTCACTTCTAAATATCTTAGTTATATCTTCTTTTTGCTGATCTAATTTATTATTCATTTCTTTTTTTATATCTTTTTTAATATCTTCCCTCATCTTCACATTATCTTCTTTTATCTCTTTCCTCATCTTTACATTATCTTCTTTTATCTCTTTACTTATATTCATCCCACTTTTCCCACTCAATCGATTTGCGAACACTCGCCTGGCGGCTCGTGTTCGCAAACTTCTTCGTTCGTGCGCACTTGTTGCACAAACTACTTTTGCATCCAGCCACTTGGTTAATACTGAGCAATGCTGCATGAAGGTGAAGGAGTAGGTTTGGTTTACTCTTTGACGGATAAAAATTGTAGGCTTTATAATACCTGAAGCACACACGCAAGTCTCACTTGTAACCAACTTTTTGACGTGACAACGTCTTATAATTCGATGGACGCAATCAAAAAACAAAAAATTGTGTATATTGTTACGTTCTAGGGGTTCAAAATAAAATCACTGCTGAACGAAAATGTCTAATTTATTTACACACTACAAACTAAACGAATTATAACTAAATAACTAAACTAACACACTAATTTATGTACAGCAATTAACTTCGATTTATATTCACTATTTTTTTTCACTTCGCAGATCGCTCGAATATTTAGACTCTCGCTGTTAACTTTTTTTCCAACCCCGTGGGTCGTGGCTCTCCGCTTATATACCTGTCCACTGTTTCCAGAACGTGCTTCGGTAACAGTTTCTCGTCGCGCGTAGAAGGAAAGGAATTATTCTCGATCGTACGCGTAGTCACCAGACTTCCGGGAATCAGTTGTTTACCTAGCGCTATCAGGGCGACAGAGGCGTACTAAGGGAATCTCACTCGTTACACTGCCCCCTCCTTAAGACGTTCGGTCCCCGAACACCTTGGTTGGTATGTCTGAACCTACAGGTATCTCCCTTTCTGCAGCTCCCTTGCTTTTCGAAATAGCAATCCACAGTCTTCTCCTTCATTGTGTTTCCGCCCGGGTTAAAAATGCACACGAGTATCTCTATTCCTGTCTTATGGAAAAGCACCTCGAGCATGTTCCCGACGACTCTCCAGTTGAGTTGATCTAGACCACAACCCAACTTAGGCACAGCCAGCTTCTTCACTTCCAACCTGGTGAGTTCGTTTCTTAGGTTCAGCAAGGTATTCCACATACTTCTATAGCTAGGCTTGTGATCGGAAAACCTCTTAGTCACCATGTAGAAGAGGTGACGATGACCGTCAGTGAGACTCAGAATTTTTCCGGGATGGGGCTGTTGTCTGGAGAGCTCAGATACACGACCAAACTTCTTCCTGAAGACTACTGCTATTCCCCTGGACATACGCAGATCTTCGGCGACACAATGAGCAAGGGAATAATCTCCAGGCACAGAGAAGAGGTCCTGCTGCTGCTCGGTGGTAACTCCGAATCGTGCCTTCCCAGTTCCACCATAGTTCTCCATGAACTGGTCGAAACTCATCTCAACATGCTCTGGGCTGGTCGTCCTTCTCAGATGGGTCTCGTCTTGTTCGTCGTAGTCCGCCTCGTATTTCGCCAACCGATTTACATGGACCACGCGCCTCTTGCCCCTTGGTAGTTTTTGTATACGGTACACTACATCATTGATCCTCTTTACCACTTTGTATGGACCCTCCCAATTCCTCTGTAGCTTAGGTGATAATCCTCTCTTCTTCTGGGGGTTGTACAGCCAGACCAAATCTCCAGCGTTAAAACCACCTTCTGTAGCTTTGCTGTCATAACGGGTCTTCATTCGGCCACTAGCAATTTGTATGATTTGTCGGACCTTTTCATGAATGTAGTGTAGCCTGCCCCTCAATATGCTCACGTAGTCCTCACCAGCTATCTCTGTTCCGGGCTTACAACCAAACTCTAGGTCACAGGGTAATCTTATTTCCCGGCCGAACATGACACAAGCTGGTGTCTCTCTAGTAGACTCCTGTACGGCTGATCTGTAGGCCATGGTGAACAGATGAAGGTATCGGTCCCAGTCTCTTTGATGGTCAGAGACCACTTTAGCCAAATATTTTTTCACAGTTTTATTCATTCTTTCGACTAGGCTATCTGACTGTGGGTGAAGAGGCGTTGTCCTGGTCTTCTTGACTCCGAGTATTTCACAAATGCTCTGGAATAGGCCAGACTCGAAATTTCGTCCCTGATCAGAATGTAGCTCCAGTGGCACTCCAAACCGACTAAACATCTCTTTTATCAGCACGTCTGCCACTGTCGAGGCCTCTTGGTTTGGGATGGCATGTGCTTCAACCCATTTGGTAAAGTAATCCGACGCCACCAATATGTACCTGTTCCCATCGTCGGTCTCTGGGAATGGGCCTGCGATGTCTATAGCAACTCTTTCCATAGGACTGCCTACGTTATACTGATTCATTGGCGCTCGTCGTTTTCCTCTTGGGCCATTCGTTGAAGCACAAAGTCTACATTTTCGGCACCAGTTCTTGACGTCTTCTTTGCAGTTGACCCAGTAAAAACGTTCTTTGATCTTTTCCAACGTTTTCTTGATGCCGAAGTGTCCACCGGAGGTTCCATTATGAAGTTTCTCCAATACTTCTGTCGTCCGACTCCGGGGAATTATCAGCTGAGTCCTAGCTGCAGTACCCTCGTCATTCTCGACGGACCTCTTCAACAATCCATCCTCTAAAATGATGGAGTCCCACTGCGCCCAGTAGGACTTGACCCTAGGACTCAGGTGACTCACTTCTTCCCATCTTGGTCTCTGTCCTTTTGCTTTCCAGTCAAGCAACATCTTTAGTTCGGTGTCAACTTCTTGGTCTCGCTTCAGGGATTCTGGCAGCCAATCCAGATCCACTACGGTTGTTCTTAAACAGAATTCCTTCTCTTCTGCTTTGCTGCAGTGTTTGCAGTCGGAAGGACAAGGTCTCCTAGATAATGCGTCAGCGTTGCCATGTGACTTTCCGGCCCGGTGTTCCACAGAAAAATGATATTCCTGCAGCCTTTCTATCCATCTCGCAACCTGACCTTCTGGGTTCTTGAATTGTAGAAGCCACTTCAGAGCAGCATGATCTGTTCTTAGAAGGAATTCGCGACCGTACAAGTATTTATAAAAATGTTCCATGGACTTGACTGCGGCGAGAATTTCTCTCCTCGTAACACAATAGTTACGCTCAGGCTTCGACAGGACCTTGCTGAAATATCCTATAACTCTCTCTTGGCCATTCTGAATTTGGGATAATATGCCTCCTATGGCCGTGTTGCTTGCGTCCGTGTCCAATATAAACCTTCCACTGGCCTGAGGATAACTTAATATAGGAGCTGTTGTTAGTGCTTGCTTTAGTCGATTGAAAGCATCCTCGCATTCGGTATCGCATTTGAAGTCCCTTCCATCTTCCGTCAGTCTTGTTAGAGGCTTCGCGATGTCAGCAAATGCCAAGACGAACTTCCTGTAGTATGTGCACAAGCCAAGAAAACTCCTTACTTGGTGCTTGTCCTGTGGTACTGGCCATTCTCGTACAACCTTGACTTTGTCCGGGTCAGCACTAATGCCATCTGCAGATACTACATGTCCTAGATATTTCACTTCTTTCCTGAAGAGGTGGCATTTCTTTGGACTGAGTCTTAAATTTGCAGTGCGTAGCCTTTCAAGGACTTCTCTTAAATTTTCCAGGTGTTCGTCAAATGTCCGGCCAAATACTATGACATCGTCCAAATAAACTAGGCACGACTTCCATGACAATCCTCGAAGAATGGTTTCCATTAATCGCTCGAAAGTTGCAGGTGCGTTACAGAGGCCAAATGGCATTACTGTGAACTGCCACAATCCTGTCCCAATAGTAAAAGCTGTTTTCTCTTTGTCTTTGGGATCTAATTCCACCTGCCAATACCCACTCTTCAAATCCAGCGTGGAGAACCATTTCGAGCCAGAAAGCGTGTCCAAAGTGTCGTCAATCCTTGGAATGGGGTAGCAATCCTTCTTGGTGACGTCGTTCAAACGACGATAGTCGACACAAAATCTGGTGCTGCCATCTTTCTTCTTTACCAAAACCACAGGTGATGACCAAGGACTATCAGATTGCTCTATTATTCCCTGTTCGTGCATGTCCTTGATTATATTTTCTGCTTCTTCTCTCTTTGCTATGGGAAGCCTTCGCGGTTGTTGGCGAATGGGATCTGAACTTCCGGTATTGATAGAATGCTTCACAACATTCGTCCTACCCATCTGAGTGTTGTCCATAGCAAAAACGTCACTGTATTCATGAATTAGTTTCTTCACCTTGCTAATATGTTCTGGTGCAAGTTCTGTGCAGGAAGAAGCCAATGTCTCAAATAATTTCTTCGAACTCTTCTCGCTTCTTGGTAGCGGGTTCTTCACATCCTGAACGCTTCCTGTCACACAAAGCACGGAACAGCTTTCTCCCAGGATCGTACCTTTCTTTAAGATCACAGGGTACATGTTGGTGTTCAACATTCTCACAGGAACTTCGTTTCCGCCTCTCACCAAGGTTTTTCCGACTAACAGTCCTTTCCCGAGGTTACTCTCACTGGCTGGTTCGATGAGTCTTATACAGCTATCTCGAAGGTCTCTATCTAAATACCCCTTCACTATGGTTTCCGCCTGTCCACGTAGGTGAACATCTTCGCTGAGTAAGACTCGAGTCGTGATATCTTCACATCCCAGGAATGGAATTTCCAGACTTCCGATCCTCAGAACATCGTTTCTCATATCCATCTGGAAGCCATAACCCTTAATGACATCCATTCCCAAGATGACTTCCTTCATGATATCTGCCACCAGCACCTCATGTTCGAGAGACCTGTCCCCAATGTTGATGACGATCCTCTTCTTTCCATGTGTTGGCACGTCTTCTCCAGTTGCAGTCCGTAAACGAACCATCGCTGGTAAGGGTTTTCCATTTCCGTCAACTACACTCGGCTTAACTATAGTTCGGGTTGCGCCAGTGTCGACTAACATTTTTACGGACCTCCCATTAATTTTACCGTCGACATAAACACTTGAAGAGATGGCCTGAATTACAACTTCAGGGGCATTGTCGTGGCGGGTCGGTTTATGCCCTTTCTTGCCAACCCGCTTTAGTTTTCCTGTTCTTGGCGTTGTGGTTTAACCGGCTTCTTGCAGTTACGCCGAATGTGTCCTCTTTCGCCGCAGTTCCAGCATCTTGGTCCACCATTACGTTTCTCCTGGAGAACTCGGCGAATTACTTCCTCAATTCTATCGTCGCAGACTGGTGAATCATCAAGCTGTCTCACTTTGCTCTGTCCTCTGTGAGAAGCTTGTTTAGCAGCTTCAAATTCTAGGGCATGGGCCAGGGCGTCATCTAGAGTTTTGGGTCGGGCCAACCGCAACGTCTGCTGAGTCTCTGTGTCTCTCAACCCATCGACGAAGGTCTGGACAGCAAGTTGTTCTAGGAAGCTGTCCGGTGCTGAAGGATAGGCCAGCCTTACCAACCTTGCTATGTCTGCTTCGAATTCCTGCAAGGTTTCTGCGCTCTTCTGATGGCGACTCTTGATTTGTGCGTGATACACTTGTTGGAGATGTGCATCACCATATCTCATTTGTAGTCTACTTGTCAGAGTCTTATAATCACCTTGTTGACTTACAGGAATGGTCTGAAGGATATTCAGTGCGTCTCCTCTTAATGCAACAATTAAGGCAGTTGCTTTCTCTTCATCGTCCCAGCAGTTGGCGTTGGCTGCTGCTTCAAATTGTTTCTGATAAGTGCTCCAGGGTGTTTTGCCATCAAAAGTTGGAGGTTTGATCTTTGTTCGCCCTGGCTCACCCCGTTCTCCCAGCTTAACAGAACAATATTTGTTGAAGTTCTTACTCAAACGCTCTTCCATGGTTTTCACATGTTCTTCCAATTTTACCTGCATTTCTTTCTCCATCTGCCATTTCTCAATCTGCCTTCAATGTTTCCAAACCTGTCTTCAAATTTTTCAATTTTATCGTTCACGTTGCCCATCTCGTCTTTTACGCTTCCAATTTCGTTTTTCAGTTTGGAGTAATTATTCTTTAACTCATTTTCAATCAATGTCAATTTATCTCCCATTTTCTTAGTGTTTTCTTCCATTTTCTTAGTGTTTTCTTCCATTTTGTTCTCCATTTTCTGGGTGTTTTCTTCCATTTTTTTCTCCATTTTCTGGGTATTCTCATCCATTATCTTCCTAGTATTTTTTTCCATCTTATTCTCCATTTTCTGGGTGTTTTCTTCCATTTTATTCTCCATTTTCTGGGTGTTTTCTTCCATTTTATTCTCCATTTTCTGGGTCATTTGTTCAAGGGCTTGCTTGAAAAATTCCATTGTCGCCTGATCCATTTTCTTCGTCTGTGATCTCGTTACTGGCATACAAAATGTTCAATAATAAAGTCCACAATTTAAATTAACACAGCAGTTTAATTCACCCCACACCTGACACCAATTGTTACGTTCTAGGGGTTCAAAATAAAATCACTGGTGAACGAAAATGTCTAATTTATTTACACACTACAAACTAAACGAATTATAACTAAATAACTAAACTAACACACTAATTTATGTATAGCAATTAACTTCGATTTATATTCACTATTTATTTTCACTTCGCAGATCGCTCGAATATTTAGACTCTCGCTGTTAACTTTTTTTCCAACCCCGTGGGTCGTGGCTCTCCGCTTATATACCTGTCCACTGTTTCCAGAACGTGCTTCGGTAACAGTTTCTCGTCGCGCGTAGAAGGAAAGGAATTATTCTCGATCGTACGCGTAGTCACCAGACTTCCGGGAATCAGTTGTTTACCTAGCGCTATCAGGGCGACAGAGGCGTACTAAGGGAATCTCGCTCGTTACAATATAGTATACCATGTGATTGTGGCAAAGTCTACATTGGGGAATCAGGAAGACCTCTTGAAGTTCGCCTCAATAAACACAAAAATTATCTTAAAAAAGAAGATATAGATAAATCTAAGATTTGTGAACATGCTTTTAATTTTCTGAATCACGAAATAAAATGGACTGAAACAAAAATTTTATGTAAAGAAGAAAATTCTATAAAAAGAAAATTAAAAGAAACAGCACACATTTTATTAAATCCAAATGAATGTATTTTAAATTTTACTTTGGATTTATCTAGATCTTGGATAACCACCTTAAAAAAAGAATGAGTTAATAATCTATATATCTATAGTAACCAAAAAACAAATCTAAATTTTAAAATCTAAACTTGCATAAAGAAGTATAGAGTAAAAAATTTTTATCTTTGAAAACGACAACCGATCTGGTTGTCGAAAGCTTAGAAACATTTTTAAAAAATTATTTTCATTTTTGTTAGGCATTTTCAGTTTTAAAAACGACCCTTGACAAATTTTACATATTCATCAAGATCAATAAGCAAGGGTCATTTTCAATCATTTTCAAAATATTGATTTATATTTTTTATAAGTTTGTTTTATTGGCAAAAAGATCCCAAAATAAAAAAGAAAATAGATTTTATTATGCCACAAAGAAGCTATCAAGAATATTTAAATATTATGAATACCTACTTGGCATGAGGCTGATTTTTTGATAAGTATAAGCAGTGTTTTTTATAATTATGATCTTGTGAAATAGAACTAAGGACTGGAATTTCCATTGATTTTTCATTTTTAACCTTAACGAAAGCAAAAGTATATTCTTTCACCCCGATTAATGTCATGAATTGTCCGTAGACCCGAGTTTTGTAGTTTTTGTACACAGAAATCCACGCTTACAAACTTAACAATGAATAAGGGTTACCGCCTCATCCAGCCATTATGAATAACAATACACACTCACAAAAATGGAAGTGATATATAATAACTGGAAATAAATAGTGACAGCTAGATTTATCTGCACTTGTCAATCATGTTCCAGAACATGCGCCCACGTCACCTGTATTTTATGGTTTTTAGGCTATGCACAATAGGCTAGGGCGAAGCTATAATGGCTTATGATACATGGTGCTGGATTAACTAATGGGGCTAGCTGAGCACTTAGAAAGTATAGTTAAATTATGGGTTTAATCCTAGGTAAATTCACAATAAAGTTACATTTTAATATTGAAACACGTATGGGGGTTTTTTACACAATTTATTTACAAAATTGTTAAGATACACTGAACTCTGCTGGATAACGTCTAACTACTTGACAATACAATGAACTCTTCTGAACACTTGACTTGAACTGACGTTAACTGCCCATGCATCCCCTTATATACAACATTATTTAATCTAGTCAGTGTGTTTAGAAGTTTCTAGAATTTTCTAGAAACATTATTTAAAATGGTCAGTTGATTTATTTTTCCAAACTTCTAAAAATCAACTGTCAACAACAATCTTTCAAATTAAGGTCCCTTCCTTTACGGTTATCCCGTTACACTGCCCCCTCCTCAGATTCATTCCTCCTGGACTGTTATTTCCTACATCGGAATCCCGCACACTCCCTGAGCCAGCCAAACTATCTTCTTGGAGTTGCTGCGCATCTCCACTGTGGTTATCCTGGTAAGGCGCCAAACGATCATGATGGACCACGACGGGTTTCCCTCTGGAAATTTTCACGATCCGATAAATGACATCGTTAATCTTCTTCATGATGGTGTAAGGACCTTCCCAGTTCTTTTGTAATTTGGGACAAATACCTCGACGCGGTCGGGGGTTATAGAGCCAGACTAAATCTCCAACTTGGTAATTTTTTTCCATTGTCCGTGTGTCATAGTACCTCTTTATCCGATCACTAGATAATTGTAGTTTTCCACGCACCAGGTTGTGTATATTCTCCATTCGATTCTGAAGGTCGGCGACATATTGTTCACGTGCCATTTCTTCACCAGGTTTACAACCAAACACCAAGTCACATGGTAGCCTCATTTCTCTACCGAACAGGACCTACGCAGGCGTTTGGCCAGTTGATTCGTTGATGGCCGATCGAATTGCCATTAGAAATAGTGGAATATGTCGATCCCAATCCCTCTGACAATCTGACACCACTTTTGACAGATAGTTGGTTATAGTCCGGTTCATTCGTTCCACCATTCCATCAGACTGAGGGCGCATCGCTGTGGTTCTCGTTTTGTGGATGCCTAATCTTTGGCAAACTTCTTGAAACAGCTTGCTCTCAAAATTTCTTCCTTGGTCTGAATGTAATTCTAATGGTACCCCAAATCGGCTTACGAATTCTTCAACCAATATATCTGCTAAAGTGGTAGCTTCCTGATTGGGAACTGCATATGCTTTAACCCATTTAGTGAAGTAGTCCATTACAACAAAGATGTACTTGTTTCCTACATCGGTTTGTGGAAGTGGCCCCAATACATCTACTGCGATTCTTTCAAAAGGACTTCCAACCAGGTATTGCTGCATTTCCGCCTTCGGTTTTCGGTGCGGACCGTTACTGGCAGCACATGTAGTGCATTTACGACACCAATCTTTAACATCATTAGTGCAATTTACCCAGTAAAATCTATCTCGGATCTTTTGCAGCGTTTTCGTGATACCCAGATGTCCTCCAGAACTATCATTATGCATTTCTTTTAAAATTTCCGGTACAGAATTTCTTGGGACTACTATTTGTTTCCTTGTTTCTGTGCCCTCGGAATTTTCTACAAGTCTTTTAACGAGCCCTCCGTCCAAAATTAAAGAGTTCCATTGGGACCAGTATGCTTTTAAAGCAGGAGAGGATGAGGATATCTCTCTCCACAACGGACGACGGTCCCTTCTCTTCCACTCCCGAATCTTTCTCAGAACGGGATCGTTTTCTTGTTGCTCCTCCAGCATAGAGCTCTCGTCTTCTGGCACAACCTTAACTAAGGCAAGTTTTTCCTCGTTCTGGTCCATACGGGTACAATGGGGGCAATCAGGTCGACATGGTCTTCTGGAAAGTGCATCAGCATTACGATGTCTGGTTCCAGGTCTGTGCTCGATTTCAACATCATATTCCTGCAGTTTTTCGAGCCATCTTGCTATCTGTCCTTCTGGGTTCCTAAAGCTAAGTAGCCACTTTAAACTAGCATGGTCTGTTCTGATCAGGAGTTTTCTGCCATACAGATATTTATAAAAGTGTTCGACGGATTTTACAACTGCTAACAGTTTCCTTTCGAGTTACACAGTAGTTCTTTTCAGCTTTCGATAAAGTTTTGCTGAAGTAACCAACCACTCTTTCCTTACCGTCTTGTAGCTGTGACAAGACGGCTCCAATTCCCACATTGCTGGCGTCGGTGTCCAGAATAAGCTTACCATCAGGAAGTGGATAAGCAAGAACAGGTGCTGACGTAAGCTGTTTCTTCAATATTTCAAACGCCTTCTGACATTGCTGATCCCAACAGAAGGACTTATCTTGTTCTGTCAAACGTATCAACGGTTTGGCGATGTCTCCAAAATTCTTGACATATCGTCGGTAATAGGAACAAAGACCCAAGAAACTTCGGAGCTGATGTTTGTCGATAGGGATTGGCCATTCCTGAACGGCTTGTATCTTAGCGGGGTCAACAGCAACGCCATCCTTGCTTACGTTATGTCCTAAATAGTTGACCTGTCTCTTGAACAAGTGGCATTTTTTAACATTCAATGTTAGATTAGCGTTCTGTAATCTTTTAAAAACTTCTTCCAGGTTGGATAAATGTTCCTTAAAGGTTTTACCCATTATGATGATGTCGTCTAGATAAACTAGACAAGTTTCCCATGACAAACCCCGCAGTATGTTCTCCATTAGTCGTTCAAACGTCGCAGGAGCATTACAGAGGCCAAATGGAAGGACCGTGAATTGCCATAACCCTGATCCACTGGTAAAGGCAGTCTTTTCTTTGTCTGCAGGATTCATTTTAACTTGCCAGTATCCGCTTTTAAGGTCCAAGGTAGAAAACAGAGTAGATCCCGCCAAAGCGTCGAGGGCATCATCAATCCTTGGCAGAGGATAACTGTCCCTCTTAGTGACATCATTTAGCTTTCGATAGTCGACACAAAACCGCATTGATCCGTCTTTCTTTCTCACTAATACCACAGGAGAAGCAGGAGAAGCCCACGGACTACTGGATGGTTCGACTATGCCATTTTGAATCATTTTTTTAAGGGCTCTGTCTGCTTCTTCCTTTTTAACTTGACATCCTTCGGGGTATCTGTCGAATCGGACGTGCATCACCAGTGTCAATTCTATGTTGTACAACATCAGTTCTTCCCAGTTTACTTTTAGAACCAAATACAGGTTTATAACGGTAAAATAGATCTCTTACCTGTTTCTTTTCTAATTTTGACAAAGAGGGGTCTAATTTTGTCATTAATTGTTCAATTTCGTTGGTCTCATCTGTTTCCGTAACATTTATCTTGTGAATTATGGCCATTACTGGTTCTAAACTTCCCATTTCCGTGTCCTTTCGGAGAAGAACTGGATGATCGTTCAAGTTGATAACTCGGATGGGTACGTCTTTGGCGGTTCTAACAAGAGTCTTACTCACAAGGAGTCCTTTTCCCAATTCATGGTCATGGTTCTTCGGCTCTATCATGGCTACGGCACCATCTGGCTCCAGTCCATCCAACCGCGCTGTGACGACACATTCGCAGCTTGCCGGAAGTTCGATATCATCGATTAGCTTAATCGAGGCATTGTCAACTTGTTTTCGGTGCAGGAATATTTCTTCATTACCAGTACGAAGGATACGTTGGCGAAGATCCAAATGAAAACCACAGTGGAGCATAACATCCACGCCCAGAACAACATCTTCATCAACGTCAGCCACCAGCACTGAGTAAACAAGAGAGGTTAAACCAAACTGTAGCGTCACCTGTATCTCACCGTAGACTCTAGCAGAATCTCCGGCAGCGGTACGCAGTTTCCAACTGGTAGGCCACATCTTCTTTCGCATAATGATGGATGGTCGAACGATAGTTTTTGTAGCTCCAGTGTCTACCAGCATGCTTAAGTTCTTTCCATCAATGAGGCCATCTACATATAAGCTGTCCACGTGATGTCGCAGAGTTGCCAATTTAATGGCGTGAGGGGCTTCGGGAATGTTTGGGGTCGATTTCGCCCTCCAGGAGTCGACCCGTTCTAGTTTTCCTGCTGCTGGGGTACTTCAGCAGGAGATTTTTCTTTTTGGGGGCAAGTATTTCTTATATGGCCTAGTTCTCCGCAGTTCCAGCATCTCACTGGGCGCCTTCTTTTTGGAGATAACTTCATTAACCTCTCTACTACCGCTTCAACGTCGCTGACGGAATGAACAGCATGGTCGTAGTTACCGAAGACCATCGGTGAAGGTTTGGACTGCTAGGCACTCCAGGAAATCGTTTGCTGCATTTGAATACGCAAGTCGTACCATTCTTGCTACATCCGCCTCAAATTCCTGGTTAGTTTCTCCATTTTTTCTGTTTTCGGCTCTTTAACTGCATTCGGTACACCGGTTGTAGATGAGTTTGACCATAACGCATCTCTAGACGATTCACCAATAACTCGAAGTTGTCAGCTTCATCCGGTGTCAATGATTGCAAGACGTCTAAAGCTTCGCCTCGCAGAGCTACGGTTAGGGACAATGCTTTCTCCTGTGTTGACCATCCATTAGCTCTGGCCGCTGCGTCGAATTGTTTCAGGTAATTTGGCCAGGAAGTCTTCCCGTCGAAGGTCGGGGGTTTCATCGTCGTTCGTACCTGGGTAGTCTCCCCATTTCCTCGTCGGTCGACGTCTACGTGGCAGGTTTCCATCCTTGCTGGCTCGTCATTCGTCCTGATAGCTCCTCTTTCATCTGGGAAAGTTGTTAAATTTGTTCTTCTTGTTGGCTCGTCATTCGTTGGGACAGCTGGGACATATCTTCGCGCTGGCTCTTCATCTGACTGGATAGCTCCTCTTGCTGGCTCGTCATTCGTCCTGATAGCTCCTCTTTTAGCTGGGAAAGTTGTCGAGTTTGTTCTTCTTGTTGGCTCATCATTCGTCCTGATAGCTCCTCTTGCAGCTGGGAAAGTTGTTGAGCTAGTTCAGAATTTGCTTTTTGAACTGGGTCTTCGAACTCCACAGCGTCAGGGTCCAAATCATTATTTACATAGTATTCACGGAGCCTTCTTAACAATACGGATTTGCTTCCAGTGGTTTCCAACTCCAATTCTTCGAGCTCTCTTCTGAGCTCAGCCACCAATAGTTTATTTATCTTTTTTCCAGGCAATCTTGTATCTTTACCCCACACCTGACACCAATTTGAAACACGTATGGGGGCTTTTTACACAATTTATTTACAAAATTGTTAAGATACACTGAACTCTGCTGGATAACGTCTAACTACTTGACAATACAATGAACTCTTCTGAACACTTGACTTGTACTGACGTTAACTGCCCATGCATCCCCTTATATACAACATTATTTAATCTAGTCAGTGTGTTTAGAAGTTTCTAGAATTTTCTAGAAACATTATTTAAAATGGTCAGTTGATTTTTTTACAAACTTCTAAAAATCAACTGCCAACAACAATCTTTCAAATTAAGATCCCTTCCTTTACGGTTATCCCGTTACAATATAATGTTTCACCTTGTATTTATAATCCTAAGAAACAACATTTCTAAAATTATTTTTTTTAGAACTATAAACTAAAAAAAATGCTGTAATGTCAACTTCAACAGCACAACTGACTGTAAGCAAGGCGAAAGTCTTTTGCGGAACATCCTTAGAAGATCGATGCCATATGTAACAAGGATTTTATTAAATAGTCTTCTTGCATGGGGAAAATACTTGCCTCGATGTTGCATAACAAATCACTCCTTCATTTGTTTTTTTCAAAAAATTTTGATAAAGAATTCGGTAACAGCGACTTTTTCCCTTATCATTGATAGCTTTTACAGCCTTATTAAAAACTTAAGTAATATAGCAACCTCTAGTATTCTTTCTTTTATAAGTTTGCATTCTAAAACAAACATTTTATACTTCTGTTAAAATTTTACCGTTAGTTGGGCAACTGTTGCTCAACTTACCCCAACCCGAAAGTAGGTAAATTTATAAAAAAAAAGGTTTAAATTATATCTAGTATCTCTATTAATATCAAAACACTTACCTGATTAAAAACGGATAACATTTGACTGTCACAGACAAAATATTCCGGCTTACGGCAAAATAAACATTGCACGTGGGTACTTATCTCGATCGCGAAGTCGCAACTGGCGGTCGTGAGATAAGTTACTCTTAATCAACCCCATCTTTTGGCTATTTGACGCGTTTGCGTGAGGTGGATAGTTTCCGAGATATCTTAATTACATCTATACTCAACAAGCCCCGCCCTACCTTATTAGAATAATATGAAGTAGGTATCCTGGAAAATACAACTTTCGATGCTAGAAATCAAGAAAGTGATGAAAATATTGATGTACAAGTATTAGATTAAATAAAAATTAATTAATTTTCTGATATCAACACAGACATTTAAGAATTTTCAAGCAAAAACAACGTTAATTTTTAATTCCACATGATGAGCTCACAACCTCCACGCGGTACACATTCGGTCACACTTACGCATACCGCCGTCTCTAATCCATTATTGGGTTTGCGAACGCAACCTTTTACGTGAAAACTTAAATTGTTCTCGATATTCTCTCGTCAATGATTGTTAACATTGATCCAATAAATAAATTGAATTATTTTTCTGAAAATCAAAAAACTAATACAAACACTAATTGATCTTGATACGACCTTTACCATGACCACTAATCTAAATCAAATATGAGTTTCTCATATTATGACTGTTGATCCATTGCCCAAAACCTACCACAATCAAGTGGATACAAAAATTCAAATTGAAAGGAATTTCCCATTTGATTTCAACAGGGGTATTTCTTATTGATAAACAAGAACCGTAAATGAAATCAAAGTAATTATATTACTTAAAACCGGGCATCATATAATTCTTCTTTTAATTTTTTATTAAACATTTGTCTTTAGAGAGTATACAAACAAGAAAATGTCATTGTGGAGAAATTGAAAAAAATATCCTATCAGCAGAACTTTAACCTTTACCCTTACAAGGTGACTCTAAACCGCTTCACCCACAGATGCTTTATTAATTAGTCAACGCTTTGATGGTCATGATTTAACTTATCTCAGTTCCGACACATACTCATTTCTTCCTGAAACACATATAAGTGTGATATTAAGAAGAGAAGAGATTTGAAACATCTAATTCATTTTTTTTGGACTCTGTCTTATATTTTTATTCGGTTAAAAAACCGAAAACATGGACTTTTAGTACATTAATTATTTTTAAGATATCATGGGATTTTTTAAATTTAGAAAGTACACAAACAAGAAAATGATATTAAGGAGATCAGTTTTAATTTAGAAAGTATACAAACAACAGGACTTGAACCTTCAATCTTTCCTTTACGCGGTAATGCGTAACCACTTCAGCCACAGATGCCTTACTAATCAGTCAGCACTGTCGATGCGACATTTTTTCAATTTCTCCTTATTGTCATTTTGTTGAAGGGATATTTTAAAAATAATAAGTTTACTAAACAATGATCTGTTTATTTTTTTTATTTTAAAAATGGAAATAATATGTTAAGTGTGTCCAATATTATTTGTTGTATTTGATTTTAGCCAGGTTTCGATATTAAAATCTTTGTTTTATACAAAATTATTATTTACATTAAATTTACGTAATATGAAGAAAGCATTTTAATGATTAAAAACCTTTTAACTGAACATACTAATTATATAAACAGTTAAAGCTATTTGAGATCAAAAAACTAATTTCTTTAAGAGAGAAACGAGTAAGGGGAAAAGTTTTCTGTACATCGATCGGACGCTGTCTATCTATAAGCAAATTTCAACACACTGAAAACAAATTTTAACTAATTGTCCAAGATGTGACGGTAAAATTAGTAGAAAACCTTGCAATTTTTTTTAGATGCATCGATTTGAATGAAAATTTGTAGGTAAGCTTAATATACCCTTGTGGTGCCCTGTTTGGTATCACTAAAACACTATTTATTATGAACTTCTTTATTTTAACGCAATAATAATTTAACTATTTATTTTAATGCAATACAATACAATATAATGTAATAATGAATATAATCATTCGCTAAGCGATGCAAAACTAAACATGAGTCGTATATTTCCTGTAATGATTCACACTATTATGATTAACAGGATTCATCAGTAGCGGGTCTCCACATCCCTCCTTTTTTCACGAGTCTGAGAGGTGGTAGATTCGGGAGCGTCGAAGTAGTATCCAGATCCAGGTTTCCTTGGTTGGAACGCTGAATATCGTCCGTGGTTGATCCGGTATTACCTAGAGGTGAAGAAATGGTTTCAGGTGTAATTTCTTCACATGGCACTTTCTTTACGTGTGCCACGTTTCGTTTAGTAACCTTTCCATTTCCGAAGAGTGTAAGCTCATTTCAATTTCTATCCAGAACTGTATATTCTAATTTATCAAAATTTGGGGTAAGCTTATTTGGGAAATGTGTATTCTTTAGGAAAACTCGATCACCCTTCTTAAAATCATTTATAGTAGCTCTTCTCCTACTATCTTCCTTCTTTCTCCCTTTTTCTTTATTAATTAGATCTCGATCATAGACTTCATCATCCAGATTTTCTACTACTATTTCCTCAATGCATGGTAACTTGTCTCTGATTTTCCTATTAAACAAAAGTTCTGTTGGCGATTTCCCCGTAGTACCATGCGGTGTCGTATTATACACCATAAGGAAAGCCATCATTTCCTTTTTATAATCCTCATCCCCCTTAACGTAGCTAATCTATAAGCGTTTTTTTATGGACTTATTTATATTTTCGACTTCACCATATGCTTGTGGCCAATAAGGGGGTGAGTTGACTAGTTCAATGTTATTGGTGATGCAGAAATTTTTCATTTCTTGACTGGTAAAGTTAGTGGCGTTATCAACTTTTATCTTTTTCGGTAGGCCTAATCTACAAAACACTTCTTCTAAGGCCCGGATAACTGCTGCTGAAGATGTCGATGTTGTGAATATAGCTTTAACATAACGAGAGTAATAGTCGATTAACACTAGTAAGTGTTCTTTATATTGTTCTCCTGACATATAGTCAAGAGCCAGGTATTGCCATGGACCAGCGAGCAATTGTTGTCTTGACATTGGTGCTGGTTTGTTTGGTTGTCCAACTAGTACACATTCCCGACAACGCTTGACATGTTTTTCACATTCACGATCTATTCGTGGCCACCTTTTCATCACAGTTTCTCCTGGATGTCCTTCATGCGCAAGTTCCAATACTCGGTTTCGAAATATTTGGGATATTACTAGTTTATTGCCTCTTAGAAGTATTGGTCCCATAAAAGTCAGTTCCAGACGAAATGGATAGTAAGCATTCATATCATTTGTTTCCCAAGTATTACCTGCAAGTTTTCTTATGGCTTCTACAATTTCTGGATCTTTTTTGCTTCCGGCTATTACTTCTGAAATTGAAAGTGCTCTGGGAACAACTTCTTTAATGACGCATTGCACATGATGTTCGTTTGGTTCGTCAAAAGTTTTGTCAAAACATAGCTTGCAGAGTCTAGATAAAGGATCGGCAATGTTTGATTTTCCAGACTTGTATACAACTTTAAATTTAAATGATTGAAGTCTTAATAGCCATCTTTCAATTCTAGCTGGAGGTTTCGACGTAGGTTTAAATATGACTTCTAATGGCTTGTGGTCAGTTACTAATTCTAACTCTATTGCCGCTAAATAAAAGTAAAATCTTTCTGTGGCCCACACTAATGCCAGACTTTCCTTTTCAGTCTGAGAATATCTGCGTTCTATTGGTGTGAGGCTTTTACTTGCAAAAGAAATTACCTGGGGCTCGTTGTTTTCGTCAAATTGTAGTAATACTGCTCCCGGCGCAATAGGACTTGCATCCGCCACTAATTGTGTACGCCTCTGTAGACTGAAGTATGCCAAAGCAGGTAACTTTGCTAGTTCTTCCTTAAGCATCTCAAAGTTGTCTTGCTGTAGTTGTCCCCATTGGAATTTGGTTTCTTTTTTCAAAAGATGTCTTAGTGGTTCCGTAAGATCGCCCAAATTGGATATAAATTTACATAAATAGGTCACAAGACCTAAAAAACTTCTTACTTCTTCGTTGTTTGTTGGAGCTTTAAAGGTGCGAATCACCTCAATTTTCTGTGGGTCTGGCTCAATTCCTGATGACGATAGTATGTGTCCCAGGAATTCCATACGGTCTGTCTTAATATGACATTTCTTTTCATTTAGTTGCACGTTGTAATTTTTTAGTACTTTTAGTACATCTTTTAAATTTTTGTTATGTTCCTCCTCAGTCTTCCCATATACTATTACATCATCCAAATAGTTAAGGCAGTTCTTACATTTAGCAAGCATATTTTTAAATGTCCGTTAAAATATTTCTGGAGCCGAGTTTATTCCAAATAGTAGCCGTTTGTATCGAAACAACCCCTTATAAGAAATAAAAGTAGTTATCGGGCGGCTTTCTTCCTCCAATTCTAACTGATGATATGCATTTGTTAAGTCCAATCGGGAAAAGTATCTGGCTTTACTCAATTTTGTCATGAAACTTTCAAAAGTTGGTAAAGGAAAATTTTCTCTACGTATAGCCTCATTGGCTCGGCGCATATCGATGCAGATTCTTATATCTCCATCTGGTTTAAAAACTATTACCATAGGTGATATCCAAGGACTATAACCGTTTACTTCTTCAATAATATCTTTGTCGAGTGCTTCCTTTAATTTCTTTTCAACTTTGGATTCTACAGCAACTGGGATTTTTCGCAGTGGTTGTTGCACTGGTTTTACGCCTTCGTGTATTGTAAGTGTTACTTTAACGTCTTTAATTTTTGGGAAGGAAGTGGCTTTTTCTACGTAATTTATTTCTCCGGTTAAGCCCAGCTTTAAAACTCTTAAAGAAATCGATGCTTCTTTTCCCAGAAGAGAGATTGTACCATGTTCTACTACAAGAAAAGACTGAACAGATTCTCTATTATTTCCAACACATATGGGTGCTGTAAATTTACATTTGATTTTCAGTGGTTCATCTAAAGCATAACATTTTATATTACTCTTCACATCTTCCTCGACACTAACTAATGAAACGTTGTTTTTACAAAGTTTTTCCCAATCTTGTCCGCTAACTACATTACACGATGCTCCTGAGTCAATTAACATGTTTATAGGAATATTACCAATTTTAACACTTATTATTCCTTCTTTGCTATCTTCGATAGGAATTGCTGAATTTCTTATTTCAAAACATTTAAAATTATTCCTGACACTAGTTGAAGGTGACTCGTCACTGTGAGCTGCTTTATTAATAAGATGAACTCTGTTTCCTTTTTATGACTAGGTCGAAAATTCGATGTGTTAGAATAAATTTAGCGATTACCTTTTGCCGTTCTGCATTTTCGTGCAAAATGCCCTATACGACCACACTGATGGTATTTAATATTTAACGCAGGACAACTTTTATGTTCTGAAGGATGATGATTATTGCCACATCGAATACACTCCAGTTCTTTTAGGTGTCTTCCCAATTTTCGTTTTCTTGAACTTTCAAGTCGGTTTATTTGTGAGGTGATTCCATCTGGTTGAGATATCACTTTATTTTGCATAATATTACTTTGATTCTTGGTTTGTTCATATATTTGACACTGTGCTATGACTTCATATAATGACAATTCTTTTTCTAATAGCTTTCTTTTTAAATCAACTGGTGCCCAAGTGTCAATTAATTTATCCCTAATGCTTATTTCACGAGCTTCTTGTTCAGTTCTTCCAAAACAACACTTATTTGCTTGGGATCGGATTTTTATAAGGAATTTGTTTAAGTTTTCGCCTTCTTCGGGCTTCATATTGCGAAAACCGTGCCTTTCAAAACACGAATTTTGTTTCGGTGAAAAATGATTTTCAAGAGCATCTATTAGAATCTTAAATACATCATTATTTGTTTCGGGATCGTATTCTGCAATAGCTCCTGGCAGCTCAAATGCAATTTCTTGTAACTGTGGACCCCCAAAATGTAAAAGCTTATTTTTCCTTTTTACTACGTCGGTTATCTCTTCGGCATCTAGATAAAATTTCACAGAGCGTACCCATTTTCTCCATTCACTAGCCAATAGTTCCTTATCTATGGTATCGCAAGGAAAACGTTTAATTGAAGAATCAATTTCTCCTAAAACAATAAATAGCTGTTTTAGTATTTTCTAGTAGAATTTAATCCACGCCAATAATCTTATAGTAGACTTTAATCCACACCAATAATCTTATAGTAGAATTTAATCCACTCAACGACTTCGTAGAATTTAATCTACGCCAATAATCTTATAGTAGAATTTAATCCACTCAACAACTTCGTAGAATTTAATCCACTCTGTTTTTTTTTTGTTAGTTAGTGTAAACGACATTTACAAACTTTTATCGTTTTCCAATTTTATTTATAATATAATTTATTACTTAACTAATTACTTTCCTACTTAATAACATTTTTTTTTAGAATATAACATAACTACGTATATTTACCTTCGTCGCCAATTTGTGGTGCCCTGTTTGGTATCACTAAAACACTATTTATTATGAACTTCTTTATTTTAACGCAATAATAATTTAACTATTTATTTTAATGCAATACAATACAATATAATGTAATAATAAATATAATCATTCGCTAAGCGATGCAAAACTAAACATGAGTCGTATATTTCCTGTAATGATTCACACTATTATGATTAACAGGATTCATCAGTAGCGGGTCTCCACAACCCTCTACTTCAAAATCCTTCCTATGCCAATATGTGCTTTTCCTCTGGTGGCGGTTACCACCCCAGCTCGGGGGTGGAAAATATTTATAAAAAAAAACATGGTAATCGCTAGATTAGTGAATTTTAAGACAAAAATGTTCTTTAGAGTTTTTTCGAAAAGACAATACTTTTGGAGTTATTGGTAACTGAAAGTTCACAAAATAAGGCAAACAAACCCCCATAAAGGTGGCTGACCCAAAGTGGAAAAAATTGTCGAAATTTATGTCAAAATTAGGTGCTTTTTAGGTGCTATTTAGGTGCGCACAACAAAAATTAGGTGCACTAACCGTTTTTGAAATATTTACGAAAAACCATGGGACCGCCAGCCTTTAACAACCTAGCTGACCCATAATAAAAAAAAAACAATAAACTAGGATTGAATAATCTTTAAATTAAGTGCTAATTAAGTGCTTTTTAAAACACAAAACATAAAATAAAAAATTTAAAAATTAAACGTATTAAAATTGAATATATTGATTGTGTATGGCAAAATCTCACATTTCTTCTTACACTTTGAACCAAAATGGACATCGGCAGTTTAAGAACAGTTAGAAATCGGTAAAAAAATTTTGTCCCGTAATTTTTTTAATGGATAATTCGGAAGGTCAACACGAAATTTTTTTTTTATTTTTTTTTAACTCGGACCGCTGAGCTGAGACTTGCAACCGGTCATTTCCGGAAATGATGATTAATTTAAAATTCACTTTGTCAGAGATTTAAGTGCTCATTAAGTGCAATAGTTTCACGAGCAAAATAAACTGCTAATGAGGAATTTCAACTGAAAATATTTGGCCAAAGTTTTCTTGTGTCTCAACTAAGAGTATCAATCTGCACTTTTTAAGCACATAGATCATTAAAATTTTCTTGTAATTCTATTACTTAATAATTCTCTCGTCCGAAATGAAATAAATTTTTTAATTTTTTGACCTGGGATCACTGAGCTGATATTTCTTACCGGTCACTTCCAAATATAATAATTATTATAAAAAACTTTTTGTCAAATATTTAAGTGCTCAGTAAGGGCAACAGACTCAATAGCAGAACAAACCGCTGATGAGCCAAGTCAACCTAAAATTCTTTGTCAGAGATTTAAGTGCTGATTAAGTGCAATAGTTTCACGAGCAAAATAAACTGCTAATGAGCAATTTCAATTAAAAACATTTGGCCAAAGTTTTCTTGTGTCTCAACTAAGAGTATCAATCTGCACTTTTTAAGCACATAGATCATTAAAATTTTCTTGTAATTCTATTACTTTATAGTTCTCTCGTCCGAAATGAAATAAATTTTTTAATTTTTTGACCTGGGATCACTGAGCTGATACTTCTTACCGGTCACTTCCAAATATAATAATTATTATAAAAAATTTTTTGTCAAATATTTAAGTGCTCAGTAAGGGCAACAGACTCAATAGCAGAGCAAACCGCTGATGAGCCAAGTCAACTCGAAATTCTTCAGTCTTTAACAAAGTGTGTCATTCTGCACTTTCTACGCACTTAAAGACTGGTACAAATACCTACGAAATAATCCCATAAAATTTCCTTAGTTTTTTTTGCGCGTAGCTCCGGTAATTAATTGACTTTTATCTCGACTCAAAACTTCTCTGCCGTTTTTTATCTCTACTCAAAATGAAGCGCACCTATCTGAATTACTCAAAAATTATTTATACCATTACTTTTCTACTCCAAGACATTTCAACTAAAAAACTGGAACAATAGGTAATTATTTTTTTTATTTAAATTTTTGCTAAAAATGTTCTATCTAATGGTACGTGTCCACTTGAGACAAAATAGTCTCGAGATCAGTCTCGAGACTGCACTCACAAATGTATACGGGTCTGAGAGAAGTCTCAGAGACAAGTTGTGACAAGTCTCCGAGACTGAGCTTGTCACAAGTGGACATGCAAATTCCTGTACTTGAGATCTAGTCTCCAGTCTTCTGTATGTGTCAGAAGAGCTGAGACTAGTCTTGTGATCTTGTGGTGATTGTTTTTAAAAAAATTAAAAACGTTACTAAAAATTATTAAAAATTATCTACGTTATTACTACTATACGTTATTACGTTATTACTACTTAAAATTACTAAAGTTATCAAAAATTACAAGTTATTTTAACTTTTTGTTCTATTTTTTCATAAAAAATTGCCCACCCCACAGGTTAATGGTCACCCTTCGTTTTTTAGCTTTAGGTGTCTGCATATTTATTTTTTTACAAGTGCTGTCACACTTGTAAAAAAATAAATATGCAGACACCTGAAGCTAAAAAACGAAGGGTGACCATTAACCTGTCATGCACCGAAATCACATTTCGTAGTTTTGTATCTTTCTTAACTATCTGGTGTTTTACTAAATCTAAAAGCAATTCAAACTACACAGCAGACATTCAAATAAAATTTTTGAACTGCTGTGCATCCTCCAAACGCAACTCATTTACTAGAGTTGAACCAGCTCCCAAGTACATTCGACGATCCACCCAATTTCTCACCCAACACTTCTTTTTTTTTCATTTTTGTTTTTCTTTTTTGTACAATCTTATACGCGATTATAAAAGCTAGTGCCTGACGTGAATCCATTTTGAAGAATTCGACACTTGGACACTGCACAGTGTAGACTGTGTGTGTTGACTCTCAAGTCGACACGGAATTGTCTTGGTCTCGAGACTAAATGTCACCAGCGAGTCTCAAGTCGCACGGAATTGTTTTGGTCTCGAGACTAAAAGTCACCAGCGAGTCTCCCATGCCTGTCTCGAGACCCAATTGATCTCAAATGGACATCATCCTGAGACATATCTCGAGATTTTCTCTCGAGATTTTGTCTCAAGTGGACACTTAGCTTAAGAGAAAAATTAAAGTAGTAAAACAAAGGAATCAACGAATGTTGAACTAACCTATTTAGCCTTGCTTATTTTAGAGTAGAGATGGAAAACTATCATTATTTTCAACAATTATCTCTAATTGTTATTTCAACTAGTAACAATTTTCAAAAAATTATCAATTTTTCTATTAAACAATATTTATTTTCAACACTTTTTGTACATCAAATTTAGTTGTACTTAACATAGTTAACATTTTTTTATAACTGACCGGTTGCAAGTCTCAGCTCAGCGGTCCGAGTTAAAAAAAATAAAAAAAATTTTTAGTGGTGACCTTCCGAATTATCCATTAAAAAAATTACGGGACAAAAAAATTTTACCGATTTCTAACTGTTCTTAAACTGCCGATGTCCATTTTGTTTCAAAGTGTAAGAAGAAATGTGACATTTTGCCATACACAATCAATATATTCAATTTTAATACGTTTAATTTTTAAAATTTTTATTTTATGTTTCGTGTTTTAAAAAGCACTTAATTAGCACTTAATTTAAAGATTATTCAATCCTAGTTTTTTGTTTTTTTTTTTATTATGGGTCAGCTAGGTTGTTAAAGGCTGGCGGTCCCATGGTTTTTCGTAAATATTTCAAAAACGGTTAGTGCACCTAATTTTTGTTTTGCGCAGCTAAATAGCACCTAAAAAGCACCTAATTTTGATATAAATTTCGATAAATTTCTCCACTTTGGGTCAGCCACCTTTATGGTGGTAACCATCGCGTTATAACTCGTTGAGTTGGCAACGGGATATCAGGAAGTTTTTCCCGATATAGTTTAATCCTTAAAGGAGCCTTCATGAAGATTTTCTTGACATTACTTTTTAAATCATTGACTAATGGAAATTCGTACCTTATAAGCTCTGCTACTCGATTAATTTCATGTGCTAAACAAATTACATGCAACAGATTTTCATAAAAAAAATTTAAATTGTGTCCTGCTTTTAGCATGTAGGGTGCTGCATCGGACAACAAAATTAAAAACTTTTCAATAGGCACTGTATTGGGTAAAAAGAAGTTTGTAAGTGTATCTTGTATAAATCTCGTAATTTTCAAGTTATTTGTTTTGTCAAGCTGCTTTGACGATATTAGATACAAAATCCCTGGGTTCTTCTTCTTTTAACACACCAATCAATAAATGTGCTATTAGTCCAAGAGCTGGCTGCAAAAAACCTGGCCTATCGAGTAACCGGATGAAATATTTTTTAAATAATACTACTCACTGTATCTATTGAAAAAATCATTTAGTGCCAGGGCAAATATGGTGCATAAAATTGCTATGTTTTTTCTAAGGTACATTTTTTGGACATGAACTGTACCAATCGAGTAACCGCTTGAAACTAATTTTAAAATGTAGTTTTAAGTGAATAAAAAATAAACAAGTACCTCGTTAAATCTGGTGCTAACCCCATGGCACGACACTTTTTTTAATTTTCTTTTGTTGCGTTACTGTGCCCATCGAGTAACCGCTTTAAACTATAATCAAATTAAAATTTGAACATTTCTTATTAAAAAAATACATTAGTGCCACTTCTATTTAAGTGACAAATGCCTGGCACGATACTTTATATTTCTTCAAGTTCCATGCTATTACTTATACAACCTATTACAGAAACATTTGGGAATAAATGAATAAACATCTGATGAACAATTATATTGATTTTTAATTGAGTTTTTTTATTTATACAAGTATTTTATAAAGTATAAAAATGAAATACAATGCAATTTTTTAATATATTCTACTATAAAATTAATAAAAACTTAATTATCTAAAAATATAGGTACATTGCAACATATATATGGAATTACATATTATTATTAAATATCATCCTGATCATCATCATCATCATCGTCATGATTATTGTCACCACTGTCATGATCGTCATCACTTTTGTCATGATTATCATCATGGTCGCCTTTATTTTCATAATTATTATCATCGTCATTATCGTCATGATCACTATCAATATTTTTGTTGTAATCATCATTATCATAATAACCATCGTCACAATTATTAATTTCATCAAGCTCTACTTCATCAAGTTCTACCATAACAATGTCTTCAACTAAAAGAGGTGTTGGATCACCTTCAAACCAAAGCGGTTTAATTTTATTGTCATTAACTGTCCATCACATAGAAAATCAAACCAAGTTAGTGTAGATGTAATTAATGGCTTTTACTTTTTATATCATTTAGGCCCTTCAGTTCCTCAAACGTTCGATAAAATAGCAGAATTAATATTATCAAAAATTTGTAATACAACTGCGTCTGAAATTCACATAATTTTTATCAGTATTTTATTCCTTTCATTAAAGATACAGAAAGGCAAAATCGCAATGAAATTAATACATCTTATTCAATATCAGGACCTGCACAGAAAAGGCCTAACGATTCCAATAAAGCTTTAAAAAATATTAAATTTAAAGAAGCCTTAATTGATTTTATAACTGAATATTGGTCTAACAATTGTGTGACATCATTTTAGTGCAATAAAAAAGTTTATATAACAAACAAAAATCAATGTTTTTCTATAAATTTATAAAAAACACTATTGTAAAAAATGTTTAACAAGATTTTGCATGTAATCATGATAAGGCCGATACCCGTATTATATATCATAAGATTTGATTCAACTCAAATTCCACCATGTTGGAAGTCACTGAATCAAAAAATTTTCCGAACCATTTATGTAACTTTTATGTGGCAAAATTCTACAGAATTTCTTACCAGAACAATGCGGATGGACAGTTAATGACAATAAAATTAAACAGCTTTGGTTCGAAGGTGATCCAACACCTCTTTTAGTTGAAGACATTGTAATGGTAGAACTTGATGAAGTAGATGAAATTATTAATTGTGACGATGGTTATTATAATAATGATGGTTACAACAAAACGAATGATAGTGATCATGACGATAATGACGATGATAATAATTATGAAAATAAAGGCGACTATGATGATAATCATGAACAAAGTGATGACGATCATGACAGTAGTGACAATAATCATGACGATGATGATGATGATGATGATGATCAGGATGATATTTAATAATAATAATTCCATATATATGTTGCAATGTATATTTTTAGATAATTCAGTTTTTATTAATTTTATAGTAGAATATATTAAAAAATTGCATTGTATTTTATTTTTATACTTTATAAAATACTCGTATAAATAAAAAAACTCACTTGAATATCAATATAATTGTTCATCAGATGTTTATTCATTTATTCCCAAATGATTCTGTAATAGGTTGTTTAAGTAATAGCATTGGACTTGAAGAAATATAAAGTATTTTTTTAATAAGAAATGTTCAAATTTTAATTTGATTATAGTTTAAAGCGGTTACTCGATGGGCACAGTAACGCAACAAAAGAAAATTAAAAAAAGTGTCGTGCCATGGGGTTAGCACCAGATTTAACGAGGTACTTGTTTATCATTATTTTTTATTCACTTAAAACTACATTTTAAAATTAGTTTTAAGCGGTTACTCGATTGGTACAGTTCATGTCCAAAAAATGTACCTTAGAAAAAACATAGCAATTTTATGCACCATATTTGCCCTGGCACTAAATGATTTTTTCAATAGATACAGTGAGTAGTATTATCTAAAAAACATTTCATCCGGTTACTCGATAGGCCAGGTTTTTTGCAGCCAGCTCTTGGACCTACCACAAGAATCAGTGTTTTCATCAACCATAATATAAAAAAATTGATACCAATTAGTTCCTTAATTTGTATTACAGTTTCATTATACAAAGAATCTATACACGTTTTTCTCAAAGTAGATTCTTCAGGAATATTTTACGTACAATATTTTTGCAAAAACGACCTTAACTTTTTAACGGTATATTCGATGAAACCATTGCTTTGCATAATTCTTCATTAATTTGATGTTGATTATTGGCTTTGGAAGATGAAGGTTCCAAACAACTTTTTAAACACTGCTGCGATTTTCCGGAGTGTAATTTACTGGCATGCTTTGCACTTTTCACGTGTTGATCGACAATTAATTTTTTATTTTTTATCTGCGTTAATCTTGAATAAAAATAAATTCTTGGAGTCCCTAGTTTCTCAAAAAAAAATACCAATGTTCACTTTTATCGACCTTTACACAAGTTTACTAAGAAATTAGTTGATTACAAGTTAGCGTATATAGGACAAGGATTATCTAACACATCTTTTAAATATTTTATCCGTCGACAAACACAAATTACAAATAAGAAGCAGTTTACCATTTTTGAGCACGCCGTACAGAAAAAATGATGACCCTCCACTTTTAGCTCTGGATACGGTTTTATCCACAAGGGATTGCACTTCACTTTAGGCATTTTTAACTAAGTAATTCACAAAGTAAACTTTTTCTAACGCAGGTTAAATCTTCACAAACTTTAGACTGAAACTAAACTTTTCTGCTACCAATTGATAGTAGAAAGTATAAATTCATAATATCAAAAAAATAACCATTAAAAGATCTGTTGGGGTACTAATCCCTTAATTACTTTTTAAAGTGAAACTTTTATTACATCGTTTTTTGGTCTGTGTTAGTGCATGTCGCATGTCGGTCGACCGCCGAGTAGGTATAAAGTATAAAGTAGGCGGCGCCTATAGTTTAATACAAAAATGTACGGGAGTGAGCAGATCTGCTAATGAAAACAATTCTATCTATTCGTATTAATACGAACTTCGACTGCGTAAGTATCTACGACATGTAACGTTTTAAAAATATTACAGTCGTAAATAATAATTTTTGAAACTGAAAATATGGAACTTGAGCAATAAATTATGTAACATATATTAAATAAAATATATTTTAAAATTAATCAAAACACTTTCATTTTTAAACAAATAAACTTTGTAATTATCCTGCCCTTGTTATATATATCCATCTCATTCTTTTGTCGATTTACTGAAGTTTTCACTTCTATCGTGTGTGAATCGCACACACACCTTTTGATTTTGATTTCGATTTCGATTTCGATTTCGATTTTGATTTTGATTTTGAATTTGATTTTGATTTTGATTTTGATTTTGATTTTGATTTTGATTTTGATTTTGATTTTGATTTTGATTTTGATTTTGATTTTGATTTTGATTTTGATTTTGATTTTGATTTTGATTTTGATTTTGATTTTGATTTTGATTTTGATTTTGATTTTGATTTTGATTTTGATTTTGATTTTGATTTTGATTTTGATTTTGATTTTGATTTTGATTTTGATTTTGATTTTGATTTTGATTTTGATTTTGATTTTGATTTTGATTTTGATTTTGATTTTGATTTTGATTTTGATTTTGATTTTGATTTTGATTTTGATTTTGATTTTGATTTTGATTTTGATTTTGATTTTGATTTTGATTTTGATTTTGATTTTGATTTTGATTTTGATTTTGATTTTGATTTTGATTTTGATTTTGATTTTGATTTTAATTTTAATTTTAATTTTAATTTTAATTTTAATTTTAATTTTAATTTTGATTTTGATTTTGATTTTGATTTTGATTTTGATTTTGATTTTAATTTGATTTTGATTTTGATTTTGATTTTGATTTTGATTTTGATTTTGATTTTGATTTTGATTTTGATTTTGATTTTGATTTTGATCATAGGTAAGGACCAAACTAATTCGAAAGCTAAAATCTTGTTCCTGTGCGACCAGCTGGGCAGGGGTCTGTTTACAAGGTTCAAAAAGGAAATCGATATCTCTAAGTTTAGCGTGCAATGTATTATTAAACCATTTGCAACCCTAGAAGCAATTGTGAGCAACATAGAAGCACTCGTTAAAGACTTTAACAAAAATGATTATTTAATACTTTATGGAGGATACAATAATTTTTTTAGATTTATGTCCCCTGATTTAGCCTTGGCACATAACATTTTAAAAAAATGTATTCACACTAATGTTGTAATTTTAACTCCCCCTATATATTCTAAATGTCCGGATAATTGTAGAAATTTTATTTGGAATTTAACAAATCTAGTTAATACATTTGATAAATTTTCTAGGTGTAAATTGTTCTGTATAAGTACCTGCAATAATGTAGGCAAAAAATACTCATATATAAGCATAGTAAGACAGATTATTAATATAATAGAATTTCCAGTTCATAAAAATTTGATCCATGTTGATATCAATGAGAACTTCATCAACATCGGTTTGCTCTCAGACTCAGTCATCTAAGATTTCCAGTGATGCAACTCTTGCCTCATCAGCCGTATCTAACAACGGATTTGTAATACCCACAATAAATGTGATACCTGGCTGTCCCAATTATCTGGATCTAGAAAATTTTCGTCTGGTATTACCTTATATAATCACGACTTAAATAACAGCCTTTCAATCTACTATCAAAACTGTAGAGGTGTGAAGACGAAAATTAATGATCTTAGGTTAGGAATTTTAAACAGTGATTACGACATAATTGCATTAACTGAAACTTGGCTAAACGATGATATATACACGTCCGAATTTTGTTCCGATAGAGTTTTTTTTTAGAAAGGATAGAAACAAATTATTAACAAACACACAAGATGGTGGTGGGGTTTTCCTAGGCGTTAAAAAATCTCTGGATGTTTCTGAAATTAGTGTATTTGACGAAGAGCAGGAAGGCCTGTGCATTCAAATGAGGTTAGAAAATAATCATTTCTTATTTATTGTACTGATTTACGTTGTAACAGGTAGTTGTTTAGACGTGTATGAAAAAACATATGAAGTAATTGTAAACAAATTATTGTGTAAAAATATAAATTTTGATTGTGTTATTCTGGGTGACTTTAACATTCCTAGTTACGTAAATGAATCTTCCTGTAACTCCATAGCTAACAACTTAAAAGCATTTCATTCATTTAATAACTTAAAACAATTCAATCACGTTAGAAATGTTAATAATGTCTTGTTGGATCTTGTAATTGCATCTTTCGATAATATTTTTGTGACTCGCACTGATGATACCTTACTCAAAGTTGACAATAACCATCCCTGTTTGTGTATAAATTTATCCACCAAGAACACATTTAAGAAGTGTAAATTAATCCCTACAACTAAATTTAATTTCAAAAGGGTGAACTATCCTCTGTTATATCAACTTTTTAAAACACAAAAATGGGAAATTTTAAATAGTTTTACCGATGTCAATTTGGCCTTAGAAAGTTTTAATAACATCGTGTACAATATTTTTGAAAATCCTGTCCCGAAATCCACTCAAAAAAGTAAAAAATACCCAGTTTGGTTTAACCGAGAAATCATTAACATCTTAAAGCAAAAACACAAGTGCTTATTAAAAATCAGAAACGCTGGTTCTCAGTTTTGGAAACTCAAATTTAAAAACCTTATAATGCTTGCTAAATCTAAGATTAAAGAAGCTCATTTAAAGTACTTAAATGATATTGAACTTGGTCTCAAATCAAACCCTAAATTATTTTGGTCCTATGTGAATAGCCTTAAAGACAGCCCTGAAGTGATGAATGAAATGTCATTGGAAAATGTAACCTATACTGGTACGCAGGATGTTGCAAATGGCTTTGCCAAATTTTTTAAGTCTGTTTTCATAGATAGTGATGATGTCATTTGTGGCGCAGTGGAACCTAAATCTTATTTTTATAATATAGTTATAACAATGTCACGGGTTAATTTTGCGTTAGCGGCAGATCTTAATTTGTAAACAAAATCGTTGGCTTACCTTATTATATTGTAGGATTTATCGAGGCAAAACCGGTTGATTTAGGTTCTTAATAGTAAAACGCCAACTGTTGTTGTTATTTTCGGCCATAAAATTATATTTAGTTGTCGCTAAAGATGGGTTTTGTAAATAAGTTTATTATTATAATTGTGTTGATGTTTGAAATCTTTGACAGTAGGACATCTGACCTACCTTCTCGTCGATAACTTGTATATTGTAGTTTTGCAGCCAACGTTCGGTCATATTTATAACTTTATTATTGAAATCAAAAATAAATGGGGAAATTAGGTAATGTTGGGATTTTTATTGTCGTCTATATAAATATTTAGATTGGTCGTATCAAATGACCCCTGTTTGTTCGTAAGTTGTTGGCTGAATAAGCTACGGTTTGTCCCTATAGTAGAGGCCATATCTTATTTCGACTTGTGTCAAATTATTTTTGTATAACTAGACTCCTTTTAGTTTTTTTTTAACTATTATAATTGATATTTTGTACTATTACAAATTAATTTTATGTTAAATTCTGATTTAATTTATTGTTATAATATTGTAGTGACTAGCAAGTCGAATTTAGTTTCGTAGAGTACATTTCAATCATTAGTTTTGCCTATTAAATGTAAATTCAGAGAAGTCATTTGCTAAATGTTGTATTAATCATGTAAATTCACTTTGTTCTTTCATTGCAGTATAAATTTAAGTTAATGTATTCAAGTTGTATTAAATTAATCAAGTCAAACTAATTCAAGGAGTCATTCAAATCCGTTTAAGCTAATGTTAATACTAAATTACGATTTTAGGGTTTTAGTTACCGGCTACAGTTCTAGTTACCGGCTAAAAGTCCTAGAAACAGACATAAGTCTTGGATACAGGCTTCTTTTGTAAGCAGGCCTAATACTTGGTTCGAGCATACGTTTTATGTTTGGTGTAGCCTTTTTGGTTTTGGATAAGGCTTGATTTTGGAACCGACCCAAGTATAAGACCAGCCAATGACTGCGGAAACTTATCAATTTAACAGATAAGCTACCTAGATTTAAGTCGTTAGTTAAGAGTTATTTTTCTTATATTTTTTTTTGTTGTATTGAGTGTGATCACACAGATTGGTAAATTTATCTTTAATATTATTAATATATTCATTTTGTTTTATATATAAATATTGATAGCGTTGTTAAGCACAAGGCTTGACATTCTGTATTCTAGCAGTTTCATTAAAGAAGGGTCTAGTTGACATTTTGGTTTTATTTAGCTCACTTTATCGTTTTTTTTTATTGTACAATTTAAATAGTTCTGGGTAAAATTTTGAATTTATTTGATTATCTCCAGTGGGTGAAGTGGTGTCTGGGACATCAGGGGTTTCCGATTTTAACCGTCTAAATCGGTGGCGCGACTCACTAGTATTTGTTTACTTACCTCTACGGCTGAGCTGGGCACTAATTTGCCAGTAGAGAGACCACTACCGAACTCAGCTGGAGTTGTATTTCTGTTAATTAATTTTTTTTTCTTGTTTTCAAAATTCGATTTTGTTTTAAAGTCATTAAAATACGTGGCAACAACTACAGATATTAAAAAAGCTGTCAGGAAAATTAAGGGCAACAAATCTATTGGTCCAGATGGCATTCCGGCATACATATTGAAAGGTTGTTGTGATTTTTTGTTATATACCTTGCAAATTCTTTTTAATTTAATGTTAAAAACAGCAGTTTTTCCCAGGGCCTGGAAAATAAGTAAGGTAATACCAATATATAAAACCGGAACAAGACAAGAAATAAAAAACTACGGCCCAATTAGTATTGTCTGCGCCGCTTCAAACATTTTTGAGGTCATACTTTTTGATTTAATATTTCAAAAAGTTTCTGGCAAAATATCAATTAACCAGCATGGTTTTTTGCCCAAAAAGTCCACCTTTACCAATTTAACTATTTTTACACAGTATATTCATGATGCGTTAAATCGAAAATCACAAGTCGATGTAATTTACACCGACTTGCAAAAAGCGTTCGACAAAGTCCGCCACTGTGTTTTTTAGAAGGAATGACAGAAATGGAATTTCCTACTTTTTTAATTCAACTTATTCAATCATATTTGGGGGGTGACTCTTATAAAAGACGACAATATGTTGAGATTAAGGGTTGTAAATCAATTGTCTATTCTAGTACGTCAGGTGTCCCTTAAGGTTCAAATCTGGGACCATTATTGTTCTTAATAGCGTTCAACAAAATTTTAAATAAAGTAAAAAATGTTAAGTCCTTGGCTTTTGCAGATGATTTTAAATTATTTTTTGAAATATCTTCGGTTGATGATTGTATTCAACTCCAAAATGAATTCATCAATTTTTCTAACTTATGTGGGGACAACAGTTTTAAAATAAATGTGAGCAAATGCTCGTGTATGTCTTTCACACGCAATCAAAAACCTTTTCTCTATGACTATACCCTGGAGGATAATAAATTGGAACGTGTTAAGGAGCAAAAAGATTTAGGTGTAATTTTCGACTCTGCTTTATCTTTCTCTGACCATATAATCTCAAAAGTCATAAATGCTCAAAAAATAGCGGGCTTTATAATGAGAAATTCCAGAGGTTTTGGTGTTGACATTGCTCTTTACTTATTTGACAGTCTTGTATTGCCAATCCTTGAATATGGCAGTATCATTGGTCTCCACAGTATGTATTCTGGAAAAATATTATCGAAGGAGTGCAGAGAAAATTTTTAAAATGTTTGTATTTTCGAAAATTTAATGTGTACCCTCAACGTGGCTGTGATAATTCCTATCTGTTGGGAGTTTTTGACAGGATGTCCTTGGATAAACGAAGGATAAAAATATTTCTTTGTACAATGTTTAGAATTCTTAAAGGGAACATTGACTGTCCAGATATACTTGCTCAACTGCCCTTTGCGGTCAACCGACTTAACTCCAGAAATAAAAATGTATTTTACCTTGCTTTTCCGAGGACTAATCTGTTTAAAAATTCTCCCCTCTATAGCTTGTGTAATCTGTTTAACTTATATGCATCAGATATTGATATTGACCTTATAAGCCTAAGCCAGTTTCGATTTCGACGCCTACAGTTTGCAGCAACTGACAGTGTAGTGTGCTCCATGATTTGTGTTTAATGTTATTCGGTCCATTCCAATTTTCCAAGTATAAAATTAAGATTGATAAAGCGATTTTTATACCCTTAATGGAATATTGTTCGAAAAATTTTTAGTTAAATGCCTATAGTGTAAAACAAAGTTTCACTTTTACCGTGGTTTCATAAAACCACACAATGCTTTTTTTTATTTTGTAGTTAGGAAAATATTTCTAACAATAACTGAGATTAAAATTATAGGTATAATAAACAACAATAGTGTAATAGTTAATAGTAGTTAGGTTCAGGTAAATTTGTCAAAATAAGCAAATAAATGCAAGAAATATCAAAAAAATGCAAGAAATATCAAAAAAATGCAAATTTTTGCTAATTTGGGTAAAAATGCAAAAAATGCATTAAAATGTAACTTGCATTTTATCCGCCCTTTAGTAATCATTAATCACTGTAAGTACGCTACGAATCATTATTTGTTTGAAAATACGTATGATGCGGCCTATCAAGGAGATATTGAAGTCACGTTTTCCGAATTCATAACCTGTCAGCGATACAGCCGTGTACGTCACCATAAAAAACTACGCTTTTAATAAATTGTTGTTGTTTTTTTAATCGAATATGAACTTCTCCTAAATTTTTATTTTATTTATTAGACATATTTCATGACAGAACTGCAATACAATTAGGATTTAAAAAACTGTATATTCTCTATTAAAATTTATTAGATAAGTTTTAATACTGAAGTTGCCTTTAACCAACAGAATAGTTATTTGTGACACAAGGACGGAAAATGACATTTTGCAAGAGCGAGTAAAGTTGTGTAGCCGAGGTGCGTAGCACCGAGGCGAAACAATACGAGCACTTGCAAAATATTTTCCGGACGTGTAACACACACTATTTTTTGGTTTGACTAATTTTTAATATTTTCAAAAGTTCAAGACTTGACTGCTTGTGCTAACTGAACTAAGACCACTGACTAGAAGATAGCCGACAAAATGTCAGCTGTTAATTAATTTTTATACATACAAATACTGTGCTAATAACATGGACAAATTAATTAATTAATTCTATTATCTCTGGCTAATAAGCAGCACAGAGAAAATTGTTATATTGAAAATATTAAAATCAATATCTAATAATTTTATATAAAAATAGCAGAGACAATGAACTATATCCATAACATATCCATAATCGAATGATAAGTAGTTGTAAATTGACATAAATGTCAAATTTTATAATACAAGTTGTGAGAGAAATTAAATGTAAATTAGAATCCTGCTTACATTTAGAAAAATTTATAGGTAAGTTTAGTATATTGTACGTTGTTTTTAATTAAATTTAATTAAAAGTTATATTTATTATGTATTTTTGGTGACTTAAAATTAAAACTCATAGCGCCATCTCTTTAGATAATCTAAAAGCTACTTTGCCGGCCTAGGCCGGAAAATGCCATTTTCCGGACGATTTTGAAGTAATTAATAGTATTGTTTCTGGACGGAGGACCAAAAAATATTATTTGTATGTATCTCTAGTTTTATGGACTTCTAAGAAATGTGAAAATTCCACAGTGAATTGAAGATATACTGGTAGTTGGATATTCAATACATTATTGGAAACGCCAGAATCGGATTTTGATATGAAACGAATTTTTATTTGTTTTATATTAAATTTGTGCTTTTGTACGTCAGAGACTCATGGTATTATATAATAACCGATAATATATAGTCTGTTTATTTGTAAAATAATTATTTTGTTTCTTCAAATATATAACGGACTGCTTACTGTCACGTAAAAGTACAAATATCTAAATTGTACGTGCGTAGGCACGAAATGTCTTGAGAGAATAAAAAAACACATAAAAATAGCTATTATGACTGTTCAGAGACCAAATGATACCTACTATTTTCTTTAACCCTAATTCCTAATTCATACACACACACAGAGACATATAAACACAATTGTTAGTATTTCTTACATTTGTATAGATACTCATGGTTATTTATTTCTTGTTTATTCATGCTTAAATCAAACTGAGAGTGTAGCATTAACCTTTTAGTTTTTATAGGTAGTCATTTTAACTTTTTCTAACAGGCAAAAAAGCTTTAGAACAAGTTTCTAAGACTTTTTTAGCATCACTTGTATATTTGTTTGTTTGTTTATGGGTGTGTAACTCAAAGAATTCGAAATAATTAACTCTTTTTTGATATACTTTTGGTCTTCCAATAACTACTAAGTCCTCATCACCAGAAGAACTAATTTGTAATAAAATTATTAAATTAAACTTCAATTATAGTAACCCAAAAGGTAAGTAGATGGCAAAGAATAATATAATTTCATTCTGAACGCTTTACAAGTTTTTGAAAAAACATTTTCAAAGACAATGACCGTTCAACTAAGAAGAAACAACTACTTCCGGGGCTATATGCCCCAACGGATATTGGATTATACTTCAAAGTCAAACGGGGTTGGGATATCTACAATATAACTTAAACCAACCATTCCAGTTTGCAGTTAGAAGGGACAACATAACTTATAGACCGGTTTCGGTGTATTTGCACCTCGTCAGTATAAGGTATATGTTATCCGTCAGCGAGCTGTAAAGCATAATCACTGACTAAAGATTGAACTAAAATCGTAATCCTTATATATCTTTCAATAAAGAAAGTTTAAAGGACACGATAGTAGTGACATCCTTACCTCTAACTGCAAACTAAAATTCGACTTGACACAAGACTTTCGTCTTGATCTATAAACGAATAATTACAGAAAACTGTATCATTGTCATATTTAATAAAGCGTGTTTGTCAATAGATGGCAAAGAATAATATAATTTCATTCTGAACGCTTTACAAGTTTTTGAAAAAACATTTTCAAAGACAATGACCGTTCAACTAAGAAGAAACAACTACTTCCTGGGCTATATGCCCCAACGGATATTGGATTATACTTCAAAGTCAAACGGGGTTGGGATATCTACAAGATAACTTAAACCAACCATTCCAGTTTGCAGTTTAAAGGACACGATAGTAGTGACATCCTTACCTCTAACTGCAAACTAAAATTCAACTTGACACAGTTTTCTGTAACTATTCGTTTATAGATCAAGACGAAAGTCTTGTGTCAAGTCGAATTTTAGTTTGCAGTTAGAGGTAAGGATGTCACTACTATCGTGTCCTTTAAACTTTCTTTATTGAAAGATATATAAGGATTACGATTTTAGTTTAATCTTAAGTCAGTGATTATGCTTTACAGCTCGCTGACGGATAACATATACCTTATACTGACGAGGTGCAAATACACCGAAACCGGTCTATAAGTTATGTTGTCCCTTCTAACTGCAAACTGGAATGGTTGGTTTAAGTTATCTTGTAGATATCCCAACCCCGTTTGACTTTGAAGTATAATCCAATATCCGTTGGGGCATATAGCCCAGGAAGTAGCTGTTTCTTCTTGGTTGAACGGTCATTGTCTTTGAAAATCTTTTTTCAAAAACTTGTAAAGCGTTCAGAATGAAATTATATTATTCTTTGCCATCTATTGACAAACACGCTTTATTAAATATGACAATGATACAGTTTTCTGTAATTATTCGTTTATAGATCAAGACGAAAGTCTTGTGTTAAGTCGAATTTTAGTTTGCAGTTAGAGGTAAGGATGTCACTACTATCGTGACCTTTAAGCTTTCTTTATTGAAAGATATATAAGGATTACGATTTTAGTTCAATCTTTAGTCAGTGATTATGCTTTACAGCTCGCTGACGGATATCATATACCTTATCCTGACGAGGTGCAAATACACCGAAACCGGTCTATAAGTTATGTTGTCCCTTCTAACTGCAAACTGGAATGGTTGGTTTAAGTTATCTTGTAGATATCCCAACCCCGGTTGACTTTGAAGTATAATCCAATATCCGTTGTTGCATATAGCCCAGGAAGTAGTTGTTTCTTCTTAGTTGAACGGTCATTGTCTTTGAAAATGTTTTTTCAAAAACTTGTAAAGCGTTCAGAATGAAATTATATTATTCTTTGCCATCTATTGACAAACACGCTTTATTAAATATGACAATGATACAGTTTTCTGTAATTATTCGTTTATAGATCAAGACGAAAGTCTTGTGTCAAGTCGAATTTTAGTTTGCAGTTAGAGGTAAGGATGTCACCACTATCGTGTCCTTTAAACTTTCTTTATTGAAAGATATATAAGGATTACGATTTTAGTTCAATCTTTAGTCAGTGATTATGCTTTACAGCTCGCTGACGGATAACATATACCTTATACTGACGAGGTGCAAATACACCGAAACCGGTCTATAAGTTATGTTGTCCCTTCTAACTGCAAACTGGAATGGTTGGTTTAAGTTATCTTGTAGATATCCCAACCCCGTTTGACTTTGAAGTATAATCCAATATCCGTTGGGGCATATAGCCCAGGAAGTAGTTGTTTCTTCTTAGTTGAACGGTCATTGTCTTTGAAAATGTTTTTTCAAAAACTTGTAAAGCGTTCAGAATGAAATTATATTATTCTTTGCCATCTATTGACAAACACGCTTTATTAAATATGACAATGATACAGTTTTCTGTAATTATTCGTTTATAGATCAAGACGAAAGTCTTGTGTCAAGTCGAATTTTAGTTTGCAGTTAGAGGTAAGGATGTCACTACTATCGTGTCCTTTAAACTTTCTTTATTGAAAGATATATAAGGATTACGATTTTAGTTCAATCTTTAGTCAGTGATTATGCTTTACAGCTCGCTGACGGCTAACATATACCTTATACTGACGAGGTGCAAATACACCGAAACCGGTCTATAAGTTATGTTGTCCCTTCTAACTGCAAACTGGAATGGTTGGTTTAAGTTATCTTGTAGATATCCCAACCCTGTTTGACTTTGAAGTATAATCCAATATCCGTTGGGGCATATAGCCCAGGAAGTAGTTGTTTCTTCTTAGTTGAACGGTCATTGTCTTTAAAAATGTTTTTTCAAAAACTTGTAAAGCGTTCAGAATGAAATTATATTATTCTTTGCCATCTATTGACAAACACGCTTTATTAAATATGACAATGATACAGTTTTCTGTAATTATTCCAAAAGGTAAGGTTAATTTCAACTAAAGTCGCTTTAACCTCTTCTAAAGTGTCACTAATTTCACTTTAAATATAAAGACCTAAAGTTTTCATTTTGAGATGACTTTGAAGGTTAAAGTGACATTTAAAATTAGTCGAATTTATTTGTATTATTAACTGTAAGCTTTTATCTTTATTACTACCTATCATCAAGAAATAACCACTAATGAGAATGCAACTTTTAATTTACGTCTAAGAAAGAAAGTACTTATTTATTTCTTTGGAAATTTTGAATTTTGTTTTATTTTATACAAAGAACTACAGTGTTTTTACCAGTGTGCTCATTTTATCCTTAGGTATTATCATCAAATATGTATGTATGACACTATGTATCTTGACTTGACATTCACTTAATGTGAATATTTTATGTTTTTTGTTGTGATATCTGATTTGATGTTTTTTATTTATTCAGCAAATGAATGAACACTGTTAATTTTACTAGTGTTGCTAAATATAATGGAATATTATTATGTTAATTATCTAAATGACACCTATAAGTTCAAAATTTATCTACGGTATAATGAAATCGATATTATTTTAATTTTTTTATATAATAAGATTAGGCTTTTAGCAAAACCCTCTTTTGTAGAATAAGTGTCTAAGACAAAACAACTGTTTGTTTGGATTAAAATAATTAGTGCTAAATATAAGATAAGCATGGGAAAGAAACCACCCTTACCTAAGAGTAGATATATAAATATGTATATCTTAAAAATACGCTCAATGATTTAGATAGTGTAGATTATAGCTATATCTGTCACTTCCCTATTATCGGCTTCGTCGAAACCTGGATCACTGCAGATGAACCCAAATTACCACAACTATTAACAAATTACAATATTTATCACAGCCCAGCGGTAAAGGATAAAGAAAAAGGAAGAGGTAGTGGGGGTATCCTAATTCTCATTTCAAAAGACATAACAGGCCTCACATCAGTAACTATAACTGAAAAATGTAACATGTGGTTATTTATCAGATTATGTATAAATGATATTTTTTTTATTTTAGGTGTTGTATATTTAAAACCTGGACTGGATGATAATGTCTGTATAGATCTTCTAGAAGAAACAATCAGTGACGTTTGCAATAATTATCCAACTGACAGTATTTTTATTTATGGTGATTTTAATGCGAGGATAGGTTGCTTGAACAGCTTCGAGGACTATCACCTACATAATTCTGTTTTGCCTGTAGAACCACGCGAAACCATGGATAAGGTACTTAACCAACGTGGAACATTACTGGTAGATATATTTGAAAACCTTGGTTTTTCTGTTCTAAATGGTAGATATGACGATTATAAAGGTAATTATACATTTCTAGGACAGACCGGTAGTAGTGTGATTGATTTAATTTGGGCAAATACAAATGGTAACGATTTAATCTCAAATTTTTTTGTAAGTGACAGATTAATATCTGACCATTTGAGCTGTATATTAACTTTATTAATTAATTTCAAGAGTATAAAATCTAATACTCCGCCTCAAAGATATACTAAGAGTATAACAAAGTGGGACCCGTTAAAGGCAAACTCATTTCGAAACATAATTTCACAATACGATTTTAACCCACAACTTAATTCAGTAACTGAATTAGATAATCAAATACATGAAGCAATTAAATTAACAACTAAATTCCTGGGAATGGAAACGGAACGAACCTTCAACTTTAAACCTATTTTTAATTCTAAACCGTGGTTTGATCAGATGTGTAGAGAATCTAAAAGTAATCTGAAAATTGCAAAAAAAAATTTAACCAAAGCAAACTATGACAAAAACTCCATTTTAAACTATAGGGCAACTAAAAAACAACATAAATCTCTTTTGAAAAATAAAAAATCTATTTATGAAAGAAACATTAAAAATAAACTTGAAAATATTGATAGTCCTACTGAATTCTGGAAATACCTTAACTTAAAGAAAAATGTTACAAACAAAAAAACTAACATTGATATAAACTTAATGATTAATTAGTATAGAAATTTTTATAAACCCGAAATAGATATTACAAATACATACATAGGCGTAACCCACCCAGTTTTGGATATACTATTTATCAATTCTGAGATCTTTCAAACACTAAACTGTGCAAAAAATAATAAAGCACCAGGAGAGGACAATGTGTATAATGAATTTTATAAAAATCTACCCATCGATTGGATCATGCATCTAAAATATCTTTTCAATAAAATCTTTTTGGAAGAACAAATACCCTCTTACTGGACTAATGTAAAAATGATACATCTTCATAAAAAAGGACCAAAGGATGATCCAAACAATTACCGTAGTATAGCGCTAATTAATCATAAGACAAAGTTATTCACACAACTTATTAATAATCGCCTAACAAAATTAGTTGAACACTATGAATTATTACCTGAATGTCAAGCAGGCTTTCGCAAAAATCGAAGTTGTGAAGACAACATTTTTGTATTGTCAACAATTGTAAATAACTACCTACGTTTACCGTCTAGAAAAGTGTTTGCTCTCTTTGTCTATTTTAGCAAGGCATTCGATTCTTTGAGTTATGATTTATTATGGGATAAACTATACAACAGTGGAGTAAGCACTAAAATAGTTAGAATTGTAAAATTGTTTTACGAGTCGGCCTTTCTTTTTATGGAACCAAACGAAAATAAATCTGACCCAATTAAAATAACTAAGGGCGTCCTACAAGGCGATACCCTAAGTCCCCTATTATTTTCTGTATTTATTTCCGATATAGATCTCTATTTTAAAAATCATGGAGCTAAAGGCGTGATTCTCGATAACGGAGAAAACATTAATATGTTGCTCTATGCAGATGATCTTGTATTATTTGCTAAATCACAAATTGAACTCGCAAAAAACCTACAATTGCTCGAACGCTATTGCAATGGGCTAAGGCTAGAGGTTAATGCGATGAAAACCAAAATAGTTGTCTTTCGTAAGAGCCCAAATATAGGCCACCAACCTCAATATAAATTTAAACATAATGTAATTAACTCAGTCAATACGTATGAATATCTAGGTGTTATTTTTTCATTTAACGGACTGTTTCTAAATAACCTTAAATACCGCGAACAAAAAACTAGATTCTCTCAAGGAGCTTTGATAAGAACAATAAATTCTTCAAAAGTTTCAAGTATTGACTCTATCAAACTATTATACCACAATATTGTGATTCCTACTTTTACGTATGCTAGTGGTATATGGGCTCTCCGTTACTTGGAACAGTCAGAAAAAGTTCAAAACATTTTTTGGAAAAACCTTCTGTTTATGCAAAGGTCAACAGCTGAACACATAGTCAGAACTGAAATTAGCTTATATAAAATGGGTTACTTTATTATAAAACAAGCATTAGAAATACTCCATAGAATAAAAAATAAGAATCCTAACCGGTATGTTCACCGAGCACTAGTTCGACAAATAAGTTTACAAGGAACCACTCTTGGTAGTTTAAAATACAATTGGGCTGATCAGTTACGACATTGTCATGTTAACTACTGTAACACGGAAACTAACGTTAATGATATTGACTTAAATTCAAAGCATAGAATTCTGAACAGTTACATTCATAGAAATTACGAAAAGGATTTAAATAAAATTTTAATTAGTAGGTATCCGTCATCCTCTTTATAAACATTTGTTACAAAATAATCTTGAATTAATTACAATTATCTAAATAGTACAATTCCTTTACATACTAAAAGGCTGATTGCTCAACTCAGAACAGCTAACATAGAAAAACTATATATATATATAAATAATAGCTCTCACAAAATTGATACTACCGCTATATGCTCAATTTGTAACTTTTTAAAACCAGAAACCCTCGAACACATACTGCTGGTCTGTCCAATATATAAGAACCTGAGAGACAAACTGATTAGCCCTGCGGGACAATCAGACGACCTGGACTCACTTCCATCATCTACGGACAACTTCACCCTTTGCCAACTATACCGATTTGTAAGTGAGGCAATGAAAATAAGATCGTTTATAATTAATGAATGAAAGTTCCCAGATGTAATCATCCAATCAGAAGGTACTACAATCTTTATATCTCTGTATATATGTATATGTAGATAATGTATATGTATTCTTTAATTCTCATGGAGCTCTTATCTATTTCTGTTACTTTTCATATATTTATATTTATTTTATTTGTTGCTACCCTTGCTGTAAACTATAGTTTTAAAAGCAATAAACTTATTATTATTATTATTATTATTATTATTATCTTAAAAATTAGTTTTAAAAAATAAGTCGTGACAGAGAGTGCTGTGAATAAAGATATTCTTTTTTCTTGCATAAATAAAATAAAATTAAATTAAAGGAGTGATATTAATTCGTTTTAATATTCCAGCCCCCCTAAATCCTAAAAACTAGATATTTTCATTTCTCACCAATGTGTGTTGTTCAGATCAATATTTTCTTTTAATTTTTCATTTAATGATAACTTAATTTTGATCTTTTATAATATTTTTTTGTGAAACAAGGTTTTTTTCAAACTACCAAGGATAAGTTATAGATAGTAAGTACATATTATCTTTATTATTTCTATTTTTTTTTTCTCATTAGCTCGAACGAACCCACGACTTGCTCTCCACCATACAACTGAGTGCCGCATGCATAAGTGATCCTTTAACCAAAATTAACATTTACCAGAAAGGTTACAACTTTTCCATTTAAAATATTTTTTACAGTTGTATGTATTATTTATTACTAGCGGGCCCGGCGAACTTTGCATCGCCTAACACTAATGTTTTTTCCATTTTTTTTTTATTTTTACGATTAATTTTTTGTATTTTTTATCATATTTTCTCGTTAGTTACCAGTTTTTACTATTATTTATAGTACTTTGTAATTAATCGGTTAGGTATATCATATATTAACTGCGCCACCTAACGGAGGCGTCATAGTTCTTAGGTAAGTAAGTTTTGCTCTTTTAAATATATGAGATATCAACTGCGGTGGCGTCATAGTACTTAATTAGGTAAGAATTGCAGGTGTAAATCTATAACATCTTAACTGCGCCACCTTAGGGTAGCGTCATAATGATTAATTTCGTAATAAACGCGTCCGATCGCTGCAAAATTCAAAGTGCTATAAGAAAAAACGCAGCTTCCTTTGCCGCCGCCGCTGCCGGCCAGTACCACCGCAAGCACTACGTCCCGCAATTTTAAATCTGCAATATCTTCGAAAATATTCATTTAAATCTTGTGCTGTAAAGGACCATATAGATCTATATTAAATCAACAATGTATTTAAGCTATTTAATTGGATAAGGATTAATGCTGTATTGGTTAAAATCGCTTCGAAAATTAGCCATTATTTGTCGTAAAAAGTAAATGACAAAAAAATGTTATTGTGGGATATCCATAAGAGATAGACATATACCATCGCGGAGTTTTCTGTAGACCTTTTTAATGTGTACAAATAATTAGTACATTATTTTGATAAATCTCGTAGGGTTCAGCCTGCGTTTGCAATATAAGCGAAAAAAAAAATGATAATTAACGACATCACATTAGAAACCTCAAAAATAACAGTATTTCTCCACTACTTAATGGATGTTATTATACATATAAACCTTCCTCTTGAATCACTCTATCTATTAAAAAAACCGCATCAAAATCCGTCGGGTAGTTTTAAAGATTTAAGCATACAAAGGGAAATAGGGACAGAAAAAGCGACTTTGTTTTATACTGTAATGCGACTCCGGCTCTGTCCTGGTTGGCCAAATGGGCGAGTCCGACCTGCGGGCGACGCCGTGGAATGTTCTATTGAACCATATAGAAGCTTCCACATACGACTGGAAAAATCTCTGCCCTTACGCGAGAGATCGAGATGTTTCTTCATTGTTCGAAGCGCATATAAATAGACTTTTATTTTGAAAGATAGTTTAGTTTAGAGTTTTGAGTAGAGTCTAAGTAAATAAGTGTTTATATAAATGTTCAGTGTTCATATAAATTAGTATATTGTAAATAAATTGTGTTATAATATAAATTAAGTGTATTAGTTGTATAAATAAATTAAATAATAAACTGTGAAAATAAATAAACGTTACATTGGTGTCAGAAGTGGGATAGTGTAAATAAATAGTGTAGAAAAATGTCGAAAAAACTTTGTGATTTAAAAGTGGCAGACCTGCGTCGGGAACTTGAAGACCGTGAATTGGACACTACAGGAAAGAAGTCGGAGTTGGTGGAGCGACTTAGACAAGCGATAGTTGATCAAGAATTAGACCCGGAGGAGTTTTTATTTGCTGACGACACTTCATCATTGATGTCTTCTATAAAAAATATTTCTACTGAAATATCTTCTGAAATTTCTTCTTTGGAAAATAAGGTTTCTACCGATATGTCTTCTCTGAAAACAGACATTTCTTCTTTGGAAAATAAAGTTTCTTCTGAAATTTCTTCTTTGGAAAATTTAGTTTCTTCTGAAATTTCTTCTTTGGAAAATAAAGTTTCTTCTGAAATTTCTTCTTTGGAAAATAAAGTTTCTTCTGAAATTTCATCTTTGGATACTAAAGTTGCTTCTTTAGAAAATAAAGTCTCTTCCGAGATTTTATCCATGGAAAATAGAGTGTCATCAGATATGTCTTCTCTAAAGAACGAGATGACTTCATTCGAGGAGAAAATAAAAGAGATTGAACGAAAAATGGAAGAAATGGGAAAGGGAGAAAGGATTAGTGTGGAAGAATCAAAAGAGAAAAATGATGAAGAAAAGACAAGCTGTAAAGTGGAACAAAAACCAAAACTGGAAAGCAGTGAAAGTTCGGTCCGCATTAAAGCCCCAACCTTTGATGGAAAAATGTCATGGGAAAATTACCTTAAACAGTTTGAAACAGCTGCACGAGCGAACGGATGGTCAGAAAAAGAAAAGGCTGTAAATCTTACGATCGCTCTTAGAGGAGATGCTTGCGACGTTCTTCAGACTATACCGGTGGAAGAGACGGATGACTTTGAACAACTTAAGAAGAGATTAAACATGCGATATGGTCATGAACATCTGGAGAATTTGCACCGGTCACAGTTGAAGATACGAAAACAGAAGCGAGAAGAGACCCTTCAGGAATATGAAGTAGATATTGCCAGGTTGGTCAGATTTGCCTATCCTGCAGCTGATGAAGGAATGATAGAATGTTTAGCAGTAGAAGCATTTCTTGATGGGCTCCGTGATCCTGAAATGAACAAGACTCTTCGTTTAGCCCGTCACAAAACTTTAGTCGATGTCTTGTCCGCTGCGCTTGAGTATGAAGCGGCTTCGAAGGCTTGTGGGGGATACAATAAAGTAAGGTCTGTAAAAGACGAAGAAGACGAAAATAAATTGGACCAATTAGTTAACATGATGAAGAACTTTGCTGAAAATAAAAAGAAGAGGCCCCGCGTGTGTTACAATTGTGGCGAAATGGGACACTTCATCAAATCATGTAAACGTCCAGTGGCCAATGCAAATCGAGAAACAACTCCACAGGAAAAAGACCCTCTCATACTCATAGCTTCTCTAAAATGTCGCAATGACAGTGTATATGTAGATGGTGAAGTAAATGGTAAAAAGTATACACTGTTGATAGATACTGGAGCGACCAGGACCATTATACGACCAACAACTATAAGTAGCAGCAAGAAACTTCTACCAACCAGGCTACGGCTGCGGACCGCCACAGGTGAAAGAGCTAACATCCATGGGGAAGTCCAAGTTCAAATAGGAATTGGTACAGAAAAGTTCACGCATACTGTCATTGTCGCTGATATCGAGGAAGATGTGATATTAGGAATGGACGTGATGAACTTACATGGTTTCCAACTGGATTTCAAAAACAGAGTTATTAAAGTGGGTGCCGAAGAAGTATTCCTTCATCCGTATGAGGACAGAACCGAGCCAGCAGCTCTAAAAGAGGATACTGTGATACCTGGTAGGAGTGAAACTATCGTAGTGGCACGTCTTCAAGGAACTGTTGATGCAGGAACACCTGCCATGATGGAACCTTTGAACCATGATGAAGACGTCGGTCGAGGAATTTTGATCGGAAAAGGATTGGTCACTTCTGCTAGAGAAATTCCGGTACGAATTATAAACATTAATGATCACCCTATTACAATCAAGAAAGATACCAAAATTGGAACCTGCGTACCAGTATCGTCCATAATTCGTCAGACGGCCACTCCGGATAATTCCAACGACAAGTTCGAACACATGGTGGCAGTTGCTGGTCCATCTCTGAATCGAATAGAGAAAAGAAGAGTTAAAGACTTTCTCCATCAATATCGGAACATTTTTGTGCCAAAAGGAGGTAAGACAGGAAGAACCTCTACAGTGAAGCATAAAATTGACACAGGGGATGCCAAGCCAATTCGTCAAACAGCTAGAAGATTACCGCAGGCAAAGAGAGAGGAAGCTGAAAGGATTGTTCGAGAAATGGAGGAAGACGGGGTGATAGAACCTTCTACCAGCCCATGGGTCTCTCCGGTAGTCTTGGTTAAGAAAAAGGATGGAACTACGAGGTTCTGTGTAGATTACCGTCAGTTGAACAATGTTACCAAGAAGGACAGTTATCCTCTGCCTCGAATCGACGACACCTTGGACACTTTGGCTGGAAGTAAATTATTCTCTACCTTAGACTTGAAATCTGGCTACTGGCAGGTAGAAATGGACCCAGTAGACAAGGAAAAGACAGCCTTTACCACCGGTTCCGGACTATGGCAATTTAATGTCATGCCATTTGGACTATGTAATGCTCCTGCGACATTCGAAAGGCTTATGGAAAATGTATTGAGAGGGTTATCTTGGAAGACATGTCTGGTCTATTTAGACGACATCATAGTCTTGGGAGAGACATTTGAAGATCATCTAAAGAACTTAGACGATGTTTTTAAAAGACTTCAAGCTGCCCAACTGATGTTAAACCCCAAGAAATGTCAGTTATTCCAAGATAAAGTTAAGTACCTGGGTCATGTTGTCAGCAAGGAAGGCGTGGCTGTAGATAACGACAAAGTTGCTTCCATCAAGCATTGGCCACAACCAACCGATAAACATCAAATAAGAAGTTTTCTTGGGTTATGCACGTACTATCGAAGGTTCATAAGGAAGTTTGCAGATATTGCTAAGCCAATAACACGACTTACTGAAGAAGCAAGAGAATTCTGCTGGGATGACCACTGTCAAACGGCCTTTGAAACTCTAAAGAAGCATTTAACAACAGCACCGATACTGGGCTACCCACAACCAGAGGGGGAATTTATTTTAGATACCGATGCCAGTAATGTAGGAATTGGAGGAGTTCTTTCTCAGATTCAAGATGGGCAAGAAAGCGTTCTGGGGTATTTTAGTAAAGTGCTCTCTAAACCTGAGCGGAATTACTGCGTTACGAGAAGAGAACTTCTGGCAGTTGTGAAGTCCGTGGAACACTTCTATCAATACCTTTATGGAAGAAAATTTTTAATCCGGACAGATCATGCAGCCCTTAAATGGTTAATGCAATTCAAGCACCCTGAAGGACAAATTGCCAGGTGGATCGAACGGTTACAAGAGTACGACTTTAGGATCGAACATCGAGCTGGAGTAAGCCATAGAAACGCCGATTCTCTTTCCAGAAGACCGTGCCCAGCAGATTGCTCCCATTGCAACAAGACAGAATCCAAAGAAGCTGCTATACTACGAACAACTGTAGTTAACGATTACTGGGCACCGACTAAAATTAGAGAGGAACAAGAAAATGATCCTGTTTTAAAGAAAATACGCCAATGGAAGAGAGAAGATCGACGACCTACTTGGCAAGAAGTGTCAAAATTCTGTCCAGTACTTAAATCCTATTGGGCTCAGTGGAACTCTTTCATCCTGGAAGAAGACTTATTGAAACGAGTACTCGAGAATGATGATGGTTCAGAAATCAGAAAACAATTAGTTATTCCAAAAACTAGAGTGGCTGAAGTACTCCGACAGTTACATGACAGTCCATCAGGAGGTCATCTCGGTGTTAAGAAAACCCTTCAACGAGTACGGGAAAGGTTTTATTGGATGAATAGTTCCGATGATGTGAAGAGCTGGTGTAAGAAGTGTACCATCTGTGCTGCGAGCAATGGACCGCAGCGAAAAAGGAAAGCTCCCATGAAACAATACAACGTCGGTAGCCCATTCGAGAGGATTGCTTTAGACATTGCTGGACCATTTCCGACGACTGAGAATGGAAATAAGTACATGTTGGTGGTTATGGATTATTTCACGAAGTGGGTAGAAGTCTACGCCATTCCAAATCAAGAGGCCACGACTGTTGCAGATGTCCTAATAACAGAATTTGTCAGTCGATTTGGAGTACCCTTGGAGATTCATAGTGACCAAGGTAGAAATTTCGAAAGCCAGCTTTTCCAAGGAATTTGCGATACTCTAGGAATGAATAAAACAAGAACTACAGCATTACATCCACAATCAGATGGAATGGTAGAAAGAATGAATAAGACCATTGGAAAGTATCTGTCAAAAGTAGTGTCCAACCACCAGCGGGACTGGGATCAATACCTTTCGCTCTTCGCGATGGCTTACCGATCCGCAGTCAATGAAACAACAGGCCAAACACCAGCAAAGGTCTTGTTCGGACGAGAGATGAGGCTACCATGCGACCTTGAGTTTGGATGCCGACCTGGAGAAGATATAGCTGGAGAAGATTATGTGATCCAGTTACGAAGGAAAATGGACGATATGCATGAACTGGTTCGCTCACATCTTCAAATTGCCAGTGATAGAATGAAGAAACGGTATGATACTCAAGCCACGGAAGGATGTTTCGAAGAAGGAGACAAAGTCTGGCTTCATAACCCAAGAAGACAGAAGGGTTACTCGCCGAAGCTACAAACGTCTTGGGAAGGTCCATACATCGTTAAGAAAAGAATCAATGATGTCATATACCGAATAAGTAAGATTCCAAATGGAAAACCGAAAGTGGTACATGGAAACCGGCTGGCACCGTTTGAAGGAGATCATAACCAAGAAGAAGAGGTAAATCGACTCCAAGAGACTCCTGATTTTGCCTTCGATGAGTTTATGGGTGCTTATGGGGGTACCGGGAAAGCAAGATTTGGCGTAACCATCGAGAAACATCAAGACCTGTTCACGCTTCCAGATGACTGCTCGTTGGTCCATAATATTCCTGCCAGTATCAGCGACGCCCGAGGATTAGCGTCCGTTTTCCGAAAAAAGTTTGGTCGACTATCAGAACTGCAAAGCCAATTGCCAGCCCCCGGAAAAGCTTTGAGACTCCAAGATGGATCACGTTACCTCTTCTATCTAGTGACAAAGAACACCTATCACGACCGACCCACTTATCAACATGTATGGGAATCTTTACTTAGCCTGAGGGAACACGTACTGGAGTCCAATATACAGAATATAGCAATGCCAAAGATCGAGTGTAAGGAGTTAGACTGGAGGGTCATTCGAAACATGGTGGAAGTAATCTTTCAAGATACCGAAGTCCAAGTATTGGTTTGCAGCCATTCGCCCAGTGTCCAGTTCATAACGAAGACCGTCCCCTGTTTTTTTTATACAAATGGAAATTGTAGAAGAGGATCCGACTGCAGATACAATCATTCTTATCCAGCTCTAGTTCCAGGAGGAACTATCTCTTAAGGGGGGGGCAATGTAATGCGACTCCGGCTCTGTCCTGGTTGGCCAAATGGGCGAGTCCGACCGGCGGGCGACGCCGTGGAATGTTCTATTGAACCATATAGAAGCTTCCACATACGACTGGAAAAATCTCTGCCCTTACGCGAGAGATCGAGATGTTTCTTCATTGTTCGAAGCGCATATAAATAGACTTTTATTTTGAAAGATAGTTTAGTTTAGAGTTTTGAGTAGAGTCTAAGTAAATAAGTGTTTATATGAATGTTCAGTGTTCATATAAATTAGTATATTGTAAATAAATTGTGTTATAATATAAATTAAGTGTATTAGTTGTATAAATAAATTAAATAATAAACTGTGAAAATAAATAAACGTTACAATACTATGTATTAATTAAATATTGGTAGCGCGATTTTATAAAGCGCTAGCATTGAAAAATAACTTCATGATAGCTACATTTATTTTGATTAAAAATTTTGTTCTTATTAATCCATATAACCTTGTTCTCTGACATTTTATTTATTGAATGTAAAATACCAAAAGCACGTTAACAAAATTTGCAACGAAATACTGATATTATGATATGTACCAACAAAGGCTCCATTGTGCCGTAATGGCATTCAGCGGTATCTTTTATAAGTTGCGCAGTCATTTGATTATGAAACTAAACAAAGTTTATTTTTCTTTGTCCCTTGAGTAAATACATGACAAAAGTATGAAATTGTAATATGAAATAAATTTATTCTGGATTTTCAGTAAATATCTTGTCATGTGAAAAAATGGGGTTATTTTTGTTGGCAATGTAACTTTATTACCAACAAAAATTAAAGCTTGAGCTGCTCATTCAACTGATAAATTGTTAACAACCAACATTAACACACAAAATTGTTAACATGAATTAAATCATTATTAATAATGAATGATTTTAGGTTTTTGGGTTTTTAGTGTATTTTGTATATTTATTTGTAGTTTTTCATAGCGAAGAATCGCAATATATGTACAAAGTAAACTGAAAAGTTTATGTACCAACACAATTAAAAACTTTTTTGCGAAAATTCGATTTTATCTATACATATAATAATAAAACTGTAGGAATGTATATGTTTGTGCGCGCATCACATGAAAACTACTGATACTATTCGAATGCGGTTTTCAAAGACGTATTTGTCTTCTTTCAACTTAACATCATTTTATAAACGTCAATTACTGTCAATTTTAATTTATTTGTCAAAGTAGTTTTCTTCTGCCAATAGCAACAAGAGACCGTAACATTTTCCGGACGTGTAATACACACTACTTTTTGGTCCGACCAATTTTTAATATTTTCAAAAGTTCAAAAACTTTTTAATTTGTGACATACATTTAGGTGTTTATTGACATCTATTGCACGATTAAAAGAATTAGTAATAAGGAATGTTTTCTGATAGTCGATTTCAAGGTCCTTAATTTTTATACATACGAATACTGTGCTAATAAGCAGCACAGTAAAAATTGTATTGAAAATATTAACATTAATATCTAATAATTTTATATAAAAATAACAGAAACAATAAACGATTATGGTTCAATAAGCAAAAATAAAATCGAGATAAGTATGCATTATTATAATCGAATGGCAAGTAGTTCTAAATTGACTTGTGCGTTATAAATGTCAGATTTAAAATAAAAGTAAAATTTTAGTTAGTTTTATTTTTATTAAAAAGTTATAAGTTTAGTATATTATTCGCTGTTTTTAAATAAATTTAATTATGACGTTTAAAAATTTCTTTTGATTCATAACGCCATCTCTTTAGATAATCTTAAAGGTGTTTTGCCAGCCTAGGTCGAAAAATGTCATTTTCGGTGCAAGTGACTTGCGCCAGTTTACCTGAGCGGTCCTAATCCGTAGGGTGATTTGCGCCAACGAAAAGTAACCAGGGGGATTAACAAATATTTACTAGAATTTACAATTAAAATTCTATTTCTCCTGAAATAATTATGTCAATATGTATAATATTTATAAAGCACATTTTTTCCAAAAAAATATATTTACAACTTTATATACAAGGTGGTAAAAATTTGTATGATACACATCTTAAGAAATATTCTATAGTAATATTTTTATTGTCTAAATTATTTCTTAAAGTTGTTACAAAATTTTCTTTTTCTCTCATTTTAGTTCTCATTTGCTTAACATACTTATTGGCACTATTAATTTTAATGTATACATCTGTTTGAAATTCTAATAAATAGTCCAGTCACTGAAGACCTGAATATATCGAAACCTACAAATAATTCGGTGAATCATTCAATTGTGGCTCATTTTGTAGGTCATCCCAGATGCTTTGAAACGAGAAAATGTTTAACCCTACAGCGATAGAGCTAGGGGCCCAAAATGGGCCGCCAAACCCGAGAAAAAGGGTTTCCCGCTAATATCTGCCAAAATATGCGAGTGACGAAAATTTTGTTCAGATAAAAGATGAAGATCTGCTCATTATCTACAAGAATGGCCTTTACCAATTTTTTCGCAAGACTAATATTTTTTGCAAAAACAGAGGTTGAAAAATCCATAATTTTCATAGTGAACACAGATTGTAATTTCTTGTCGAATTCCTGCTCCATGAAGTTGGAAATACATTGATCTTTGTCTTTTGACCTTTGGAAACCAATCTAGATGGCGCCAGCACATTCGCTATGCGCGCTAAATCGCGGATTCCATAAATATAAACCCTGACCGAAATCAATTTTTATTCAATTATTGGCGTACCAAAAGTGTTTCTTTTATGTTGAAGTAGCGTTTGAGGCCTCTCTTTTCTTGGCCAACGCCACATGTGTCATCTGACAAGGACACAAGTTGCAAATTTTCTGGAAAATTGCAAAAATGGGTTTCTCTATGCAGTAAGGTCTTGAGTCACATTGTTTTAGCCATGGATGTTATACATCCATGGTTTTAGCTTATAGCAAGTTACAAGGTGGAGGAGGTGGTGAATATTCACCCGCCGACGTCCCTTACATTGTTTGCAATTTTTTCGCAAAGTTAATTTGGGATGATATGGTTGCAGGATTTCTGAAAAAATACAAGAGTTTTTCAAAAATTACATTTTTTAATCAAAATTTGTTGGAACCGAAACATACATAGCAAATCTTACGTGCATTCCAAACCATGTTATGTCATCTGAATAAAATACATATTCTTCATCTATCTCTACCTCTTCCCCTCTCATGTCTGCGTTCCTTTCTTTCGCCTCCCCTCCTTTAAACCCTTCTGTTTCTCCTTTCCCCTCTAGTCCTTCCTCTTACCGCTCCAGCCCTTCTGGTTCTCCTCCCACTTCTGATTCATCCAGGAATATACCTTCATTTTTTTTTTGTAATTTAAACATTGTGTTACCTGACATGACCCTCAAATGGACGAGCATTCTAGACCTGCTTTCAAACATGAACAATTCTTTTTGAGGCCTGTTTTGCACTGACAGAAAATCATCTTTAGATGTTTCGGGGAGCCAGTTCCTTTGTGTTCTGCAGCGGTAATAGTACATCCTCTGCACGTTTCCACCCCCATTCCTCTGGTGCCAGTTCGTTCCCGAGCCAATTCTGCACTTGTAAATAGACTCTATAAAAGTGCTGCCTAGCAGCTTTAGCGGTAGGTGGCAGGCATTCTAATTTTATCGCAGTTTTGTTTTTGGATAGGTGGTTGAAAGTCAGCAACCGGGCGGGTTAAGAGTCTTCACAGTCGCTGGGTATTTGTAAATCGTCAGCAAAACGGTCTGTCCATTTTCGAATACAGTTTCATGAGTAAGGTTCTAATTTCTAAAATTTTCAATAGCCATTCTAAGTTCCTGGGATTCAGATTTTTCTGCGATTGTAGACAAATTTTCCACTACTGTGTATTTCCCTCTTCTGTAAAAGGCAGAGGTTTTATCGCTCTCAGTCATTGCATGCAAAAACAAAATGTTATCTCTCATGAAGGGATGCGCATCGAGGCTCCTGCAAGAGAACACCTGCCCGGTTTCGAAACAAGTATAATGGTACGCTTCTTCACAAGACTTGATTTTTTTTTCTGCTTCTCCAACGAAGCTGGTAATACACAGAATAAACACTTGTTATGGAAATCGAAACCACCACTGGAGCGATTCTTCTGTCTCTTTGGGCTTGTTAAATGATCTAATCTTCTTGAATCATGTTTTACGAAGTCGTTGTAAGCAAACTTGCCTCTAGATTTAACGGTGTAGCGTTGCCTGCACTTGGTGTGAATTTGTACCGAAGACTTTTTTTGAAGATTTAGCTGAAAATTATCGCCTCTTTCCTTGCTCACTCGAATCAAAGTTTCCAAACCGCGGGTGACATTTGTACTGTCATCGACAATATCTTGCTTACAAACAAAGCATTCTGGAACCGAGTCCGTTTCCATTTCTACAACCAAACTATTTCCAAAAAATCAATTACACAATTCTAACAACAATAACACTGAAAAACAATAACAATGAATAACACTGAATAACACTGCCAAACCTTATTTTCTGCTCAACGAACAAACAATTAAGAAAAATCTTCAAAATTCAAGAATTTTTTCTTGAAAAACTGAGCCTTTTTCACTTGAATCACTTTTCACTTCCTCAATTTTTGCATTACTTATTAAACTTATCTATTTATTCATTTAATAATTTTATTAATTAATAATTTATTCATTGAAGAGATTCATTAGATAAATAATGAAAAAAATCTGGATGACAACGACTCTAAAACAGAGCTTGTTTTCCGACAAATGTGACCGCGTGGGTACACGAGGTTACGCTATGTACGATGCCACGGATCTCAGACGGGGAGCGTGGAAATGATGAAAATCGTTGGAAATATGTTTTAAAATCGAGAAGGGATAGGGGGATTGATTTATATCAATGGAAAGGTGAGAATATCGGCTTTACATTGGTCCAATTATTAATATTTAAAAAATAAGGAGCGAGCAACGAAAAGGGTTTAAAAAGAAAAGTCTGGTTTTCTCTCAGAAGACCAATTTTCCCCACTCCCGGAAAATTGCGAGACTTATTGAAAAATGAAAAATATATTCGGAAAGAAGATCATCCCAGCTTTAAAATGAGGTGCGTGGAACATCAATATAATAAATAATATTCTTGGATTGGCGCTTTTTCCGAAGATTCTCGAAAACTCTGAAAACGGCAGAAAAATAGGAATAAATAAGTAATGTTAAATTTTAAATGCGAGAAAGATGGGGGCAAAAATTTCCGTTAATCATTTTAGACCTCCCAAGGTTCCATTATAAAGATAAATTAGGGTAAATGACCATTTTCTTGAAAAAATATGAATAAATTAATAAAATACACTCAAAATATTGTGAAAAAATACTTTGACCGCTTTTTTTAATATTCCTGTCGAATAATAACCGACTTCAAATCACATACCATGGTAGCTATGGGTTTTCCGATTACAATGAACTTTGAATCATGAACAAACGTTAGTTTTGGTCCGAGATATGAGGAAAAATTTGTCCGCCCGCTCGTACAAGTTAATGGATAGACACCAGCACTCATGGACGTAGAGCGGGGGGAAATGAGCAGACTTTTGAGTTCGATTATCTCAAAAAATATCAAGTTTTCGAAAAAAATCATAAGGTACATTTTGGTAGATAGTAAAACGATCTTCATCTTTTGTCTAAACAAAATTTTTGTGACTCGCATATTTTGGCAGATTTTCCCAAAAAACCGTTTTTCCCCGGGTTTAGGGGCCATTTTGGACCCCTTCCGCAATCGCTGCCGCGTTGAACATTTTCTCGTTTGAAAGTATTTGTGACGACCTACAAATTGAGCTATAAGTGAATAATACACCGAATTATTCGTAGGTTCGGACCTTCAGTTACTGGACTAAAATGAGATATAAACAAATGTAAATTTGGATGGGCACTATAAAAAATGTTATTGAATTTTGAATGGAACGACTCGCAGGCATTAGTCGTTCTATAAAAAATGTTATCTTGTGATGCCCAGATTCTGGGTGGAAAAGGAGCATCATCAGCAATATAAGTTTCAACGATGTAGTCATTAAAAGATTGAACTCTTGAATCAAAAGGTACAATTTCAAATAAATATTCGACGAAACAAATGCCTACTTCTTCAGGATTTAATAATGGCATACCAAAAAATAATTTTAAATATTGGCCCTTATCATTAAATTCGGAACTTAATCCAAGTTTTTAAATTTTTCGGTACCATGCTTGTCCTAAATGAAATCTGCATCCTTAAATATTCGTATGAGACCACATTACTTTTACAGCTTTCTGAATACTTAATTCAAAATCTATTACAATTTCGTCAGGATTGCATTTTAAATTTTTTGAAACAAAAAGATTTTCTAAAAGTTTAAAAGCTTTTAAGTAGGTTTCAAATTTTTTATCGGGCAAGAAGCAAAATATTAAAGGAACATAATGCCCGTTTTTGTAACCATGGATGGTGAATAATTGTAAAAAAATTTTGTACAGTACTGGAACGTTCCGTCCATTTACCAAGTATTAGTACAATTTAAAAAGTGCATATTTGTGTAACATGTAAATATTACAATTTTGCTTTCTTCATCCGCACATTGCCAAAAATCTTCTTCTCTATTCGTCTTTATATCCATTGTCCTCAGAATTTGAAATACTTCTGCATTGTTCTTTGGAACTTTAGGCAAAATACTTCTTCTTGAGACGTACATATTGTGTGGTATATAATCTATATCTTTTATTGTTAAATCAACATTTATTAATTCTTCTACAAAATATAAAGATGTTATTTTTATGTTTGTAATAAATTAAAAAAACTTACTTTTTTGTAACTCGGCACGCAAAATTTTTGCTGGTTTTTCTGCTAGTTCTTTGACTGCTTTTCGTTTAACTGCGTTGCCAATCATTTGTCTTGCAAGATGAGGATCCGTGATATGGTTATGACGAAAATCACTTTCTTTCTTTAAAACACTATTATCAATGATATTTGTGTATATTTTTGCACCACACGTGTTTTATACATCTCCACCGAACTTTTCCATTTGTCAAGACATTAACTTTTCGAAATTTAAAATTTTCAATCACTATTAATTTGTTGTCATTAGAACTGATTGTTTTAGCCATATTAAAATAAAAGCAACAGACTAGAACAACTGATATCCAAGACAACCAATATAAAAATAATTTCCTAACTACCTGAAGGGATAAAATCAAAATATTTTTAAATTTTTCAAAAGATTTTGGAAAAACCCATTTGATTGCTGTTGGGAAAAGGATTATAATCCCCGGATAATTTGGCGCAACTCAGCCTGGCTTTAATCTCCATCCCTTCAGTCCAGAGGATTAACTCAGGTAGATTCGCAAGTCACATGCAAGCCGTCATTTTCCGGACGATTTTAAAGCAATCAGTAAGTAGTATTGTTTCTAGCTGGAGGACCAAAATAGTATATTGTGTATGTAGTAGGAAAAGTGATAGTTCCCGGATGAAATGTCCGAGGCCAACAAACATTGAAGTCCGGGTTGTGCTTTTACTACGAGATACACATACTATTTTTTCTGAAATCGCATTAAATATAATCGCAAATTAAGAAAGTTTTATGCATATGCATAAATATTTTAGATATTATCTTATTTTCTATGAAACCGTCTCGTTGACATGGTTTGTTTATTAGCGTCACAAAAGTGTCAGTTCGGTTAGTTACATATTGCTTAAAATATTTTAAATTATATTTAAAATGGACAGTGACGATGATGTCCAGAGGTGCAAAACGCCCTCATACTTACTAAACACCGCTACTAATGTGGTTTTAAATTTAATGCCAAATAAGTCCAAGGCAAAATATGAATTTGCTTATAAACGTTTTATGGATCATTCCCGTACAGTACGGAAAAAATATTCCCGTACAGTACGGACTACGGAACAGTTTGTTGCCCAGCGACGGACTAAAATACAAGAATAGTGTATTTTATTAAAATTACCTAAAAAAACACGAAATATTTAAAAAATATATAAAAAAAAATGTAAATGTAATTTGATGGGTCATAGATCAATGAATCAATTTGTCCATGTCCTAAAAAATTACATTTTAATTATCTAGGGGATCATTGTCACGTTTTTAATTAAAAAAATATTTTATTCTTAAAACATTTTTAATTTTGATTATCGTATATAATGTGCCAACATTGTAAAATAATAAGTGATAGAGAATTGTGAGGTTAGTTGTGTTTAATAAATAATAAGCAATTTGAATGTATGAAAATGTAAAAGTGTATTTTATTTAACAAATAACTTCATATACAACTATTAATGGAATTAAAAATGTTTGGAACTATTTGCTGATGAAAGATTGGAATAATCTTTTATAAAACACAATTACCTAGTACTTACATTTATAACCTCAGAGATCTTATGTAAATATCCATCTTCTGAAATTTTCTGTTTTTTTCTAAACATCATCTTTGTATACATTTTTTGTTTCTACACACCATTATACTTATGATATTTGTTGACAAGGTTGTCAGTTTGTGACTTACAGTGACTTGGTAACTTTCAAACACCAAAATGACAAAAAACAATACCAACGTAAATAAATAAAAAAAATAGCCTGCTAGATATTTTTAAACGTAAAAGCGTGAATACTTTAGCCTGTAAAATTAAAAAAAATGGTTTTGTTTTGACCAACTTTGGCAGCTCTCTGCTTATAAACAATTTTCAGAGAAATGTGTAGTGAACATGGATAATGAAATATTAAACCAACATGGACATAGTTTACTTTAATGATCTTTATTGTTTTAAAAATGACTTTTTGATTACTTTTATGGCCTTAAATGGAGCCTTTGTAATTCTAAAACTCTTAGTTTTGATGTCAGCTATCCGAATCTTAACATTAAAAATTTGTAAAATTTACAGTGAGGATTTTGTTATAATAGAAATATTTGTTTGATGTATTGCTTTCATTTAAGGTTGTTTTTATATTTTTTATTTACAATATTTTTCGTTAAAATTAACATGTCTGTTTTTTTATTAAATGACTTTCCGATCAAAAACTTCTATTCTCAATAGAAAACTTTTGAAAGAAAAATATTTCATTAATATTTAAATTCGCACTTTAATCAATATTGCTTCTTAAATTTTTTTTACTTTTTAACTCTTTTGTGATTTTATCAAGTTCGTTACTGTTTTAGAAAAGCTTTATTCAAGTCACACTTCTAATAATTTTATAATACAATCTAATAAACTTATTAATTTTTGGGTTAGATTATTATTTAATTATTTGGAAAAACTCATTTTAGAAAATTGTATATGGGGATGAATCTATAACAGGATCCAAAAATACTCTCTTCTGCAGTAATAAGTTTATAAAACACAAGGATTATTAGGGATGTGGTCAGCTAGGTTTGGCCCAGAGGTGAAATATTTTTATTCCTTTAGCAAAACGTCGGAAAATAATTTATAATAAAAAAGTAAACATTTTTTTATAATTAGGAATATAAAAATCATATAAATACAACTGAAAAAACAGCATCAAAGAAGCCACAAAATCAAAATGATTTACAACGTTAGGACCACTTAAATTCTTTTAAAATGATCCGGACATTATTAAACATTTGGGAGTTATAACCAAGTTAAAAACAGATTAAAAATATATTAAGAACTATTACCTACCTTATTAATCAGTGCAAAAAATATTTTTTAAAAAATTATAGCACCCTCTAAATTTCACATATAGCATGACGTTAATAAAAGAGAGATTTTGTCAAATCAACAATTGAAACATTAAACTCAAAGTCACTTTTTTAGCCTTGTCTTATATTTTTATTCGGTTAGGAGACCGGAACCATGGATTTTTGTTAAACGATTATTTTGAGATTTCTCTTATGGGATTTTTGAAATTTTGAAAGTTTTTAGAAAGTATACAAACAAGAATATATTAAATAACATTAAGAATAAATTGAAATTCTATAAATCCTTAGTAAGTATTTGGTTTTTTGGTCGTTAAATTCAACTCGCTTACTTTCTTCTTAAGCACATACAGCATGACGTTAAAGATAAAAACCGTTAACCGTGATACTCATTCACACGACAGCCGGCGAACCGGGAAGAATTTCTATATTCATGTGTTTTTTTCAATTATCTCGGTTAATTATTTATGGATATAAATAACTTTTATATTGAAAAACTTTTTAAAATCTTTAATTTTTATTTTAACTATTTGAAAATTTTTATTATGAAATGAGTTTTTTTTTCGATTTTTGTAATTGTTAAAAAACAGGTCAAAATTAGCAGTATGTATACGGATTTTTTATTTACTACCTCCCAAATACCCATTTCGAACTTTTAAATCCCTGAAAAAGATTTTTTTTTGTGTCACGGCAGCCGGTTTGCAGTTACAAAACCGGGTGTAAATATCGCCGGCAACGGCAAACTTTCCTAGCCCCGTACACGGTCAACTCGTGTGAAGATTCATATTTAAAACTATGCGCCACTAAGAAACCCGACATCCGATAAGCTACCCGTGCCGTTCCGTCTGAACGGGCTGTAATAGTCTAATCAACAAGTACCTTTTTTGAGAAATTCTCACAGAGGGCACCAAAAATTATGATATTGGTGTCATTCGATTGGTATTGGTCTTTAAGAAACTTTTTGAAAAAGTTGAAAATGTGCTCAAAAAAATGCAGTAGTTATAAACAAATGAGTAAAAAACAAAAACAGTGCTTTGTTTTTTTTTAAATCTCGAAAATAATTAAATATTTTTAAAATAGAAAAAAAGATCTGAAAAAAGCAGTAAATTTCACAAGTTCCAGAGATATCGTGATGAGTGACTATATACATAGAAACTCTCTTTTATATAGAAATGTTGAAGTACTTTAATTTTACTTTTTAAAAAAATATTGTGACTCAGCTACCCCACCCCAGTTATTCTTACATAAAAAGCTGTTGTTAAACTACTTGTTACCCTTAATTTATGGCCTCATGATTCGTCTAGTAATCCAAGTTGTATTGTTGTGGTCCCACATTCTTATTTAGAGTTTGGTATAGAAATTGTGAAATAAAAGAGTTAAATTCAACCAATTATTTATTCATTACCTATATTTATAATTCTACCTTTATATATTTTTATTATGAAATTTGAACCTATACAGGAGGAGCTTATTTTGATATCACTTCCTTCCTCAAAACCATACAATAAAAATCGTTTCTGACTAAACTCATTTTGAGTAATACCTAATTTATCTTTGATTACTTTTTGTCGGGAATATCTTTAGATACACTTCGTTTTACCTTTTTATTAAATGACTTAGGTATTTTCTTATTACCTTTTTGTTATTTATATAGTTAAGTAGATACCTGAATATTTTTGTTATATTATTCAACTTAATACCTCATAATAGCGAAAATGGGCTAAATCAAGTGGCCTATTCCGGTCAGAGGACGCGAGAATGCATGGGGTCCTTTAGAGGATGGCATGTGTAAATATGTCGTCTAAGGGATCATTAGGGTTTTGCTCTCGTAATGTCCTTAGTTTTTCAATTAGGGTCGAATGAAACCGTTCAACCGGAGAGTTAGAAGAAGAATTATTCACAGTAGTGAAATGTAACTCTATTTTATGTAGTTTCATAAATTCTATTATTAGAGAAGAATTAAATTCTGTGCCGTTGTCACAAACTATTTTTTTCGGGTAATTATGGTGTGAGAAATAATGTCTTAATTTACTTAGAATGAAGATTGAAGTTTTATCAGGGATTTTGTAACATTGTGCATATTTGGAAAATGAATCAAATATAGTCAGGTATAAATTCTTATGAGAGTGAAATAGGTCTATGTGTAAAATGTCAAAGGGCTTTTGTCCCAGTAAAGGTCCTAACTGTGGTAATTTGTAAGGATGTCGTTCATATTTATTTTTGAGACAAATTTCGTATTTATTAATTAAATTCGAAATAGTTGTTTGCATGGAAGGCCAATAAAACTTTTGTTTCAAATATTTGTAAGTTTCTGTTATGCCATTATGATTTTCTTTATGATACTTTTGCACTCATTCTATCTGTTTTTGTTCATCTTCTATGTCCTGTAATATAGTATTGCAAAAGTGAGCTTTTACTGTCGTGTCTAAATTATTTCTAAAATAGTTACAAATGAATGGTCTAAATTCGTGTGGTATTTTAATTGCAAATTTTTGATTTGGTCTTAGTATGTTTTTGAACGCGTCTAGAATTTCTTCTTTCCAGTTATTGGTTAGGTTTACTGTGTGTCTGTGTTTATCGAATATTTTTCTGTAATTTAAGTCATTACTTGGGGATTCCGGAATAAAAACGATTTGATTTTTCGAAATATTTATAGGTTCTCCTGAGATAAGTATACCTGCAATAGGATTTTCTATCGCTGTATGTTGCGTGTTATTCGTATTGTCTTTTTCTTGTATCATATTGAATTCTTCGAGAAATTCGTCTGGGTCAAAATCATTAGGGTTAGGGGGTTCGACACATAGAGAACCACCGGTTAACGCATTAATTTGAACTCTAGATAGAGCGTCCGCTACTTGGTTTTCTTTTCCTTTTTTATATTTAACTACAAAATTGTAGTCTTCTAGCTTTAGCCTCCAACGAGCTAATCTTGAGGTAGGATCTTTAATTTTGTAAATCCAGACGAGTGGATTATGATCGGATTCTACAGTAAATTTTTTTCCATAGAGATAAGGGCGAAAATGTTTGCAGGAATCGATAATGGCTAGAAGTTCTTTTTCTGTCGTTGAGTAGTTTTGTTCCGCTGAATTCAACGTACGAGAGTAATACGCAATTGGATGATTGTTTTGAGTTAGAACAGAGCCGATAGCTATATTTGAGGCGTCTGTGGTCAATACAAAAGGTATTGTAAAATCCGGATATTTCAGAACTGGGGCGTTAGATAATATCTGCTTACATTTTTCAAAACATTCTAGGTAATGAGGATTGGTGGTGTCGATAATAGCTCCTTTGCGAGTGCAACGAGAGAATGGGGTTGTAATTTTTGCAAAATTGGGGATGAATCTTCGGTAATAACCGAGGAGTCCTAGAAAAGATTTAATTTCCCTTACAGTTTTTGGAAGGGGATAATTTTGTATTGCATCTAATTTACAAGGATTAGGTTTTATGCCTTCTGGAGTAATGATGTGTCCTAGAAAAGCAACTTCTTTACTTCAAAATTCTGACTTATCTAACTGAACTTTAAGATTATTTTTCCTAAAAGTGTTGAAAATAGTAGAAATGTGAACAAGGTGTTCCTGTAACGATTTTGAAAAAATAATAACATCATCCATATAGACAAAACAATATTTGTACAGAAAAGGGCGTAAAATATTATCCATCAATCTTTCAAAAGTGGCTGGGGCATTTTTGAGTCCGAAAGGAAGTCTCAAAAATTCAAAATGGCCATGAGAAACCGTAAAAGCAGTTTTCTCGACAGAATTAGGATGAAGTTCGATTTGATGAAATCCTTGGGCTAAATCGAGTGTCGTGAAATAAGTAGCTTTGCCTAAATTATCTAATATTTCATCGATTTGGGGTAAGGGGTATTTATCATCTACTGTATTTTCATTCAACTTACGATAGTCAATAACCAATCTAAATTTTTTCTTACCGGATGCATCTGCCTTTTTGGGTACTAACCAAACGGGGGCTGAGTAGGGCGATATAGAAGGTCTTATAATTTTATTATCGAGAAGTTTATTCATTTGGTTGGTTATTTCTTGTTGCATACTTTTTGGATGTCGAAATCCCTTGACATATATAGGATTTTCGTCGTATGTTCTAATTTCATGTTTTATCGCAGAAGTAAAAGTTAATTGTGATTTGTCGTCGTAAAATATGTCATTGTATTTTTTACAGAGTTTCAAAATTTTATCTTTTTCTTCGTCATTTAAATGTTGAGTGCGGATAATTGAAGGGTCAAAATTTGATGGTCCTTTTAAGATTTCATAATTATTTAAATTTTCTACGTTAATTGGGTCTATTTGTACTGGATTATCAAATGTGATATTGTCGATATAGCCATTTGTAACCGTGTGAATAGACTCGGGTATTTTTACATTGTTTATTACAATTTCTGGAAGTAACACTTCTCCATTTGAAATATTTACAGGAATTTTATTGTAGACCGTGTTAAATGGAATTGTAATGTTGTATCTTTTTAATGTCAGCGTTTTATTTTGATAATTAATAACCGCGTGTAACCTCTCCAGGTCAGAGTTTTCTAGTAAAATATCAAATTCTTTATTCCAGTCAGCAACTCTAGCATCAATGGTTTCAAAAATATTAATTTCTTTAAATAAAGGTGTTTTAATATTATAATAAAATTTTTGCTTTATTTTCATTGAAGTCAAATTAAATGGTTTCTCGTATATATGAGAGGGATTAAAATATTTGAGGGTGTTAGGTGAGATTATTGTATCTGATCCTCCAGAATCTATTAAAACTTTTAATTTCGTTTTTGGTAGAATAAAGTAAGGCAGTTAAGGATAGTTACGAATATTATTTAAATCTATTGAGGGGGTGGATGTTCTTCCAAAGGAACTTCCTGAAAATTTTGTTCTTGCTCGTTTGGTTCGTATATATTAGCCGAAAACTCAAAGTTTTCATTATCAGCAGCCTCTACGTTAAAAGCATGAGTTCTTCTGGTAGAAGTACTCATAGGTTGATCATTTCTTGTCGAGATCGTTTGTATGCCACTCATAGGAGTGGGATTTGTTTGATGATTTTGGGGGTGTGTTGATCTAATAAAATTTTGGTTAAATCTAGTTGTAATTGGAGATGAAGATTGTCGATTGAAATTTTGATTGTTTGTAGAATAATTATTAGGACGGGGAGAATTGTTGAAATTCATATGATTTCTGAAATTATCTTGTCTTGAATGATTATATGGCGACGAATTGTTTAAATTGGATGGAAATCGGTTTGGTGGCTGATTAAAATTATTTTTTGGTCTAAAGTTTGTTCGATCAGTTTGGCTGGCTTTTGGCTTTGGAGTTTGTTGAGTTTTTAAGAAATTCATGTATTGCTGTTGATTTCTATGATTATCATAAGCAATGCATTTTTGAAGAGCTTCATCGAGAGAATCTAATTTGAAATGAGATAAATACTCGCAGTAGGGTTCATAAATGCCAGTACAAAATGTTTTAAGAGCAATATTTTTGAAGTAGGGTGTTTTAAAATTGACTGTTTCAAAGTTATCGTGTAATGATACATGTTGTAGTAAGTCATTTAGGTCATTTAAAATTCGTTGGTGGTATTGATCATACGTTTCTTGGGTTTTTTGTACCGTTGTAGATAGTTGGGTGACTAAAATATCTTCAGATCGTCGATCTCCGTATTTAGTTAAAAGCAAAGGTCTTACTTCCGTCCATACGGTTTTATTAGAGTAATTTAAAAAATCTCTAGGTTCGCCTTTTATTTGAGAAATAATATTAGCGTTAAGAACGAACTGCTGTGCGGCAGAAAGATTTTGATTTGTAAAGAAATTAAGTAAATTATCAACTGATTTTATAAACGTCGAGAGATTATCTCCCGTGTTGTATTCAGGTAGCGTAGCACATAAGCTAGTAATCTCACTGTTTTTAAGACTCATTTTTGGACAATTAACGTTTCGAGAACTAGATCGAGAACTATTTGTCGTATTATGATTGTCTTTGTTGTCGTCAGTGTTTAAGTTAATGTCTGCTATTAATAAATGTAAATTTTCCTCAGTAATGTCGTTTAAAGTGCTCATTAAAGGAAAAAAGGATAAATAGACTTACAAGAGGATGATCACTGATGATGTCGTCTGCATGCTATTTCTTCTTTTCCCAGGTTCTTTTGGATTTTCGTTAAACAACTGAAGTTGACCAGGAAACACTAGTTTCTGTACGAATTGATCCTGTTCGCAGCGCCAGAAATGTTGAAGCACTTTAATTTTACTTTTTAAAAAAATATATTTATTTATTAAAATTACAAAGTTTTATTATGAATTGAAAAATACAAAAATAACAACTATTTGATTTGAATCTTCAAAATTGAATGAATAAAAAATGAAAAATAAAAAGTATAACGAAAGGATGTTTTACGTAATGCTGAATTTGCAGTTCTCATATTCGCTGCTTCTACTTGTATTAGTTCGGGAGATTAGACGATATTTCTATATATATATAGATATTAGGAAACTTTTTTTTTAATCATTATTTATATTATTCTTTTATATACCGAGGAAATTATGATTATTTATTTATATTTAATTAGTTTTTTTAATAAAGAATTTGTTATAAACAAATAATTTTTTTCGTTTTATTTATTTTTTTAAACCGTTGTAATAAACAAAACCAAATATGTATCATTTGGTTTATAAAATATTTTGTTTTTAACAAAATTTTAAATATTTTTCTGTCTGTACGTTCAATATTTTCTCTCAGCCTCCCACCACTATTATTTAAATAACTTTTAAACTACTACAGATAGGAGAAAAACACTTTAGGTCAGTTTTAACCGTTTTAATGTCATAAACAATATGAGCCATCAGCCGAGGCCCTACCTTAAATATTTATTTACTTTTTTTGGTTTTATTTAGTACAAAGTTGGGAAAAAAATTTACTAAATAAAACCAAAAAAAGTAAATAAATAATTAGGTTTATAATAAAATTATTTGTTTATAACAAATTGTTTATTAAACAAACTTATTAAATATAAATAAATAATTGTAATTTCCTCGGTAGATAAAAGAATAATATGAATATTGATTAAAAAAAATGGTACCTTAATATTAATAATAAATGGCGGAAAAAATTTGTTAATTAACAAATCCATTTTTGAGCAATAACAAATTTTTTTTAAGAAACGATTTATTTTAAAACAATTTTTTAAATAATAGCATTAAAAAATAAAAAAAAATATTTTCAGGTGACGCTAAAGGGAAAAAAACGAAATAATTACTAATTAAAAAAAACATATAGAAACAATTTCTTTATCAACATTTTTAATTTTTTAATGCAATAGATTGTTTATAAATAACTGGACAATTAAAAATTTTTGATTTTTTTAACGGAAATCTATTTTTTTACCTCTTCCGAACAATTCTACCAAGGGACAAAAAGTTGAGCTTTTTTGTTAAATAGTTATAAAGTTTATTATGTTAACTTTCGGTTTCAAAAATTTTGTTAATTAACAATAGAAACGAATAATCAAAAATGAATCCCTTAAAGAATTTACAGCCAAGTAGAATCAGATTTTAGCCAAATCTAATTTTTCCATTTTATTGAGAGTAAATCAATTCTTAAGACACGTGTAAGAACCGGCCCCAACTTTATGATGATAATCAAAAAAACTTGTATTTGGCTAAAGTGAAACTACTTGATTTTGGTTAGTATTAATAAAATATCACCCCTTTTTAAGTCACTCACAATAAATTACAACGAGGTTTAACAAAAACAAAAACCAGATTGTTTCACGTACTAACTCGTTCAGAGCCGAGAATTACTACTCACAATTTTACTTACAGTACCGCTAACGGCACATTTTTAAACTACAAGTATTAAACTAACTAATTCTCACCAACATAGGGACAACCATAATAGTTTGGTGAAATTATTCTCAATACAGAACGATGATTAGAGAGATCGTTACAAACTCCATAATGTAAAATGAAATTTTTATCAGATGATTTAGCCACCGTGTTGGCTTTCTTGTTTTGAATGACATAAGCTTCTAAATATTTAATCAATTCACTTGTAACGTGAATATAAATTTATTATTGTCAGAGTCATTTTGTAAACAGCCTATGAGACTGTTTTAAATGCAGTATGTGCTGTTGTTGTAATAACTAATATTTAATATATTTAAATATTTTTTTTGTTAACCGTGACTGAAATGCGCAGCGCGTGAACCAAAACACTCCGTTTTAGCTATGACTTTAGGGCTCTGTTAAAATTATAAATATTGGAGATACAGTTTCAAGAGTACAGAATTATTTTTGTGACATGTATTGTTCTTTTCAGGTCATTTTTATTTCAAAAATATTTAATTGTTTACGAGATTTTTCAAAAAAAAAAAACAAAATAATGTTTTTTTTTCACTCTTTTGTTTATAGAAACTGCAATTTTTTCGAGCGCCATCTCAACTTTTTCAAAAAGTTTCTAGAGATAATTACCTATCGAATGACACCAAAATCATAATTTTAGGAGAGCTCTGTGAGAATTTCATGTTGCTTTGCCAACACAACAAGACTAAATACAAATATCCATAAATAATGTTAAAAATGACACGATAAATATTTTTAAAAAAATACCGTAATTTTCGCATTTTCGAGGTTACGTTTTTTAATATATATAATATATATTTAATTCATTTGTACACAGCTTAAAAATTTCGTTTATTTCTAGCTCAAAAAAGCAGCAGTTTTAAATTTAGATAATTTCAACCTTTGTTGGACTCGTCAATAGGAAGCTATACACAAAGTTTCAAGAATGTATTAATCATTTCGAAAAAAGGGTTGTGCGTGGTGGACTAAATTACGCCGGCCGATCACTGATCACGCGTCCTTGAATTCCTTCTTTTGAACCGATCGGGTATCGACTTCTCAGACGACGCCAGGTCCGGGCTCGTAACAATACTATAATGTAATAAAAGTAGATGCATATTATTTAAATGAACGAATTGTATTCGCTATTCACTTTTCTATTATCATTTTTATTCTATCCCCAGACAAAATATGGCGTCGAATGAAGACGGGCGTTCAGATGTTCTTAATAAATATAAGATATTTGTGTGCAAATATTGCAAAAAACCTGTTATAAATAATGTAAAGTGTTCCAAGTGCAAGGAAATATTTCATCCGAGTTGCCTGGAAAAGTCTAGCCAGGGAAAAAATGCTATTTGTTAACATGTGACTGGTGGTGATGATGATGATAATTGTCAATCAAAATCAAGTGAGTTACACATCAGTCTGATATATGGGTATCTGTAATCGAAAAGGCCCGTTCTGGCGCGACCGATCTGGCGCGACTGATTTGGCGCAGCCGTACTGGCGCAGGTCCGTTGGGGCGCAGTCCGTTTAATTAAAACATGTTTCGAAAATATGGTAAAATTTTTATATTCAGTTAATATTCTAAAACATAAACTTATTTAATAACAAGTACTCTACTTCCAAAACATGTTTTAATTTAAAAATTATTGGCTTTGAAATATATAAAAATTTAATATCATAATACTCTACCAAATGAATTATTATAATAATATAAAAATGATTATGTAAATAATTAAATATGGCAATTTTTATTTAATTAGTTACATATTTAAAGGAACAAAGCATAAATTAGCAGTCGAACGTACCTTCCAAAAATTAAGATTCTTGCTGGGCTTGCTCCAACTATTTGCCAGAAGAAAATCTTCTTTCACTTTATTTGTTTCCACAATGGTCTTGTATTTTTCTCTAATTTCTAGTTCTTCCAGGCTCCGTGGAACGGGCGGTAGTCCATTTACTTCATTTCTCTGCCGTCTGATCATCTTCTTTAATGCAGTTTGCACAGGCAATGCGGCTAAGACACTTCTTGGCACATTTTTACAATTAGAACCCAAAATATGATTAATAATTTCAGCAGATCCTTCCATTGTAGACGTGGCTCTATCTTTAATTTGAGTTTTAATATTTAGGACTTCAACAGTAGCAGCTGAACTACCATGTGTGTGATGGTTTATACTTTTCACTGTTGTACCATCTTGTGTATGTATTTTTACACGACAACCTTCACCCTTTCTATCGCAACGCCAGAACTTTTTTGTTCCACACGCACTGTTTCTATCAAATATATCCAAAAATCCATTTTCTAAGACTTATCGCGCCCTTGTTTGCTTTTTATTTGCACTTCCATTAACACCGTCTAGAAGTATAGTATAGAAGTCAGTTGGACCACGAGTACCTGCATTAATCCTTTTTTGAAAAAGGTCAAGATAAGCCCACCCGTCAGTTCGACCAGGATAAAATTTTATTATCTAATCGATTTAATGGAATTCTTCGAAAATAATTAAAATATCATTAGGGTAGTAGGTAGTAGTGGGCAATTTTGGACACTTGCAAATTTCTATCAAATTTTAAAATATTAGTTTAAATCCAGCAACGTTCTAGTAAGCATCATAATCGTTCATAAGTATTACTAGTTAATTTAGTTTATTTAAAAAGTGTAACTGAACCAAAAATGGATTTGAAGTATATGATTAGTGAAAAAGAACACAAATTATTGTTACTAAATAATTTTAAATTTTCTAAAGGTCATGTAGCAAAATGCGAAAAAACAGAAAGTGTTCTTCTAAAATTTATACCGAGGAAGACGAAATAACTATGTTAGAAACACATCTAGAGCATAATCACATGGAAGATAGTTCTCTTAAAAGGCAACAGGTTAGCAATGTTTTGAAAAGGAAAGCGTTAGACGATCTAACAGAAAGACCTTCCAAGCTAATTCATAAGGAATTAAAGGTTTGTTTTTTTTATTATTATTACCACGCTTTATTTAACTTCATGTGTTTGTTTATTTATTTATCTGTTTTTATTTTTGCGCTTTTATTTTATTTAACTATCGCTAACATTTTTATATTTCTTTTTAACAGGATAACGAAATTACTGGAGAAACGATATCTTCCGTTTTGAAATGTTTACGGCGTAATATATATGTCGCTCGTCGCAGTGTTTTACCACCACATCCTACAAATTAAAATGAAGTGTATGATACACTCCTGGACATGCAACCAAAAACTGATAAAGCTGAGGAATTCTTAAATGTAGTTGATAAAGAAAATGGTTTTATTGTGTTTTCGTGCTATACAAATTTGCATTTTCTTTGCTCTATGAGTGCAATATATATGGATGGAACATTTCAGTTTTGTACTTAATTTTTTCTTCAATTATTTACTGTTCATGCTTTTAAAAATGGCTACTATATACCTGTTGCATTTTGATTATTACGAAACCAGAACAGCTCAAGTTATTTAAAATTATTTCAACTGTTAAATGAAAAATGTAAAACTTTGGATCTGATATTTAAACCTTCACAGTCATTGTTGATTTTGAACAGGCAATTCATAACACTTGTTCAACAATGTGGCCGAATATAAAAATTATAGGATGTACATTCCATTTGTGTCAATCCTGTTATCGTAAAATTCAAAATGTGGGCTTAGTCACAGAATATCGGAACAAAAACTCAAAAATAGGCAATTTTCTTAAACTATTTTTTGGACTTCCATTTTTAGACCCTCATGAAGTAGGAAACTTTTTTTCTAAAGAAATTCATTTAATGATGCCCAGTAATCCGAGTTTATCGAAATTTTGCGATTATATCGTGGAAACTAACATCGATGAAGAAAGTAATTTTCCCCCAAAAATGTGGGCTTGTATTACAGATAGTATGTACAGGACCACAAACGCGTGTGAATCATTTCATTCTTATTTTAATTCTAATTTTTATAGTTCTCACCCAAGTTTGTTTAATTTCGTAAATATTTTAATAAACTCTCAAGCAGAAACATATATTAAAATAAATTCAGTAAAATGTTCCACCGAAAAACTAAAAAGTGGAACACAGAAAAAAAAATAGTAAACTTAATCCGCTCAAAGAGCGGTCGTGGTCCAACTAACCGGTGTACTTAAAACAGGTGAAGTATTGATCAAATTTAATTTTTGTCTTTTTTGGATTCACACTTAAGAACAACAAAAAATGCCGACAGGCGATAAGCATCTAATAAATTTACTTATCTACTTGGTCCAAGGTCGGACTTTACTTGTATTATTTAGATACTCAATATTTACGATTTAACAAATATTTGAAATATTTTTAAAGATTAATTATAATCTAAGATGTTTAGTCTGATTTTAAATTACCATGATTAATGCACGCAAGCCTTCTCACCGCATCAAGCAAACATCTATCGGGAAAGAAAATAGGTTAAAAACCTACAACGAAAATGGGATACGGATTTAGATTCTAAATCATATAAAAAAAACTAATGCTCTTTAGAAGTATCATCCTCACTAGATGTCTCATTCAAATCGACAACACAGAAGTGAACTGTAATTACTTTATAATTATTTTCAATTTTATGAACATGGCCAACGCAATTATACCATAATTTATGCGAAACATCTGCAACAATTTTCATCACACTTCCTGATAAAGTTGGCGTCACATTTTTTTTCTAACTTCTCTTTTAATGTTGCTCCAAATCAACTCGATGGGGATAAATATACAATAATTAGGTGTTAAACGAATTAGATTATGTCAATATTGCTCAGCCATACCTACTATCGACAACATAACTTGATTTAACATTTAAAGATTTTAATATAAGAAACAAATAATTTTTTAAAGATGCTGAAGAATAAGCTACCCCTACGTTATCTAGGTGGGAAGAAATAACATTTTTAAGAGATTAAGCTTTTGGAATTTCTGCAGTCTGTAGTGAATGGTAAGGAGCATTGTCCATTACTATGACTGAATTTTTAGGTAAATTTGGTAACAATTGCTCTCCAAACCATCTTTCGAATAACATAGATGTTGTGTCTTCATGATAATCTGCTGAAGAACTTAAAATATGTTTGACCGAAAGCAGCAAACAATTTGGAACAAAAACATTCGTATTTTTGGCATGTAAAATGATCACACGTTTTTCTCTGTTTGGTGGAGCTTTTACAGAGCATTTAAAAGATTGGTAGCTCCATTCTTTTTTTAAAACATCGTACCGTATCGAGTGTCGTACCAAGTTTCATCAAAATAGACAATGAACTTTTCTTCCTGGCGTGCTTTATCGATTGCGTTTAAGTACACAGTATGGGCCATAATGCTTCTTTGCGATTCCATAATCGATTGTCTTTTGTTTAAGGTAAGGTATCTAAATCCTAAAGAGTGCAAAATTTTTCTCAACATATTGGTTGATTTATATTGATAACCGAGAACTACCTGTTTAAATTGTTATTGTTAAAATTGTGTTGTATGTGTGATTAGTTAAAATTAGTAAGATCGCTTTTATTCGGAAATATAAACAACTAAAAAGTCATACTGAGAGAGTTAGATTCGTGTACCTAGATGAAACATGGATCTATCAAAATGGTAGACCAGTGCGTCAGTAGGTGCACGATTCTGACCTGAAAAGTAATCCAGCTCGTGTAAAATCCGATTTACTATTTTACACGCAGGGACTAATACTGGATTTTTGGAAGGATGTGACTTGTTACTCGACCTTGACTATCACAAAAGTATGAATGGTCACCTTTTTCAAGAAAAACGCGTGGTGCTCATGGACAACGCGCCATACCATTCAGTTTACCTTAACAAACCACGGAGACCTTATCGCTTACGATAACAAAAGATAAATTTAAAACAGTCCAGAGACACATTAAGAAAGGATTAAACGAAACTGAAAATTAAAATAATTGCAAATGGATAGCGTTGATTATACTTACAAGAACACCAACTAAATCTGAGCATCAGGACAAGAAATTAAATAAATTAATCAAAATGATGGAGCACCTAACAAATCAAACCAGCAATTTAACATCAGAAATGAAAGAAGAACAAAAGGAATAACGAAAAGAGCTGAAAGAATTAAGAAAAAGGGTCGAAGAAGTAAAACAAGAAAATCAAGAAATGGAAAAACATAAAAAACCTGGAAGAAGAATTATATGAAATAAAAAGCAGACTAGAGTATCTAGAATAGGAGAAAAAGTCGAACAATATAATAATACAGGGACTTCCAATAGATACTAACGACAAAGAGACTCTAAAAGGAGCAATGCAGAATTTCATGGAAACAGAATTGAAGGTCAACACAAAGATAATGAAAAAAATTAAACTTGAAAGTACAACATGTCTAAAAAGCTAGAAAACAGGCAAGCAAAATAAAAATAAATTAAAATTTCGCAAAGGCGATCCAATATTTATTAACAACGACCTAACAAAAGACGAAATGAAAGTACAATCTCGAATAAGAAAAATAGCAACACAAGAAAAAAACAAACGTAATGGGGTCCAAATTAAATACAACAAATTGGTTATAAATGGAATAATATGGAAATGGAATTGACTCAAACAACAATTGGAAAAAGATCAACCTCACACTTTAAAAAACGAATTAAAATAAAAATGCCGCTAAGAATAAAAACAAAACTGGACATGGAGATGAAACTGGATCTGAGAGGAGAAGAAAAAGAAGATACCAAGCAGTAGTCAACCCCAAAACAGAAGGTTTCATCGGGAAACGTGTACAGCAAATAAAAAGGAAAATTATAAAAGAAAAAATACGACAGGAAGCAGTGAAGAGTAAGAAATGTAATTTTAATAATAGTGATAATAGAAGTAATAGTGGTATTTGTAATAGTAGTAATAGTAATAATAAAATAAATGGTGGTGGTGATAGTAATAAGATAATAGAAAATTGTAAATATATAACTAATGACAAATTTAAAAACCTAAGTAAAAATAATAAAATAAACAAGAATATCGGAGAAAATAAAAATAATGAGGAAATTAAAATAAATATTGGCATATGGAACCAGACATCATTAAATGAAAAAGAGATTTAAATAATAAAAGAAATGGATGAATATAAGTTGCAAATTTTAGGAGTAAGCGAAGCCAAAAAAGCGGGGTCAGGGAGAATACAAATAAGAAATAGTAACGTTCTCTTCTATTCAGGAGAAGAAAAAGGACAAAGAATAAAAGAAGGAGTAGGAGTCATACTAACCAACAGAATTAACGAAAGAGTTTTAAAATTTGAACCAATTAACTTAAGAATAATGTCTATTTAAAAGAGTGTCGACACGAAGATGGAATTAAATATCATACAAATATATGCTCCAAAAGAAGGATCGGAAGAGGAAAAAATTAATCTTTTTTATGAAAAACTGGATATGAATAGAAAATCGAATAATAACAAAATTATTATAGGCGACTGAAATGCCAGAGTAGGCAAAGATATAAACAAGGGTCTAGGATGCATGGGAAGACATGTTAAAGAAACTCTGAACAGAAATGAAACGAAGATGCTGGAATTCTGTCAAGCAAATGATCTAATAATCAGAAATTGATTCTGGCAACAGTAGTTACAGTACAACTACACTTTTATAGCAGAAAATAGAGAAGCAAAAAGCATCATAGTCTATTTTGTATATAGTAGAGATATGGAAACATTTTTCAACGAAAATAAAAAAATTCCGGAAGTAGAAACATGATCTAGGTATGTACTGATTAGTCAAAGCAAAATTGAATGTTATCTGCAGAGACTGTAAAGAAATAATAAAATATAGCAAGATTAATATAAATAAACTAAAGATATCAATAAATCGTGAAAGATATAAAAAGGAAACTAATAAGAGATTTAATGAATTAAAAAAGCTTAACATAAACTGGGACTTAGAACAACGATGGGAGCTATTCTAAGATATAATTTATAATGTAGCGACACAAATTTGTGGTAAGAAGAAAATTAAATATGCAACAGCAGAAAAGAAAGGCTAAGAAAAACATGGATATCGATGATTATAAAAATAGGTGAAGCAAAAGGAAAAACACTACAAGAAATGTGAAGATTAGCACCGTACCGGACAGTGTGGAAAAAATGGATTCACAGAGCATAGATAAAAACAAAACCATTTAATCTCCTGTAACGTACGACGTATGAAGGGTATGCATATTTTTTATAGCGTTCAAAAGTAATAAAATTATTGCATTTTCGTATTGCAACCGATTTCATTTTATACTTTATGATCTTAAGTGTCGAATAGTCATCGCAGAGTTTTTCAAATGATTAAGGACTTTTAATTTGAAAAATACATATGAAAATAACAATGTTTTTTGCTTAAAATCATTCAAGGATTACGGTAATATTTCTTGTTTTGCGAAATTTTTCTTGTAAAATCTTTAATCAGGGGGTCAAGATACATAGAAAAAACTTTGGTGGAGCCTTGTCTCTTTAACGGCTCCCGAACTAATGAACAAACACGTAATATTTGGAATTTATTATCTACATGTGTGTATAGTATATGAATTTTTTGTCAACAAACCTTTCCGGAGATTCCTTAAGGAATATTCAATTCTCACAGCAGCTATGGGGATTATTTTGCTTTGCTTTGAGGCGTAGAACTCATATAGGATCCTTTCTGCAGGGTGAATGAAAATTATTACATATATACATATGCATATACATAAACATATAAATATACATAAATATATGAAAAAAATCGGATTTAGTGACAAATAAATATTTAAGAAACACTTGGAATATTTGAAATGCATTCAGCTAGGTTTATTCCAAAGTTAAGTATAGAATACATGTGACTGTGAAATTTTAATGCTTTTTCAATATAACAACACGACTAGCAAGTTGAAACAAATGTTAATTTAAATACTTATATTTTCTTGAAAAAGAAATACAATAAATTCGAGAGCTTTATAACAAAGTCAAAGAGTGTTTTTAAAATTTGACTGCCTTCCCAGGTTTTAATATATAAGGGGCAAATTAACGGGCATGTACGCAAAAAAGGTTCATAGAGTTATGAGTAGGAAGGGTAACCGCAGACATACATGTTTCTGGCTCGTTAGCTGTCATCAGTGCGGCATAACGAAGTAAGGTATTGCACTTGGCTAGCAAAAGTGTTGGGTACTTGAGAGTATGTAAATATATATACTTTATTGATATGGACCTTCCTGCGGGAACACCCTCCTATCAATACAATTACTGGGTTGTTTATTTGTTTATTATTTTCTTTTAAAGTTAAATCCATTTGTAATTACAAAATTCTCATCAATCAGTGAAAACATAACAACCCAAATAAAAAACTTCACCAAAAACTATCTATACAAAAAAATATTTTAATCGAGACAACTTATATCCAAATGCTGGCTTACATTCCCAGAATTCTATTGAGGGAACGGGTTCCCAAACAAAAATCCAGTTTTATATAATAATTTATTAGTTTTATATTTTATTCAATTATTTTAATTTTTTATCATCCAGGTCAAAGTCAGTACGTTAGATCTCAAGGCGGGCTTAAACAGTTTAAGTTTTATTCTCACGTAGAATAAAAAACAAAGAAGCGTCGGAGCCTGAGATTGTCTGTGAGAAACACCTTTGGCGTGTCTTAAAAACGGACCCTCGTATCTGGGCTGTTATTACTCTTAAAGTATTTTCGTCGCCGGAAGAGCGACTTCTTAGTTTCATTTTTAGAGTAAAGATGGGGCCACTTGCGAATGGTTTCTACTTTCGCAAGTGTACATCTATAAGGATTTGGTCGATTCATACGGGGGATGTCTCTTCATTAGTGACTGAAGAGATATAACCTATACTGCACTGATGAGCTCATAAAAAGAGCGAAACACGTGTCTGTAGTTGGTTTTGCCCCTGTATGGGCTGATTAAAATCCTTATACTCCTATTTCGCAGCGTCTACCGGTGTCTTGATTTAGAAAATCTAACCAAACACCAATCCAGTTGAAAACTGGATTTATTATTGACAGCACGGCACTAGATACTTTTGTATCATCTCTTACATATTGTTATATAAGACTGTCACAAACGCTCTGTTCGTTTTATATATATATATATATATATATATATATATATATATATATATATATATATATATATATATATATATATATATATATATATATATATAATAATAATATATATAATAATAATAATAATGTTTATTTCGACAAATATACAACTATAAAAATATCACCATGAGTTTTTATATTTTAGTAATTAATGCCCATTTATGACCATGTGGTTGCACATGGGCTGCCGAACTACCAAACTACCACAACTAATAGATAGGTACATTTGATATACATTTAATACAAAGACATATCAAATGGCTTATACTAAAAAGATATACACATATTTCTTAATATTTTACATTTTATTTTTTTGTTTTACTATGAAAGCTTTTATTAACAAGGGTGTTGATAGTATTTTTATCACACGTCCTATTAGAATATCCACATAAAAAACTTGTAAATGTTTCATCTTAATATTATATAATTGTAGTTTTAGTCAATCAAATCTCTTTGTGTTTTTCTATCAGAGTTTATAATAAATTTTTTAATAATGGATTTAAATAGGTTTATAGAATTTATTGTGTGCAAGTATATTCTGTACATTTCTGGGAGATAGTTGTAGATTTTTGCACTTAAATATATAAGAATCGCTGCGCTATTGTCTTGTTGACTAGATGATGATAAACTTTTCCTTTGTTCTTACTTCTCATGTTATAATTATGTGTTATTCTTTGTAAAAGTTCCTTATTTTTGTAAATTAACATTATAACCGATTGTATGTATAATTGTCGTAGATCCATTATTTTCACCTCCTCATATAATTTATCGGTTGGAAATCTAACATTTTTGTTATGTATTATTTTAAGTATTCTCTTTTGTAGGACTTTTAGTTTAGTTAAAAAATTTTTTGTTGTAGCTTCCCAACAGATAATAGCGTATTGCAGCCGACTTTGTACTAAAGCATAATAAATTATTCGTAGATGTGATATGTGCAGGATATTTTTTAAATATTTAAATTTGAAAAGAAAAAGTCTCATGGTGTTTGTTAAATGGTTTATGTGTGTATCCCAACGTAGATGACTGTCTATTTTTACTCCTAAATATTTAATTTCTCTTCTTACATCTAGTGTTATTTTTTGGCTGTTATAATTTAGAGATATCTTATTATATTGCGGCAAGTTGTTACTGTAACTTGTAGTTTACAGTTAATTTTTTGTGAGCACACCAATCAATTATTTTAATTAGATCAGTTTCAGTTGTGTCTGCCTCATAAAAATGGCTGTATCATCAACAAAGCTCACAATTTCTCCCGTGTTTTGAAGACGATATACGTTGTTCACGAAAATAGTAAATAATGTAGGACCTAAGATAGTTCCTTGAGGAATGCCAGTCTCTATTTCTCGCTCGCTACTGATGATGTTGTTGACTTTAACTCTTTGAATTCTATTTTTTAAGTAACTTTTAAATAGTTGTAGAGTTACTCCCCTTAACCCAGTATCTTTCAACGCCTCCAACAACTGGTCGTGATGAACGGTATCGAAGGCTTTGGCTAGGTCCAGGAAAATTACTAGGCATGGTTTTTTACAATCAACTGAGTTATAAACTTTTTTTAATAACTCCGAGATAGCGTCATTTGTTGACAGCTCATCTCGAAACCCAAATTGTTTTTTAGAAATGATGTTATATTTATTGAAGTAGTCTTTTAAACGTTTATTTAGAGCTTTTTCTACTACTTTTGCAAATGTTGTTATTAAGCTGATTGGTCTGTAATTGGACATTATACTTTTGCTTCCTTTTTTATATATAGGAGTTACTAGAGACTTTTTGAGTTCAGTTGGGAATTCTCCCTTATTGAAAATCTCATTAGTTAGGTTGGTTAAAAGGGGAGTAAAGAGTTCAGTATTTTCTTTCACTATTTCTGTGGTAATGTTATCTATTCCAGGAGCTTTTTTGTTCGGTAGTGAATGTATAATATTTTTTATTTCAGTGTTAGTTACTGGTAGTCAGACGAAGGAGTTGTTCTGAATACATCTGACAGGTGTAGGTGTGTTTTGTTTTTCTATGTCATTTTCTAGAGTTTTATCAACCTCTAAAATAGTTATTATCCTAACAAGTGCGGAAAGTTATACTTTCCCGCACGCGAACTGCCGATGCCCGAACAACGCGAAGCGGAGTTCGGGCAAGCAGTTAAGTGCGGGAAAGTTAATTTCCGCAAGAGTTAGGATCAATATTTTTTGTACAAGCAAAATCACCTCGAAAATTATTTAGATATTTGAAAAGATGCGATTGTGACAATTAAATCTTTCATAGTGTCAATAAATACACGACTGCTGTAGCTATAGCAACCCTACTTAAACAGGTGAGTTTGTTGTTGCTTTGAGTAAGGTTAACAGGGGTGATTTAATAAATTATGATTTTTTAAAAAAATTTTAAAAACAAACATTTTAAAAACCCCTATTTTCATGTAAAATCTTAATTTTTTTTACTATTTGTATGTAGTCCAACAAGATAAAGATAATAATACAATAATTTGTCAAAAAGGTTATTGGCAAACATCTCTAATTAATAAAAAAAATGCGTGCGGGAAAGAGATATTTTCTGAATTAAAATGCGTGCGGGAAAGTGTTGTGTTACGCATGCTTGTAGAAAAAATACTTATTTAAACATTGTGCTATAGTTTTAGGATCCGTTGTTATTTTTCCATTCGTTATAGCTATTTCTCTTATTCCGTTATCGTATTTTTCTTTATCACCCTGTATTTGTCTTAGCGTGTCCCAAAGTTTTTTTAAGTTCTCCTTACTTTCATTGATTTGTCTTGTGTAAAAGCCTTTTTTTGCCTGTTTCATTAGTTTATCTGTAAGTTTCCTACGTTGTTTTTTTGTTCTCATTTTTCAGATCCCTTTTATATTTTTTGTGTAAACGATTTCTCTCTTTTAAGCTGTTAATAATTCCCTGTGTTATCCATTGTTTTCGTTTTTTTTTGCTGTTTTAACTTTACTACCGTAGTATTTTTTTATAAAAGTAAGTTTTATGTTTGTGTTCGATTTTTAACCTTTGCATCTAGATTTTCTATAGAATAATAACTCTCCCAGTTATGTTGAATCAGATCAAATTTTAATTTTTGGTGATTTATCTTTTTAAAGTAAGTGGTTTTATAATTAGAATAAGTTTTTGCGAAAATATATGCAATAGTAGCTCTATTATCAGTGATTTGCGTGTCATAAGTTGCCGCTTTATAGTTATTTGCGCTTAAGTCCTTGCTACTATAAAAAATGTGATCTATGCAAGATTTTGAATTCCCCTGTACGCGTGTATATTTATTTATTAGAGACAAAAAGTTAAATTCTCCTAGTGTATCTAAATATGTAGACACTACGTCAGAATTTTTCTTAATATTTATAATAATGTCTGCTACAAATAAATGATGTTTTGGATTTATGTTGGTCTTTGTTTCTTCTAGATACACCCAAAGATGATTTATAAAATCTTCTTCTTTTACAGGTGGTGGCTTGTAAAGAGATGTAACCACTTTTAATATTTTTCTTATTCTGGTTAATAAAACACTTTTACTACTTAAACTATATATTAAACTTTTAATGCCCCTTTATAATAACCACCATCATCTTACAATACAATTCTTAACCCCTACTCTTCCGTTACCCAAATCTGTCAAATTAAAATTTCTTCTTCTTTTATTATAAAATAACTTTAACTAAACTAAACAACAAACAAACTATAATTAGGTATTAAAGATTTCAGTGTCAGTTACAACACCCCCCCTCGCTGAAATCTTTCAAGCCTATAAGATTCTTAAGTTCATTAAATCTATTGTACGATAAACCTTTTGTCAGTATATCAGCTTCTTGATATTTTGACTCTATATAAAAAATATCTATTAATCCCTTTTCCAAAATGTCATTTATGAAATGATATTTTAAGTCTAAATGTTTTACTCTCCTGTTATTTGCAGGATTCCTTATAATAGAAATACATCCTTGGTTATCTTCAAAAATATTTAATTTTTGTACATCAACCCCAAAGTCTGACAATAATTTTTTGAACCATAACGCTTCTGTGACTGAACTACACAAAGCAACAAGTTCAGATTCAGTTGTGGATAGTGATATACTACTTTGTTTTCTGGTTGTCCAACTAATTATGCTTCCAAACATTTTAAATAAAAACCCAGTTATTGATTTCCGATCTAGAATATCACCTCCCCAATCTGAATCTACAAAACATTCTAAGTTTAAATCTCTATTTGATCGTTTATACTGTAATCCAGTAAATTTTGTGAATTGAATATATCTCAACACCCTTTTCAAGTGAATCCATGTCGATTCAGTAGCTTTATCCTGAAATCTACTAAAAAAGTTTATCGTATAACAAATGTCTGGGCGAGTACCTAGCATTAAGTACATTAGACTACCTACTAGATTTCGAAAAGGTTTTTCTGTATTATTCTCATTCTTAATTTCATACAAATCTAATTTCGGGTCTATGGGTGTTTTAACCCCATTACAGTTTGTCATATTATATTTATCTAATATCTTTTGAATATAATTACATTGTGTTATATTTAAAAAACCCTTTTCCCTATCGTAATTAATTTCTAATCCTAAAAAATACTTAATATCCCCTTTATTTTTAATTTTAAATTTTGATGTTAATTTAAAAATTATTTCATTTAAAACATTTAAATTACAGCTTGCCAAAATAATATCATCAACATATAATAATAAAAATACTTTAACGTCCTTTACATTTGTATAATACAAACAATAATCATTTTCACTTCTTGTAAAACCTATTTCCAATAAAAACATATTAATTTCGTTATTCCAACACTTTGACGATTCTTTTAGTCCGTATAATGATTTATTTAATTTTAATATTTTTCCAGGTTTGACAAGAACCCCACTCGGTGGATAGATATAAACAGTGCTTTGCAAATTTCCATTCAAAAACGCACATTTTACATCCAGTTGTTTAAAATAGTATTTATATTGATTTCCTATATTTAATAAAGTTCTTATTGTACTCATTTTTGCAACGGGAGAATAAATATCATAAAAATCAATGTCTTGTGCACAACCTCTTACTACTAGTCTAGCTTTATATTTATCTTCTTCTATTTGTTCGTTTGGCTTTAAGGCATAAATCCATTTAGTATCCAAAATCTTGTCATTTCCAGGTGGGTCAATTTCCTCCCAAGTTCTATTTTCCTTTATGGAGTCTAATTCACGTTTCATTGCTCTTTCCCATTTATCCTTATCATTTCTTTTCGTCACTTCGTCAAAATTTTGAGGTACGCCATCCAAATCTCTCATTGCATTGAGTGCCATATATATTTCATAATCCTTATATTTTTCAGGTACTTTTATCTGACGTTTACCAATTCTTAAGTTTTGCTCACTATCTTCATCCTGTATATTTTCTTGATCCAAAATTCTATCTTCTGCTGTTATTTCTTGATCCTCTTCATTGTTCTCAATTGTCAGTCCTATATTCCTTTCTTTGTAATAAAATTTATTTTCATCAAATCTAACATTTCTTGAAATTAAAATCTTTTCTCTCTCTACATCCCATAATCGATAGCCGTTTGTCATATAACCTATCATGATACACTTTTCCACCTTTGAGTCAAATTTGTTTCTTTCTTCTTTTCTTAACAAATTATATGCTGTACATCCAAAAATTTTTAAATTGCTTACATTAGGTTTTCTATTATACCAAGATTCTGCAGGAACCATATTCTCTAATGCTTCAGTGGGTGACCTGTTTATTATATAATTTACATTTAATATCGCTTCGTTCCATAGTTGTTTGGGTACTCCTGATTCATTTATAATAGTTCTAGCTCTTTCTACTAGAGTCCTATTTTTCCTCTCTGCCTTACCATTTTGTTGAGGTGTATAAGCTATAGTATAGTCTAAAATTACTCCGTTATCTTTACAAAAATCATGAAATTCCCTTGATACATACTCACCCCCGTTATCGCATCTTAATTTTGAAATTGTAAAACCAAACAAAGATTTTGTCATTAAGAAAAATTCCTTGAATTTAGAAAAAGCTTCACTTTTATGTTTTAAAAAATAAACTGATGTAAAACTTGAAAAATCGTCTGTAAATGTAATGAAATATTTACTTCCATCATACGCAACTGGTGTAATAGGCCCACAAATATCTGTATGCACAATACCTAATAATCTATCACTTTTATATCTAGAACCAAATGGCTTTCTTGTCATTTTTCCTTGTACACATGGTTCACAAAATTTTATATTTGAAATTTTTACATTATTAATACCTTCAACCATATTATTATTTATTAATAATTTTAAGCTTTGAATGTTCAAATGTGCAAACCTTTTATGCCATTTTTCAAAAACATCTCCCTCATTATTTACATTGTAACACTCATTCTTAATTATTGTAAATGTTATCTCATACAAACCATTTCTTTGACCTAATCCTATCATTTTATTGTTATATATAAATTTGACTTGACCTTTATTAAATACTACAGTAATACCTGACATTTCCATCTTTTTTACTGACAATAAATTTTTTCGTAAGTCCGGTATATACAATACATCTTTAATAGTACAATTAATCTCCTTGTCTTCAAAATTACTTTTAACATTGATACTACCTATTCCTAAAGCTAGCACAGATTTTCCATTTTGTGCAATTGAAATTTCAATAGGTTTTTCTAATAGAGTTAAACTTGAGAATACATTTTTATCATTTACCATGTGATCCGTACAACCAGAGTCAACGAAAAATACAATTTGATTCAAATAATTATTATCACTATGATAATTTATATTACTTTCAGCAACAAAACAAATGTTTGACATTTCTTCAACTAAACTACTAACCTGTTCGTTACGTTTCATTAAATGGCTTGAATTACTTACTGGTGGTGCTGACCTATCATTCCTTCCTCTAAATCCAAATCCTCTTCCTCTATTTATGTATCTACCCCTATAGTTTTGTCTCTGGAATGGTCTCCTAGTTGCATCTTCTCTGCCATATCCTTGGGTTGTCCCAGTCATATTAGTTCGACACTCTCTCTTAAAATGCCCTGATCTTCCGCATCTATAACATCTTGTATTTATTTCACTGTTAAATGCTGCTACTGATTGAACATTCTCGTGAATTCTCCTTCCTAATTTTCTTTTTTCTTCCTCATCCAACAATTTCTTCTTTACGTTTTCCAATGTTAGTATATCATCTGGTAGATTTTCAATTACCGTAACAACTGTATCATAGGATTTTGTTAATGCCAATAATAAATTACATATTGTGTCTTTTTCTTCCATTTGAATACCTGTCACTTTTAATTGTCTAATTATTTCTTCAAAATTGGTAATAAAACTCTGTAATGATTCTCCTTCTTTTAATTTCATTTGTAATAACTTTTTCTTTAAGTAAAATTGACCCGGCAGTCCTTTTTTCTCAAAATTAATCTTTAAAGTTGTCCACATCTCGTAGGCTGATCTCTTGTCTCTCAAATATTCCAAAATTGAATCACTAACACATTGTACTATTAATGATTTCGCTTTGCTATCATTTTTCTCGTAAATCTCCTTCTCTTTTCCTTGTAACGTACTTATATCAGTTTCCTTTTCTATATTTTTAATTACTCCATTTTCTTCCATGATCATTTCTATTCTAAACTTCCAGTTGTGATAATTTTCACCATTCAATTGTTCGATGTTATATTTAAAACCATGTGCCTGTATATTCATTTTTTTTTTCTTAACCTCACTTTTCTTTTATTTCAATAATATATTTAATCTTTTGATCTTCAATAGCCTCTATTCACTCCTGGGTCTTCTGGGCCCATAACCTTTTAATATTTTTCTTATTCTGGTTAATAAAACACTTTTACTACTTAAACTATATATTAAACTTTTAATGCCCCTTTATAATAACCACCATCATCTTACAATACAATTCTTAACCCCTACTCTTCCGTTACCCAAATCTGTCAAATTAAAATTTCTTCTTCTTTTATTATAAAATAACTTTAACTAAACTAAACAACAAACAAACTATAATTAGGTATTAAAGATTTCAGTGTCAGTTACAACAACCACCAGTTTATTTTTATTTTTTAATTTAATTATTGACCTTATTGCCTTACATTCCCCTATATCGATTACTGCATAGTGCATTGTTAAAGTCTTTTTTACAAAATATATATATATATATATATATATATATATATATATATATATATATAATAAAGCTTACTAACCAGTATGTAACCAAAAAACCAATTATCCGTTTGTCGGATGTTGTATGTATATTTTCTGTATTAGTGGTACTTCTTACCTAGGTCGTGGGTATTTAACCACTTGGTTAGGTATCCTACTGAAGGTGGTAACCTAAGTGGAAGATGAAGTTACCAATAAGAAACAAATAATAACTACTTATATTAAAAAAGAACAAACATTAAAAATGAAAAAAAAAATGAATGACAATTACCTTAACTAATTTTACCAATTAAACTATATGATGACATGTCACAGTACTTACGAAAATACTTTAAGAGTAATAACAGCCCAGATACGAGGGTCCGTTTTAAAGACACGCCAAAGGTGTTTCTCACAGACAATCTCAGGCTCCGACGCTTCTTTGTTTTTTATTCTACGTGAGAATAAAACTCAAACTGTTTAAACCCGCCTTGAGATCTAACGTACTGACGTTGACCTGGATGATGAAAAATTAAAATAATTGAATAAAATATAAAACTAATAAATTATTATATAAAACTGGATTTTTGTTCGGGAACCCGTTCCCTCAATAGAATTCTGGGAATGTAAGCCAGCATTTAGATCCCTTAAAGAAATGATTCAAAATGGCATAGTCGAACCATCCAGTAGTCCGTGGGCTTCTCCTGTGGTATTAGTGAGAAAGAAAGACGGATCAATGCGGTTTTGTGTCAACTATCGAAAGCTAAATGATGTCACTAAAAAGGACAGTTATCCTCTGCCAATGATTGATGATGCCCTCGACGCTTTGGCGGGTTCTACTTTGTTTTTTACCTTGGACCTTAAAAGCGGATACTGGCAAGTTAAAATGAATCCTGCAGACAAAGAAAAGACTGCCTTTACCAGTGGATCAGGGTTGTGGCAATTCACGGTCCTTCCGTTTGGCCTCTGTAATGCCCCTGCGACGTTTGAACGACTAATGGAGAATACCCTGCGGTATTTGTCATGCGAAACTTGTCTAGTTTATCTAGACATCATCATAATGGGCAAGACCTTTAAGGAACATTTATCTAACCTGGAAGAAGTCTTTAAAAGATTACAGAACGCTAATCTAACATTAAATGTTAAGAAATACCACTTGTTCCAGAGACAGGTCAACTATTTAGGACATAACGTAAGCAAGGATGACGTTGCTGTTGACCCCGCCAAGATACAAGCCGTTTAGGAATGGCCAATCCTCATCGACAAACATCAGCTCCGGAGTTTCTTGGGTCTTTGTTCCTATTATCGACGATATGTCAAGAATTTTGGAGACATCGCCAAACCCTTGACACGTTTAACAGAACAAGATAAGTCCTTCTGTTGGGATCAGGAATGTCAAGAGGCGTTTGAAACATCTTACGTCAGCACCTGTTCTTGCTTTTCCACTTCCTGATGGTAAGCTTATTCTGGACACCGACGCCAGCAATGTGGGAATTGGAGCCGTCTTGTCACAGCTACAAGATGGTAAGGAAAGAGTGGCTGGTTACTTCAGCAAAACTTTATCAAAAGCTGAAAAGAACTACTGTGTAACTCGGAGAGAACTGTTAGCAGTTGTAAAATCCGTCGGACACTTTTATAAATATCTGTATGGCAGAAAATTCCTGATCAGAACAGTTTAACATGCTAGTTTAAAGTGGTTACTTAGCTTTAGGAACCCAGGTGGACAGATAGCAAGATGGCTCGAAAAACTGCAGGAATATAATGTTGAAATCAAGCACATACCTGGAACAAGACATCGTAATGCTGATGCACTTTCCAGAAGACCACGTGGACCTGATTGCCCCCATTGTACCCGTATGGAGCAAAACGAGGAAAAACTTGCCTTAGTTAAGGTTGTGCCAGAAGACGAGAGCTCTATGCTGAAGGAGCAACAAGAAAACGATCCCGTTCTGAGAAAGATTCGGGAGTGGAAGAGAATGGACCGTCGTCCGTTGTGGAGAGAGATATCCTCATCCTCTCCTGCTTTAAAAGCATACTGGTCCCAATGAAACTCCTTAATTTTGGACGGTGGGCTCGTTAAAAGAGTTGTAGAAAATTCCGAGGGCACAGAAACAAGGAAACAAATAGTGGTCCCAAGAAATGCTGTACCGGAAATTTTAAAACAGAGACATAATGATAGTTCTGGAGGACATCTGGGTATTACGAAAACGCTGCAAAAGATCCGAGATAGATTTTACTGGGTAAATTGCACTAATGATGTTAAAGATTGGTGTCGTAAATGCACTACATGTGCTGCCAGTAACGGTCCGCACCGAAAACCAAAGGCGGAAATGCAGCAATACCTGGTTGGAAGTCCTTTTGATAGAATCGCAGTAGATGTATTGGGGCCACTTCCACAGACCGATGTAGGAAACAAGTACATCTTTGTTGTTATGGACTACTTCACTAAATGGGTTGAAGCCTATGCAGTTCCCAATCAGGAAGCCACCACTTTAGCAGATATATTAGTTGAAGAATTCGTAAGCCGATTTGGGGTACCACTAGAATTACACTCAGACCAAGGGAGAAATTTTGAGAGCAAGCTGTTTCAAGAAGTTTGCCAAAGATTAGGCATCCACAAAACGAGAACCACAGCGATGCACCCTCAGTCTGATGGAATGATGGAACGAATGAACCGGACTATAACCAACTATCTGTCAGAAGTGGTGTCAGATTGTCAGAGGGATTGGGATCGACATATTCCACTATTTCTAATGGCAATTCGATCGGCCATTAACGAATCAACTGGCAAAACGCCTGCGAAGGTCCTGTTCGGTAGAGAAATGAGGCTACCATGTGACTTGGTTTTTGGTTGTAAACCTGGTGAAGAAATGGCCCGTGAACAATATGTCGCCGATCTTCAGAATCGAATGGAGAATATACACAACCTGGTGCGTGGAAAACTTCAATTATCTAGTGATCGGATGAAGAGGTACTATGACACGCGGACAATGGAAAAGAGTTACCAAGGTGGAGATCTAGTCTGGCTCTATAACCCCCGACGGCGTCGAGGTATTTGTCCCAAATTACAGACGACCTGGGAGGGTCCATACACCATTAAGAAGAAGATTAACCCTGTCATTTATCGGATCGTGAAAACTCCCAGAGGAAAACCCGTCGTGGTCCATCATGATCGTTTGGCGCCTTACCAAGGAAACCACAGTGGAGATGCGCAGCAACTCCAAGAAGATGGTTTGGCTGGCTCAGGGAGTGTGCGGGATTCCGATGTAGGAAATAACATTCCAGGAGGAATGAATCTAAGGAGGGGGCAGTGTAACGGGATAACCGTAAAGAAAATGACCTTAGTTTGAAAGATTGTTATTCTAGAAACTTCTAAACACACTAACTAGATTAAATAACGTTTGTAGAAAATTCTAGAAAGTTCTAAACACACTGACTAGATTAAATAATGTTTCTAGAAGATTCTAGAAAGTTCTAAACACACTGACTAAATTAAATAATGTTGTATAAAAGGGGTTGTATGGGCAGTTAACGTCAGTTCAAGTTCAAATATTCACAAGATTTCATTGCATTGTCAAGTAGTTAGACGTTATCCAGCAGAGTTCTGTGTATCTTAACAAGTTTGTAAATAAATTGTGTAAAAGTCCCCATAAGTGTTTCAATATATATATATATATATAAAAACAGAAGGGTAGTCTTGACTGACTAGTTAACAAACAAAATTTTTTATCGGAGTTCCGGTCTATATTCAATTGGCTAAAGGTTATAGGTTAAAGAATACTCTTTAATAATCCAAGCTTTCGAAAATTTATTGTTTTCTTTTTCAAGGCTGCAATATGTTACATTTGATAAAATTACCAGTAAAAACTATTTTAGCAATACTTACAATTATTGTGAGGTTACAAAATTTATATCAAGTTTAGAATTAGTTGTTTTAAAAAAATTGTTAAAAAATCATGAAAATACTTCAGTAATGAAAATGTGTTAAAATTCGATCAAAATTACATAAATATTGTGGTTTATCAGTTTCTGTCTATATTGTTGAATTTTATTATAATTTTCCCATTTAATTCCTTGTATTACTGAAAAATTTTTGTATTATATATAAAAGATTGGTTTCTAGTCGTTCCTGTATTTACATATAGACTACAAGCCCGTCGAAATTTTTCAAGTGGTCATTTGACCCCGACTGAATTACATGCATGTCGATACTACCATACGAGAAAATCACTTTAGGCACTATGCCGTCAATTCCTATTGGTGCAGGTGAGAGAACAGGTAAGGTAAACCTCCAGACCTAGGAGGGGGTTTTCAGATAAAATGACTTTTTACGGCATTTCTGTAAGTTAACAGATAATGAAAAAAAAAGACCTCCAAGCTAATCCCGTACAAAAATAGTGATGCCAGGAGTCAGGAAAAATTTTTGATTTTCCGAAAATTTTGGCCCCATTTTTGTGATTTGATCCCGTACGGCATTTGTACAATACGTTTTGGTTTATTACATACATTCATTTTTTAGGGACGCCGTACGAATTAACTAGTGTATAGGGGTGAGAAATTCAAAGCAACACCCTCTTTTTTTAAGTAGTGTTTGGAGGTGATTTGATCCAAAATAAAATTAATTGCTTTTAATTGCATATAACGGAATAAGTATATTTTTTATTATGCCGTACATTTTTCACGGTGCCTACCAAAGGAAAATTAACTTCCCATGAAAAAGTGGTACCTATATTCCGGTGAAAAAGATTTTTACGGCATCAATATATTTTGTTAAAGCAGACAATAGAAACCAATAAAAGCAACATGCCGTACAAACACAATCGTTCTGAAAGGCAAAAAAAATTATTACCAGCAGGAATTTATTTTATTTCAACTACTATTTTCTACTAAGTTATTTGCCATTCTACAGCATTTGTATAATGAGATTGATATCATTTTATAAATACGTTTTTTATCAACGCCGTACATATTAGTTAATGCAGTGGTGAAAAATCCTGATCGCAAACTTCAATTTTGACCTATGTCAATATGTTTCAGAATTAGAAGAAGAGTCTGAATCAGAAAGGTCTGAAGATAAGATGAGTAGCCATATATATATATATATATATAATATTTTTTGGCAAAATAACTTTATTTTTATACCAGTTTTTCTTTTTAAATCAATAATAATGGATATTTTTTGTATAATAAATTAAAAGTTAATCATACAATTATAAATTATTTTAAAAGGTCATTTAATTTTACAGATGTAACTATAAGTTTTTTCTTTTTGTCTTTTTTTTTGGAAATACTTTGATAGTTTTCTTTGTTTTAATATTTTTTTAAATATTCCTTTACCATTTACAAGGGTGTAAGGTTGTTTTTTACCGAAATTTTCCATTTTAAGGACCTTTTTTTCATTTCAACATATTTTCAAGACTGAGTAAATTAATTTTTAACTTAATCAACTTAATCAGTATAAAACAAGCAGAGAAAAACGGTTTGGCAATTTCTGCGGATCGCAGATTTTTACTTTTAGTTGCAGTCTAATCTTACTGCATCAATAAATATAAACGACATTGCAATTTTTAGTCATTATTTCATATTGCCCATATGAATTTATAAATGCCGTACATTATTTAATGACTTTAAAATGTAGGGAAAATTTAATGAATCATCTTAGAAATATCTTAGAAAACCTTTTAACTACTAAAAAAGTACGGCATTGACTTTTCTAATATTTTCTACCTTAAAACAGTTTATAACTGCCAATTTTTTAAAAAAAATCCCGTTTTAACAGGTTTTATAGTATTTTGAATAATTGTAAAATTTCAAAATTTATACTTTTTTTTAATTGCCATTTTTGAGTATGCACCATTTATTGTGTACGGCAATGTTTTATTAAAGTTGTATTTTGTCATGTTTCATCAAAAAATTGTTTGCCGTACAGAACTTTATGACTTAGAAGAAAAAAATCAATTAACTCATTAATGTTGTTATAATCACCATAATATTTGTACGGCATAGTTGTTAATAATAATTTTAAATATTATACTATGTTATTCAATCAATGCCGTACATTTCTAAATGACCTTTAATGTTAGGGGTAAAAAAGAGGGTTGCGCTTTGGTTTTCTCACCCCTATACACCAGTTAATTAGTACGGCGTCGCTAACAAATGTATGTATGTAATAAACCGAAACTTATTGTACAAATGCCGTACGGGATCAAATCACAAAAATGGGGCCAAAATTTTCGGAAAATGAAAAATTTTTCCTGACTCCTGGCATTACTATTTTTGTACGGGATTAGCTTGGAGGTCTTTTTTTTTCATTGTCTGTTTACTTACAGAAATGCCGTAAAAAGTCATTTTATCTGAAAACCCCCCTCCTAGGTCTGGAGGTTTACCTTACCTGTTCTCTCACCTGCACCAATAGGAATTGACGGCATAGTGCCTAAAGTGATTATCTCGTATGGTAGTATTGACATGCATGTAATTCAGTCGGGGTCAAATGACCACTTGAAAAATTTCGACGGGCTTGTAGTCTAATACATTTTTTGTCTGTTTTCTTATCAAACCTACAAATTACTTCGAATTTAAAAATAAAACTTCGATTCGTTTGAATATATATTTTTAACTCAATGTAATATAAAATTTTAATGTGTTAAAACAGATTTTCCCTAGTTGTGAAAAATTCACTATGTGTTTCTTGACTAATTTTATAATTTTGTAACCTCACAATAATTGTAAGTATTGCTAAAATAGTTTTTACTGGTAATTTTATCAAATGTAACATATTGCAGCCTTGAAAAAGAAAACAATAAATTTTCGAAAGCTTGGATTATTAAAGAGTATTCTTTAACCTATAGCCAATTGAATATAGACCGGAACTCCGATAAAAATTTTTGTTTGTTATATACTTATATAATATGTAAGCGATGATACAAAAGTATCTAGTGCCGTGCTGTCAATAATAAATCCAGTTTTCAACTGGATTGGTGTTTGGTTAGATTTTCTAACTCAAGACACCGGTAGACGCTGCGAAATAGGAGTATAAGGATTTTAATCAGCCCATACAGGGGCAAACTACAGACACGTGTTTCGCTCTTTTTATGAGCTCATCAGTGCAGTATAGGTTATATCTCTTCAGTCACTAATATATATATATATATATATATATATATTGTTATGATTTGATTGGATAGAATTTTTTTTGTATTTGATAATAGGTAACTGTCTTTATATGCGTGTTTAAAAATTTTATTTCAGAAAGTGTAGAGAGTTGTTTATTTTTGTTTTTTATTTTGTTTAAAAAAAAAGGTTACCTAGGGACGGGGGGATAAAGAATTTGGATGATTATGAATTTTGAAATTGAAGAGAGAGTTGTAATTTGAATGTTGATAAATATTTATAATTGACGTTAAAATTTTAAAATAAAACTTTTTTAAATAAAGTGGATATTATTTTGAAAGTAGAAGCACGACCCTATAGCCGGAAGCAAATTAGAAATCATAATAACTATATCACTAAATCTGAGGAACACCAAGGATTCCATAACAAATTGACGCCCAACGTGAGCCGATAATAGGAGATCATTGGAAAGAAACTGAATAATAACAAGAAGCTGCCGATAGAGGAAAGTCAGGATAGTCAAGTGAAACTCAAGCAGAATTGAAAATTATTAGAAAATTGTAATCTGGGGTAAGATTTTTAAATCCTTATATAGAGACAGTTTTTTAGTTTGTTGTTTAGATTTGAAATAGGAGGGATACATAATTTTTGAGACATATTTTAGAAAAATTGAAATTTTTGACAGTGTCAATAAGACATATAAAATTTAAATTGATATACGGGGTGAATTAATATTATACTATATTATAAATCTAATTAATATTAAAATTTAAATTATTATAATAATAAATTGAATAATAAATAATAATAAAATGGAAACAAGAAGAAAACAAAACAAGAAACAGGATTTACAGATGCAACAAGGAGATCATCAAAAAGATGATGGCATACATATTATGGAAACAAATGATTCGGGAGATGAAAAAGAGAATACCACAATAATAGAAGCAATTATTGAAAGTAATGGTAACAAACATGAAGAAAGTGATATGGATAGGATGTTTAAATTTTTAGAAAAAATTAATAATAAATTAAGAGAAGATTTGAAGAAGAATTTACAAGAAAATCAAGAAAAACAAGACAAAAATACAGAAGCAATAAAAGAAGATATGAATTCAATGAAAAAGAATTTACAAGAAACTAAAGAAAAAAAAAATAAAAATATGGAAGCAATAAATGTAAATATGGATTCTATGAAAAAAGAAATAAAAGAAGATATGAAAAAAGAAATAAAAGATATGAACAAGAATATGGAAGCATTTAAGGATGAAATGAAGAAGCAAATGGAAATGTATAGAGAAACATTAGAAGAAACAAAAATAGAAATAAGGAATGAAATGAAAATGAGAAAAACAGAATTAGAGGAGTTACAAGAAGTTAAAATTAAAACAATTATTAACAAGGAGTATAAAGATGAAATAAAATAAATCAATATTAATACAAATAAAAAATTGAATGAATTAGAAAAAAATATAAAACAGGATACAATAAAGAAAATAAATGAGATGGAAGAAAAAGAAATAAATGTAATACAAGAAAATGAAATTATGAAATTAAAATTAAATAATAAATATGACGATGATAAGAAGAATTATAAAGATAAATATTATAAAAATGAAGAAGCAAAATATGAAAATAAAATATATGAAGGTGATAGAAATAAATATTAAAATAGATATTATTATGATAATAATAATAATAAAATTAAATATAAAACTTAATTCAATTACAATAAGGAGAATAAGAAGAAACCTTATGAAGATGGAGATATAAATTATTTTGAAATATGTGATGAAATTAGAAGATTAAAAAAGATTTGGAAGAATATAATTTATAATTATAAAAAAAGAAAAAAATAGGTTAATTAAAAGCAAATAGGATTGAGATAAAATTAAAATTAAGATTAAAATTCAAAATAAAGAGAAAAATAAATAATGGGGAAATATCAGAAAAAGGGGGAAGAAATTGATTAAATAAAATAAAGTAAAATTATTAAAAAAGGGTAGAAATCGAAAGTAATTGTAAATTAAAGGTAGAATAGTAAGGGATGATCTGATAGAAAAGTAAATATAGAATAAATTTAAAATTATAAAATGTGTCTTAAAGGAAAATTTTAAATTTAGGGGGATTTTGTTATGATTTGATTGCATAATTTTTTTTTTGTATTTGATAATAGGTAACTGTCTTTATATAGGTGTTTAAAAATTTTATTTCAGAAAGTGTAGAGAGTTGTTTATTTTTGTTTTATATTTTGTTTAAAAAAAAAGGTTACCTAGGGACGGGGGGATAAAGAATTTGGATAATTATGAATTTTGAAATTGAAGAGAGAGTTGTAATTTGAATGTTGATAAATATTTATAATTGAAGTTAAAATTTTAAAATAAAACTGTTTTAAATAAAGTGAATATTATTTTGAAAGTAGAAGCACGACCCTATAGCCGGAAGCAAATTAGAAATCATAATAAATATATCACCAAATCTGAGGAACACCAAGGATTCCATAACAATATATATATATATATATATATATATATATATATATATATATATATATATATATATATATATATATATATATATATATATATATATATATATAAACAAAATAGGAAGGTATTGACTAGTAGAGATAAACAGAACGATGTTGATCCACCACTGTATGCAACGAGTGACAAATCTGGGGATGTAGTCAACAGGCCGAAGGTGAGTAATAAAACTCTTTGTTAATAATCAAGCATTTGATTTATTTCAAATCTTCATCAGGATTCTGATTGTATAAAAAATTATGGTTAGTATAAGCTCAAAAAATGAGTATAAAAATGAACTTACTTAACTTGAGTCAAAGAAGCTTTTAAAAACATTAGCCACAAAAGATGAATACATAAAAACAAGTAGTGTAAACACGTAGACACGTACATAATAAAATTTGTTAAGATGATAAAAAAGTTGATAAAAAAGTGTTAAGCAAACACTTATGTGCCAATACAACGTACTGTAGCGAAAATACACACAACAAGAAAAATTAAATAGAAAAATTTTTCTTTGTACAGTTTAAACTAACGATCTTCACTGTTAATTTTGATAAAACGCTACTTTTTTAATTTGTGTAACTCAACACGCTAACAGAAGTACAAAATGGCGAGCAAGCGGCACCAAACGAAAATTCTAGAAAAAATTTGTGGTAGTTTTTTTGTTAAAATTTGTTTAAAACAACCCAATTACAGACTTTGGCTGGCTAACCTTCACTGATAGAGACACAAAGTTGAAGATTAAGATTGATGTTTGACTGACAAGCTAACATAACCTATTTCAGAAAAATATGTAAACAATTTGATTTTATTTAATATTAACTAATTTTGGTTTTATTTTTAGGTGTGCGCGACGTAACAATTTTCAAGAAGTCCCAAAAAAGACCCAGGAAAACAAGAGAAGTCAGAAACGAAAGCAAACGGTGATACTTCGATGAGAAAACCCCGAGAAATGAGAAAACTTTTTTAAAATTATAAAGTATGTTTATAACGTTGTGAAAAATATAGAATTAATTTACTTGTTATATAGAATTAATTTTTAATAATTAATCAAATATAGAATCAATTCAATTGTTGTTGTTATTTTCATTGTAAAGTTAAATAGAGATGTCGACGTCAGGAAAAGGTGTTGTTTTATTTTCGATACTGAGTAAATAGCTGTAAATTGAACTTAGATGCTGTACGTCCGTTCTTTTATTCATGTTGTTCGGAGTCTTATTAATGTGGACCATTTCTAGGAAATTACGCTTGAAGTGGTTCTTTTCGTGTTCTAAGATCTTAACGTTATGATAATCTACCGAATGTTTTGTGGTAGTTACATGTTCTGCCAACGCACAGGAGGTTTTTTTTAATTTTGCGTCACTTTTGTGGGAAGTTAATCTTGCAGACAGTTGACGACTGGTTTGTCCTATATATTTTTTGTGACAGTCATTGCAGGTAAGTTCATATACAACGTTAGAGTCTTCGAGTGTATTAATCTTAGTTTTAGTTTTACTGAAGATGCTACCCACTGTAAAAACGTTTTTGAGAGCAATCGTTTTATCCGGAAGGTGTTTTACGATGTTGATTAGTTTAGGATACTTTCTGTCCCTGAAAATAAAATAGATGAGACGTTAGCAGTTTTTAATAGTATTGATCCACACCTGCAGTTTACTTGTGAAACCGAACAACACGGTTCCTTACCGTTTTTAGATATGAGGGTGCATAGAAGCAATGATGGGGTTCTTCGCACGCAGTGGTATCGGAAACCCATGGCCAGCAACAGATATCTTAATTACTTATCAAAGCATACGCATAAAACCAAAATGAACCTGGTCAAAGCACTTCGATTTAGAGTTATGAAGCTTTCACACCCAAATTACGTAAAACAAGACTTGAAAACCCTTTTCGAAATTTTAACTGATAACTTTTACCCGAAGAAAATATTAAACAGCATTTTCCATAGTCCTAGTCAGGTTAGAATCCGTACCAATCTCCCAACGAATGACCCTCCACCGAATGATCAACAGCAAGACGTCAAGAAATTCTACTCACTGCCCCACATCAATGATCTCACTCCTAAACTAATCAACATCGTAAAACACCTTCCGGATAAAACGATTGCTCTCAAAAACGTTTTTACAGTGGGTAGCATCTTCAGTAAAACTAAAACTAAGATTAATACACTCGAAGACTCTAACGCTGTATATGAACTTACCTGCAATGACTGTCACAAAAAATATATAGGACAAACCAGTCGTCAACTGTCTGCAAGATTAACTTCCCACAAAAGTGACGCAAAATTAAAAAAACCCTCCTGTGCGTTGGCAGAACATGTAACTACCACAAAACATTCGGTAGATTATCATAACGTTAAGATCTTAGAACACGAAAAGAACCACTTCAAGCGTAATTTCCTAGAAATGGTCCACATTAATAAGACTCCGAACAACATGAATAAAAGAACGGACGTACAGCATCTAAGTTCAATTTACAGCTATTTACTCAGTACCGAAAATAAAACAACACCTTTTCCTGACGTCGACATCTCTATTTAACTTTACAATGAAAATAACAACAACAATTGAATTGATTCTATATTTGATTAATTAATAAAAATTAATTCTATATAACAATTAAATTAATTCTATATTTTTCACAACGTTATAAACATACTTTATAATTTTAAAAAAGTTTTCTCATTTCTCGGGGTTTTCTCATCGAAGTATCACCGTTTGCTTTCGCTTCTGACTTCTCTTGTTTTCCTGGGTCTTTTTTGGGACTTCTTGAAAATTGTTACGTCGCGCACACCTAAAAATAAAACCAAAATTAGTTAATATTAAATAAAATCAAATTGTTTACATATTTTTTTGAAATAGGTTATATTAGCTTGTCAGTCAAACATCAATCTTAATCTTCAACTTTGTGTCTCTATCAGTGAAGGTTAGCCAGCCAAAGTCTGTAATTGGGTTGTTTTAAACAAATTTTAACAAAAAAACTACCACAAATTTTTTCTAGAATTTTCGTTTGGTGCCGCTTGCTCGCCATTTTGTACTTCTGTTAGCGTGTTGAGTTACACAAATTAAAAAAGTAGCGTTTTATCAAAATTAACAGTGAAGATCGTTAGTTTAAACTGTACAAAGAAAAATTTTTCTATTTAATTTTTCTTGTTGTGTGTATTTTCGCTACAGTACGTTGTATTGGCACATAAGTGTTTGCTTAACACTTTTTTATCATCTTAACAAATTTTATTATGTACGTGTCTACGTGTTTACACTACTTGTTTTTATGTATTCATCTTTTGTGGCTAATGTTTTAAAAGCTTCTTTGACTCAAGTTAAGTAGGTTCATTTTTATACTCATTTTTTGAGCTTATACTAACCATAATTTTTTATACAATCAGAATCCTGATGAAGATTTGAAATAAATCGAAAGCTTGATTATTAACAAAGAGTTTTATTACTCACCTTCAGCCTGTTGACTACATCCCCAGATTTGTCACTCGTTGCATACAGTGGTGGATCAACATCGTTCTATATATATATATATATATATATATATATATATATATATATATATATATATATATATAATAAATTAAAAAATAATAAAAATGTTTATTCAAAGAAAAGATACAATACATACAATGGAAATAAATTAAGATCATTATAATTTCCTATAAATAAACACAAATACCACTTAAAGCAGAAATGCTTGTGCAGTGGTTAATTGGTTCCATGTATAATGCAGAAAATAACCTTAGAATACACTATCCTTTTACAATCAATACAAATTTTTATTACTTATGAAATGAATAATAAGACAACAAAAAAGAAAAAAAGAAAAAAAACAATGAATATTCCATTTTTATATTATTGGAAAAAAAACTGAATTTCAAAAACTAGAAAAAAATTGTATCATTCCTACGTTCGGTTTATCAAAAAATAACATACCAACAAATGAGAAAAAAAAAACACAATTACTACTAGGAGTCCAATTATTTAACACTTATTTTATTTTCTAATGTCAGTTAAATCATGAATTACTCCAAGGGGCGTTTCTGTAATATATTTTTTATTTTAATTTTGAATTGTTTTATATTTTTAACATTCTGAATATAAAAGGGTAAAATATTAAATAACCTAGGTCCTGGGTATGTAAAGCAACGCAGTCCAATTGATTTTTCAATTTTCGGGGGTATTGCTTTATTCCTGTTTCTGGTGGAATATTCATGTAAAGGAAACTGTAGTGTACGACTATTTTTATATTGGTAAAAGCTTTAAAATAGAGCTGCCCTATATCAAAAATATTAGTTTCCTTGTAAAGTAATTCCGAAGAGTAAAGCTTGGGTTTGCGATAAATTGATTTTAAAATTTTTCTTTGGATGACATTTAGTTGTTCCAAATGATTGCCATACGCCCCATCCCACCCAAGAATCCCATAGGATAATCTGGATTCTACTTACGCAAAGTACATAGTTCTAGTATATTTCTTAAGTATTTAAATTTACATAGTAAACTTCAAAGGTTTTTTGTCACATTCGCAATATGTAGGTTCCATTTTAAATGCCTATCGATTGTAATTACCAAATACCTTACAGAATGAGCAGACAGAATATGTTGATCGTTACGTCCTTCATTGGATATTATTAGTGCATCGTACTTGGGCAGACTGGTTTTGTAAGATCCAAAAGGCAGAAATAACATTTTTTTAAAATTAACAGTTAGTTGTTTGTGTGCAAACCAATCAAAACAATTTTTTAAATCATCTTAAGCCAATAATTTTAGGTTCTCCCAATTATCTGCAGTATACAGAACAGCTGTGTCATCTGCATAACTAATAATTTTACCTTTTAATCTCATAGACAGTAAATTATAAACATAAATTATAAACAATAATGGGCCAAGAATCGTTCCTTGCAAGAATTGTTCCTTGCGGAACACCGTACTTCATCACCTTTCCCCTTAGTAATACTTTCATTTATTTTTACCCTTTGTACTCTATTGTTTAGGCAACTTTCAAAAAATCTTAAAACGTTGCATCTGAAACCTACATCAGCTAAACTTTCCAACAGTTGCTTATGGCTTACTGTGTCGAAAGCTTTGGCCAAGTCTAAAAATACACATAATGTGGGCTTTCCTCTATCGACTAAATCATAAATGCGACCCATTAGTAAAGCAATGGCATCATCTGTACCTCTGCCTTCAAAACAGCCCAATTTATTATAAGAGATGATTTTATGTAGGTCTAAAAATTTTAGAATCAGAATTCTAATCGCTTTTTCCATGATTTTTGCAATGCTTGAGATTAGTAAAATTGGACGGTAATTTTGACCTAATTCCTTATTTCCTGATTTTGTACACAGGTTTGATAATTGCGTCTTTAAAATCTGTTGGACATTTTCCATTTTCAATAATTTTATTTAATAAATATGTTCAAGGAAATACAATTTCTTCTGACACTTCTTTTAATATTTCAGCCTTTAATAAATCAGGTCCGGGTGCTTTATTTAACTTAAGGGATTGAATAATCGCCATAACTTCACCTTCAGTTATTGGATCGAAGAAAGCACTTTGAGCAACTGACATTCTAGTCTGATTATTATTGGATTGCGGTTTTTTTATATTGTTAGCCAGTGTTTCACCAATAGTTGGAAAATAATTAAAGGTATTAGCGATATCCAACTTGTAATTTTATTTTGTAATTTTAGCTTTGTGATTTTAAATTGTAATTGTTTTTAGCATTTTTTTATTAGATTTAAGTTTCACCACTTAATGTAAAATCATGTATTGTATTGTATTTTATTAATGGGGCATCCCGTATATTTTATAAATAAATAAACTCAGAGTTTATAATCCGATAACCCTCTACTAACTGTTTAACACCAACAGAATTAACCTCGGTTTGAGTTAGTTCCCGAATAACCTTTTGTTTTTAAAATATTCTGCTTTAGCATTTCTTATTAAATTTGTCAGAAAATTTTTGTAATTTTTATATTCTTGTTTAAGAAGTTCATCATGTGGTTTTTGAATCATTTCTTTATATAATTTATTTTTTGTGTTATTTAGTCTTATTTTTTTTTACATAAGTGGATTCTTTTATTTTCTTTTGAAGTGTTGTTATAATTTTAGTTGTAATATCTTGCACATCACTTAAAAGGCCTACTTCGTTCCAATCATACTTTCTTAATAGTTTTCTTAATTTGTTATAATTAATGTAACTAGTTTTAAATTTATTATGATTTGCTTTATTAATTGTAATATTTAGTTCTCCTATTGTACAGAAGTGATCGGTAGTTAGAGATGTAATATATATATATATATATATATATATATATATATATATATACATATATAACGTGAAGTCAATCGTGGAGTTGCAGTCAACGTTTGGCCAAGGTAAGTAAAGAAAACTCTTTGATTTCAGTCAAGCTTTCGAATTTATTTAATTCTTCTTCAGGACATCTGTGGTGAAGAACAATTTTTATAAAATAAAGAAATATTGTTACAAATGTGATGACTTACTAATCGTGAGGTTATAAGAAAAGCGACGAATTCCGTTTGACAACATTACACTAATAAAACATTTTAAAATTCAGGTACATCACTATTAAAATACATAAAAATATATACATTTACACCATAAAACTTATTATTTTGTTATTTTTAGCATGGAGGTTTGTCTGTAAATGATTGAATTTTAATGTGTCTTCAATTTCCTTTTTTATTTGTGTGTTTTTTATATATGGTTTTTATTTTAACACAGTTGGAGAGCAAAACATTTTGATGATTTATTTATTTAGATTTTATTATTATATCAAGTAAAATTCTGTAGTCATGAAATGCGGGATTTTAATTTCAAAAATTTATTTGTTAAATTTTATGAACGTTGTTGTGTTTTTATTTTTATTTATTTTAGTGTTATATTAATCTTTATGTTTGTAATCATGTTTTAATTTATTAATAGTTTGTTTATCTTTATATTTATATATTAAAATGTTTTGCTCTCCAACTGTGTTAAAATAAAAACCATATATAAAAAACACACAAATAAAAAAGGAAATTGAAGACACATTAAAATTCAATCATTTACAGACAAACCTCCATGCTAAAAATAACAAAATAATAAGTTTTATGGTGTAAATGTATATATTTTTATGTATTTTAATAGTGATGTACCTGAATTTTAAAATGTTTTATTAGTGTAATGTTGTCAAACGGAATTCGTCGCTTTTCTTATAACCTCACGATTAGTAAGTCATCACATTTGTAACAATATTTCTTTATTTTATAAAAATTGTTCTTCACCACAGATGTCCTGAAGAAGAATTAAATAAATTCGAAAGCTTGACTGAAATCAAAGAGTTTTCTTTACTTACCTTGGCCAAACGTTGACTGCAACTCCACGATTGACTTCACGTTATATTGAACCAGTCACTATACCATTATTCGTATACATATATATATATATATATATATATATATATATATATATATATATATATATATACTCAGTTGACAAAATTGTTGGGGATTAGCAGCAAAAGGTGTAAAGAAAACTCTTTAGTAATGATCCAAGCTTTCGGAAATTTTATTAATACTTATTTCCATCTTCAGGGAAACTGTAAGATGAAGTTTATGGTTTACATGGTGTTATGAACAAACAAAATTAAAATTAATAAAATAATTTAAAACTTACATCACTGTGTGAGGTTGAGCCTTTGATGTTAACATAATTTAATTGTGAACATGTTAATATGTATGTGATGAGAAAACTTGATGAGATTTAGTCTTGGAAAACAGTTAAGAACTACGTTGTGATATAGTTACAACACAAACACTTTTTTAAAATATTACACTTATAAAATCATTTGATAAAAATTATTTGATAAAAATTATTTGATAAAAATTATTAATTATTCAGCCACGTTGCTGATTTAAGGTTAGGTGTTCTTGTGACGTGTTATTGATTGACATTGATTAAGTGTCACCGGTGTTGGCCTTTTGCTGTGTAACCTTACTAACAACTGTCGTTCTTTTGAATTTACAAAACTGATGACTGATATTGATATTTCAATAAATTCAAATATATAAAATATAATAAAAAGTTGCATTCCTTTGAGTGAGTTTATATTTTAATTATACTAAATTTTGATTGTATTAATTGTTGTTATGTGATTTAGTGATATTTGATTCAAAGCCAATTGTTTCAGATTTATCTCTTCATCCACCAGGATTGAAATGTTTGTTGTTATGTATTTGGGTATTTAGACATTTCTTCTTGCTAATCACAATCCATCTAAGGTATCCATTGGTATGTTACTGTGTTTGTTGATGCTGAGTAGATATGCATATGTTTCACTTAAATGTTTGATGTCTGTTCTTTTGTTGAACGAGTTCGGTTCTTGTATAATTCTAGTCATTTCCAGGAATAGTCTTTTGGTCGTGTTTTTTTCCATATCTAGTACACTAGTTGATGCATAATCCATGATATGATCGTTTTTAAAAACGTGTTCAGCTAAAGCACATCTGTCTGGATATAATCGGCTATCACTTTTGTGTGAGATAATTCTGTTGTGTAAGGATCTTGATGTTTCTCCTATATAACATTTGTTGCAGTTGGTACACGGTATTTTAAACTACGTTAGTCTTCGACATTAGTGGACTATTATCTTTAACTTTGCTGTATATTGCGTTCAATTTGAGTACAGTTTTGTTTGCTATTTTTACGTTGATTGCTGTATTTAGGATTCTTGTTAGTTTTGGAGTTAGATCTTTGAAGTATGGAAGTGTTGCGAACATACTTGTTGGTGTTTCAATCTCTACTCTGGGTTGCCTTAAGTTAATGTTGTTATTGGTGTTAAATAGTATTCTATTGATCAACGTCAAAGGATATGCATTCGATAAGAATAAAGATTTCAATATTTTAAGGTTCTTTGTGTGGAATTGATTGTCTGATATTTTAAGTACTCTATCTTTCATTTGAGTGATTAGATTGATTTTCATTTGAGTTCTGTGATATGAGTGAAAGTTAAGATAACGTCCTGAGTGGCATGGTTTTCTGTACCAGTCTATGTATATAGTGTTGTCTGTTGATCTTATCAATTTCGTATCCAGGAAGGATACTGCTTGCTGTTCATCTTCAGTTTGTATCGTGAATTGGATGTTATCATCATAGCTGTTAAATGTGTCTAGGATCTCTTCTATGCCATTTGCTGGTAGTGCTAGAATTATGTCGTCCACATATTTCTTAATGAAAATTATATTAAAAGACAGTACCGGAATCACCAGGTCGAGGATATAATCAGTAACATATGCTGCTAGTATGGGTGACAGGCAAGATCCCATTGGAGTTCCAAAAGTCTGTTTGTAGTATTTGTTCTCCATAGTGAAGTAAGTGTTATTGAATAAGAAGGTTATGATTTCTATGAAGGAGTCTAGTTTTATGTTGCAGTGGTTCTTGATGGTATCCCAGTTTTTTATGATTGCAATTATGGTGATATCTAGGTGAACATTTGAAAAAAGTGAAACAACATCTAGGCTAGCTAATACATGGTTATCTGGTAGCTTCATTTTGTTGTACAGCTCTTTAACTTGGAAAGAATCTTTGATGTAGTATTCATTTGTGTAGTCATATGCATTCGTGAGGATTTCGGTGATGTATGCAGCAAGTTTTTCAGTTGGTGCATCTATAGAGGCTACTATTGGTCTAACTGATAACTCTTCTTTATGGATTTTCGGTAAAGTGTAGAATTTAGGGGCCATTCCGTTGTATGATGTTAATTTCTTTTTTGCTGTGTCTTCTATCTGTTTGGAAGAATGTAGTTTGTTTATTAATGCATTGCACTTTCGTTGGATTTCATTAGTCGGATCTTTTTTTACTTCTCTGTAGCTGTAGTCGTTGTTAATGAGGTTACGACTTAGGTTGTAATATTGTTCTTTGTTCATCAGTACAGTAACATTGCCCTTGTCTGCCCTGGTGAGGATCAGTTGTGGATTGTCCTTGAGAAATCTTCTACTTTTATTGTATAGTTGTTCTATGGGTGTATTGTTGCCCTTAGATGCATGTAGGAAATTGGTGATAACATTGGTGATTCTTGCAGTAGTGACGTTCTTTACATGTGGGTCTGGTATATTCCCCGTTATGTAGTCTAAGTCGGCTAACAGCTTGTTCACTGAGATATGCTTGTTAAGCGTTGGTTCAATGCTAAATTTGGGGCCCAATGCCAGAAATTTGCTGATGTCTTCTGGTATCTGTGTATCCGAAATGTTTTTTATCCAATTGGGTTCTGCTTGAATGATTTGTTGTTCTTTGTTAGCCATTAATTTGTTTATTTTCTGAATGTTACTAGCTTTGATCTTGTGAAAAAGTTTGTTAGATCTTATATTTTGTTTATGTGAAAAATTTTTGAATATAAGTTCACTCGTTAGGTTAACAATTTCATCTTTTAGTGTTAGTAATGATTGATTTAATCTAGATAGTGTTACATAGCAGTTAGTAATTTCAATGTTAATGAGTTTTGTGCCTAACCTGTTATTATAGCGTGAAAATGATTTAGTGTTTATTTCTTGTCTGTGTAGAAGGTCTTCAACTGGTCGAGTGCAAGCCCTAATGTGCTGTGGTTGTAGTCCTGATGTTTTACATTTCATGAGGAAGTTACGTCTGTTTAGTTCTCTGGTCAGTTTTTCGTTTGTTTTTGCCCATAGTTTAAGTTTTCTGACTGGAACTTCACCGTAGTCTATTCTGATGTTCTCATAGAACCCCATTGGTCTGTGAATATGAAAGAATGGGTAGTCTTTGCTGACTAGTTAGGAAACTCAGTTGACAAAATTGTTGGGGATTTGTCAACTGAGTTTCCTAACTAGTCAGCAAAGACTACCCATTCTTTCATATTCACAGACCAATGGGGTTCTATGAGAACATCAGAATAGACTACGGTGAAGTTCCAGTCAGAAAACTTAAACTATGGGCAAAAACAAACGAAAAACTGACCAGAGAACTAAACAGACGTAACTTCCTCATGAAATGTAAAACATCAGGACTACAACCACAGCACATTAGGGCTTGCACTCGACCAGTTGAAGACCTTCTACACAGACAAGAAATAAACACTAAATCATTTTCACGCTATAATAACAGGTTAGGCACAAAACTCATTAACATTGAAATTACTAACTGCTATGTAACACTATCTAGATTAAATCAATCATTACTAACACTAAAAGATGAAATTGTTAACCTAACGAGTGAACTTATATTCAAAAATTTTTCACATAAACAAAATATAAGATCTAACAAACTTTTTCACAAGATCAAAGCTAGTAACATTCAGAAAATAAACAAATTAATGGCTAACAAAGAACAACAAATCATTCAAGCAGAACCCAATTGGATAAAAAACATTTCGGATACACAGATACCAGAAGACATCAGCAAATTTCTGGCATTGGGCCCCAAATTTAGCATTGAACCAACGCTTAACAAGCATATCTCAGTGAACAAGCTGTTAGCCGACTTAGACTACATAACGGGGAATATACCAGACCCACATGTAAAGAACGTCACTACTGCAAGAATCACCAATGTTATCACCAATTTCCTACATGCATCTAAGGGCAACAATACACCCATAGAACAACTATACAATAAAAGTAGAAGATTTCTCAAGGACAATCCACAACTGATCCTCACCAGGGCAGACAAGGGCAATGTTACTGTACTGATGAACAAAGAACAATATTACAACCTAAGTCGTAACCTCATTAACAACGACTACAGCTACAGAGAAGTAAAAAAAGATCCGACTAATGAAATCCAACGAAAGTGCAATGCATTAATAAACAAACTACATTCTTCCAAACAGATAGAAGACACAGCAAAAAAGAAATTAACATCATACAACGGAATGGCCCCTAAATTCTACACTTTACCGAAAATCCATAAAGAAGAGTTATCAGTTAGACCAATAGTAGCCTCTATAGATGCACCAACTGAAAAACTTGCTGCATACATCACCGAAATCCTCACGAATGCATATGACTACACAAATGAATACTACATCAAAGATTCTTTCCAAGTTAAAGAGCTGTACAACAAAATGAAGCTACCAGATAACCATGTATTAGCTAGCCTAGATGTTGTTTCACTTTTTTCAAATGTTCACCTAGATATCACCATAATTGCAATCATAAAAAACTGGGATACCATCAAGAACCACTGCAACATAAAACTAGACTCCTTCATAGAAATCATAACCTTCTTATTCAATAACACTTACTTCACTATGGAGAACAAATACTACAAACAGACTTTTGGAACTCCAATGGGATCTTGCCTGTCACCCATACTAGCAGCATATGTTACTGATTATATCCTCGACCTGGTAATTCCGGTACTGTCTTTTAATATAATTTTCATTAAGAAATATGTGGACGACATAATTCTAGCACTACCAGCAAATGGCATAGAAGAGATCCTAGACACATTTAACAGCTATGATGATAACATCCAATTCACGATACAAACTGAAGATGAACAGCAAGCAGTATCCTTCCTGGATACGAAATTGATAAGATCAACAGACAACACTATATACATAGACTGGTACAGAAAACCATGCCACTCAGGACGTTATCTTAACTTTCACTCATATCACAGAACTCAAATGAAAATCAATCTAATCACTCAAATGAAAGATAGAGTACTTAAAATATCAGACAATCAATTCCACACAAAGAACCTTAAAATATTGAAATCTTTATTCTTATCGAATGCATATCCTTTGACGTTGATCAATAGAATACTATTTAACACCAATAACAACATTAACTTAAGGCAACCCAGAGTAGAGATTGAAACACCAACAAGTATGTTCGCAACACTTCCATACTTCAAAGATCTAACTCCAAAACTAACAAGAATCCTAAATACAGCAATCAACGTAAAAATAGCAAACAAAACTGTACTCAAATTGAACGCAATATACAGCAAAGTTAAAGATAATAGTCCACTAATGTCGAAGACTAACGTAGTTTACAAAATACCGTGTACCAACTGCAACAAATGTTATATAGGAGAAACATCAAGATCCTTACACAACAGAATTATCTCACACAAAAGTGATAGCCGATTATATCCAGACAGATGTGCTTTAGCTGAACACGTTTTTAAAAACGATCATATCATGGATTATGCATCAACTAGTGTACTAGATATGGAAAAAAACACGACCAAAAGACTATTCCTGGAAATGACTAGAATTATACAAGAACCGAACTCGTTCAACAAAAGAACAGACATCAAACATTTAAGTGAAACATATGCATATCTACTCAGCATCAACAAACACAGTAACATACCAATGGATACCTTAGATGGATTGTGATTAGCAAGAAGAAATGTCTAAATACCCAAATACATAACAACAAACATTTCAATCCTGGTGGATGAAGAGATAAATCTGAAACAATTGGCTTTGAATCAAATATCACTAAATCACATAACAACAATTAATACAATCAAAATTTAGTATAATTAAAATATAAACTCACTCAAAGGAATGCAACTTTTTATTATATTTTATATATTTGAATTTATTGAAATATCAATATCAGTCATCAGTTTTGTAAATTCAAAAGAACGACAGTTGTTAGTAAGGTTACACAGCAAAAGGCCAACACCGGTGACACTTAATCAATGTCAATCAATAACACGTCACAAGAACACCTAACCTTAAATCAGCAACGTGGCTGAATAATTAATAATTTTTATCAAATAATTTTTATCAAATAATTTTTATCAAATGATTTTATAAGTGTAATATTTTAAAAAAGTGTTTGTGTTGTAACTATATCACAACGTAGTTCTTAACTGTTTTCCAAGACTAAATCTCATCAAGTTTTCTCATCACATACATATTAACATGTTCACAATTAAATTATGTTAACATCAAAGGTTCAACCTCACACAGTGATGTAAGTTTTAAATTATTTTATTAATTTTAATTTTGTTTGTTCATAACACCATGTAAACCATAAACTTCATCTTACAGTTTCCCTGAAGATGGAAATAAGTATTAATAAAATTTCCGAAAGCTTGGATCATTACTAAAGAGTTTTCTTTACACCTTTTGCTGCTAATCCCCAACAATTTTGTCAACTGAGTTTCCTAACTAGTCAGCAAAGACTACCCATTCTTTTATATATATATATATATATATATATATATTCGTGACCCTATGATCCTTTTTGCGTACATGCCCATTAATTTTCCCCCTTTCGTTTGTTATAGGTACGCATACTTGGCACCCTTTTTTGTTATATATATATATATATATATAACGTGAAGTCAATAGTGGAGTTGCAGTCAATGTTATGGCCAATGTAAATGAAGAAAACTCTTTTATTTTTGTCACTATACCATTATTCATATATATATATATATATATATATATATATATATATATATATATATATATATATATATATATATATATTGTTATGAAATGATTGGTTAATAAAATTTTTGTATTTCATATTAGGTAACTGTCTTTATATAGATGTTTAAGAATTTTATTTCAGAAAGAGTTGATAGTTGTTGATTTTGTTTATTATTTTTTTTTTAAAGAAGTTACCTAGGGACTGATATAAATAATTTGATCACTTTTTAATAGAAAAGATTGAGAACAGTTAGAAAATTTTGAATTTGTATTTAAAAGTTGAAATAAAGTTATACAACATGAATATGGTTTTAAATTAAACAAGAAAACACAATTTTGAACCCAGACCCAATAAAAAGAAGGAGCAGCTGGAGCAAAGAAAAGAGTAAATAAACCCATTCCATAATAAATTGGCGCCCAACGTGGGGCATGAAAAGAAATCAGGACACCAAGCCGATAGAAAGAAATCGGGACACCAAGCCGATAGAAAGAAATCAAAAGTGACATTCAAGCTAAAAGATTTTGAAATTTGTGGAAAATTGTACTCTGGGGTAAGATTTTTAAATTTCTATATAAAGACAGTTTTAGTTTATTGGTTATAATTGAAATAGGGGGGATACATAATTTATTAAGACATATTTTATAAAAATTGAAATTTTTTTGACAGTGTCAATAAGATATAAAAATTTAAATTAATACTATACTATGTTATAAATCTAATAAAAATTAAAATTTAAATATTATAATAATAAATTGAATATAATAAATAATAATAAAATGGAAACAAGAAGAAGACAAAACAAGAAACAGGATTTTCAGATGCAACAAGGAGATCATCAAAAAGATGATGACATACATATTATGGAAACAAATGAATCGGGAGATGAAAAAGAGAATACCACAATTATAAAAGCAATTATTGAAAGTAATGGTAACAAACATGAAGAAAGAATGTTTAAATTATTAGAAAAAATGAATAATAATTTAAAAGAAGATATGAATTCAATGAAGAAGAATCTACAAGAAAATCAAGAAAAACAAGACAAAAATACAGAAGCAATAAAACAAGATATTAATAAAAATAAAGAAGAAATGAATAAAAATATGGAAGCAATAAATGTAAATATGGATTCTATAAAAAAAGAAATAAAAGAAGATATGAAAAAAGAAATAAAAGACATGAACAAGAATATGGAAGCATTTAAAGATGAAATGAAGAACCAAATGGAAATGTATAGAGAAACATTAGAAGAAACAAAAACAGAAATAAGAAATATCATGAGAAAAACAGAATTAGAGGAATTACAAGAAGTAAAAATTAAAATAATTATTAATAAGGAATATAAAGATGAAATAAAAGAAATTAATGCTAATACAATTAAAAAATTAAATGATTTAGAGATAATTATACAACAAGAGAATATGGAAAAGAAAAATGTAACAGAAAAAATGCAAAATACAGTAAAGAAGATATATGAGATGGAAGAAAAAGAAAAAGAAATAAATGTAATACAAGAAAATGAAATTATGAAATTAAAATTAAATAATGAATATGACGATAATAAGAAGAATTATAAAGATAAATATTGTAAAAATGAAGAAGCAAAATATGAAACTAAAATATATGAAGGTGATAGAAATAAATATAAAAATAGATATTATTATGATAATAATAATAAAATTAAATATAAAACTAAATTCAATTACAATAAGAAGAATAAGAAGAAACCTTATGAAGATGGTGATATAAATTATTTTGAAATATGTGATGAAATTAGAAGATTAAAAAATATTTGGAAGGATATAATTTATAATTATAAAAAAAAAAAAATAAGTTAATTAAAAGCAAATAGGATTGGGATAAAATTAAAATTAAGATTAAAATTAAAAATAAAGAGGAAAATAAACAATATAGAAAATATATATAATTATCGGGAAAAAATTGATTAAATAAAATAAAGTAAAATTATTAAAATGGGTAGAAATCGAAAGTAATTTTAAAATAAGGTAGAATAGTAAGGGATGATCTGATAGAAGAGTAAATATGGAATAAATTTAAAATTATAAAATGTGTCTTAAAGGAAAATTTTAATTTTTAAATTTAGGGGGATTTTGTTATGATATGATTGGTTAATAAAATTTTTGTATTTCATATTAGGTAACTGTCTTTATATAGATGTTTAAGAATTTTATTTTAGAAAGAGTTGAGAGTTGTTGATTTTGTTTATTATTTATTTTTTTTTTTTAAGTTACCTAGGGACTGATATAAATAATTTGATCATTATAAGTTTACTTTTTGATAGAAAAGATTGAGAACAATTAAAAAATTTTGAATTTGTATTTAAAAGTTAAAAGTTGAAATAAAGTTATACAACATGAATATGGTTTTAAATTAAACAAGAAAACACAATTTTGAACCCAGACCCAATAAAAAGAAGGAGCAGCTGGAGCAAAGAAAAAATAAATAAATCCATTCCAATATATATATATATATATATATATATATATATATATATATATATATATATATAAACAAAAGGGGTAAAATAACAGGCATGTACGCAAAAGGATCATAGGATTACGAGTAAGAATGGTAACCGCAGACATGCATGTTTCTGGCTCATTAGCCGTCATCAGTGCGGCATAACCAAGAAGAGTATTGCACTTGGCTAGCAAAAGTGTTAGGTACTTGGGAGCAAAGGATGTTGGGGAAACATGTGTCAAGAAATACAAAAACAACGAACGCTCACACAGGAGTCCTATCGCCATTTTGTGCTTTCGGCCAGCTGTGCCAATGGGTTTTCGGCTAGCAACCAGCGTCGCCACGTTGGCGAAACGGACTCATTGTGTCTGAGTCGTTCCAAGCCCTTTGCTCCCAAGTACCTAACACTTTTGCTAGCCAAGTGCAATACTCTTCTTGGTTATGCCGCACTGATGACGGCTAATGAGCCAGAAACATGCATGTCTGCGGTTACCATTCTTACTCGTAATCCTATGATCCTTTTGCGTACATGCCTGTTATTTTACCCCTTTTGTTTATCATAAATACGCATACTTGGCACCCTTTATATATATATATATATATATATATATATATATATATATATATATATACATATATATATATTGAGATGATATGAGTTACTATGCTATATTAAATAAGAATGTAGAATAAAAATCTTATGGCAAATAGAGAAAGGAAAATTTTCTTATTTCGGGTCAGAGCGCAAATGCAGTAACAGTAGGATTAATTATCATCATCTTCTTCATAATTCCTTAAAAAGGAAAAAGAAAATAGAATAAGAAAGAAAAAAATACAAATTCATTTCAAAGATTTTTTTTTAAAGATTCAAAATGGTTTAATCTACATTATATAAAGTTTCAATAATTATGAAATTGATAAATGGGAAAAGTAAATAATTAAAAGCTTATAAAGTTACCAATACGTTAGTAATTAAACATTAATTTTTAAATGAAGTAAGGGTATAATTAAATAAGAAAATTAAATTATAAAAGTATCACAAATAATTAAAATAAATATTAAAATTTTTACTTACTTTTAACATATACAAATTTATCAACCATATTCTAATTTGTTAATAGTTCAAATTCCAAATGAAATATTCTGAAAAAAGAAAAATATTAGTTTATAGTGCTGGTAAATTTTATAAAAATAAAAAGAATAATCATTGTTTTAAATTGTGATAATGAATCAAGAATTAGATTTTGTTAGTAATTTTATTTAAATAAGGAATTAGTAGGCGATTAGGTGGTAAGGATGTATAGATTTAAGTTTGTTGAATTTTTCAGTTGTTTTTTTGTTGATTTGATGAAATCTCTCTTGTTTTCCGATTCTTGATATGTACGTTGTATTAAAAATTGCTCCGTTGAAATTTTGAGTTTTTTTTGAAAATATTGATAAAGGAAAGTTTTAAATCAGTTTAAAGCATTAATATTATCACAAGGTAACCAGAGAAAGCAATTGCTAAGAGAAAATTACAATATTTTATGAAGAAATAGATACTTAAATTGTGGACTGAGCAGTATATGGGTATAACTGCATTTTAATTAAGTTAATGAAGATTAAACTAATATTTAATAAGAAAGAAAGTCATAATTACACTCACCAGTGGATGTAGTAGCAGTTTATCTTTTGGTTGAAGAAGAATTTGTTGTTCGATCTCTACAAAGTGTCCTGAAATTTTTGCTGTTCCGGGGAAGAAAATAGATTGTCCTGAGAAGTGAATCCCGAATCCTGGTTTTCCAGAAAAGGAGCAAAGTTTCATTCAAATGGTAACCACTTTTCACTCGTTACAATAAAGAGTTTTCCTGTGTTTGATTTTTTTATAACTTTGATGAACATTTGTATTTCACTGTTTTACGTGTTTAACTAAATTATTATTCACTATTTGATAAGTTTAATTTGAATTGTTTATTAACAAAAGTCAGAATATTTCATTTCATATATTTGGTTTTAACAACGGTCTCTTGAGGTATGTCATATTTTTGAATTAGTAAGGTTAGAAATTTATCTACAGTCTATTCCTGGAAAACATCATTGGTCTAGGATAGTGAGGTTTTACAGTCATTTAGTTGAAAATTTTTATATTAACTTATTTTGAATCTATTCAATTTTTTTGTTTGAATATTTTGAACTCTGACCCTGGTATAAGAGAATAGCCGGTAGCATATTTAAATAATAATATTGGAAAATAATTAAATTAAGTTAATTCTTACCTATTTAACATTTATATTTAAATTCAAAATTAATTCATGGTAAGGAATATTTTATAACATAGTGTTCGATTGTCGGCCTGTAAGCCCACTTGTGGAGGAGCAGCGGCAATCCGAATATTTTCCTAGAAGTTTTAATAATTCTAATTGTGAATACTGTGCTATAAATATATATAAAGTGAGTGAGACCAGTGAAATCAAGTTTTCGTCAAAACAAAGTGAAGCGAATGCCGCTGATAAAACCAATAATCCTAAAAAACCGGAAAATAAAAACAAACAATTCGAAACAATATATACAAAACGACTTAAACAACAATTAATAAAAGAAAAAACGAAAGTGAATGTAACCACGAACTTTAAAGCCAAAGAAAAGGTAAGAACACCAAAAATTTTACAGGGTGATTCATATGACTTAGTTTTAAAAAATAAAAACGTAAAAACACCGGAAATAGCGGTTAAACCAGATATTTTTGTTGAAAAACCTAACTCTAGCGAAAACATTAATATAATATCAAGTGTTACTATAAAGCAAAGTGATACGGAAGACCCGAAAAAGCGGCAACGCGAGGAGAGTAGCTCTCCGGAGCAAAATCCAATAAAAACAATGGTCAAAAATAAAAACAGCGGTATAATTAACCAACAATTAAATCCAACAGTTATAAATACCACCGAAAGTGAGGTAAACTATAGCGATGATTCTGAGGTTGAAGTGCTAAAAATAAACACAAACAGTGCGGACTTTAATAAGTTAAAAAACATTAGTAATCCGGATTTTAAATCGGCCTACGAGAATAAAGACTCACAAATTAAAATAAGTTACAAAAAATCGGATATTCCGGCAGAAGTGACAAAAAATATATTAGCGGATAATCTTAACGAAACGCCCATGGAAATAACATCGCCAAACAGCACCTTTCAACGGCGCAACCAGGACACAAGAAAAATCCATGAAAATGAGGAAGGCTTCGTAGAGCCAAAGAAAACAATAAAAATAAAAAACCTCATCACCAGAAAAGCCAGAGAATCACTCACAGAAACAAAAAATAAATATGACTCACTTAGTGACGACTCGGAGGACGACACCACCACGCAACAAAATGTAAACCCAATCAAAAAACCAATAAAAACCAAAAAAGTGCAAAACAAAACCAATTCAAACGAACAAAATAAAAAGAAGACCTTCTGCCCCCCAATAGTGCTGGATGGTGTGGTAGAAAATCACAAAGAGTTCGTAAAAACTATAAAAACATTGGTAAAACACAACATGCAAGTAAAATACACCAATAACTCGACAATAATTCTACTAGAAAATGAAGATGAGTATTTTAAACTGATTAAAACTTTAAAGGAAGAAAAAACGGATTACCACACATACACTCATCAGAAAGACAAAGCACACGCCTTTGTATTAAGAGGGCTTGGAGGCGGCACCGAGGCAAGAGACATAGCGGAAGACCTGGAAGACCTCTACGATATAGACGTAAGAGAAGTCTTCCAGATGAACACCAAATTCAGGCCACTATACTTGATCACCATGGATCCGGCGATTACTCTGGACTACCTAAACAAAAATGTAAAGGTCGTCCTAGATACAAGAATCTACTGGGAGCTCCGCAGAAACAAAAGACACATCATTCAGTGTCATAACTGCCAATCCTGGGGGCATGCGACAACAAATTGTGGCAGAGCACCTAACTGTCTAAAGTGCGCAGGCCCCCATCACACTAGAGAGTGCCAAAAACCCAGGGAGCTTCCAGCTAGATGTGTTAACTGCAAAGGAGACCACCCCGCAAATAACATCGAGTGTCCAGAGTATATCAAAAGAATAACTAACATGGAAGATAGAAAAAACAAAAAAGAAGAGGTCAAGAAAACATACATACCTGCTCCAGCTCCAAAGACAAACGCCTGGGAGGAAAGACGGAAGACTAAAGAAAATTTCCCACCACTAAGGGTAAGACAAACAGCACCCCCTCAAACCCCCAAACCCACACCCAGCACCATATCTCCACCAAAGGATCAATTTAACACAGTTAACGACCTTTTTATGGAACTAAACAGTATGGTCAATTTAAGCGAGCTAGCCAGAGCCCTAACAGACCTTAACGAAAAAATGAGACACGCAAAAACTAAACTTGACAAATTCACAATATACAGCAACTTTATACAAAACATCGAAAAATACAACTTTTAACTTCAATCAAAATACACTAAACAAGCTAAAACTTTGTACATTCAACGTTAACGGACTCAAAAACAAACAGAACTTACTAACATACTTCATACAGAAACAAAACTACGACATCATAACATTAATAGAAACGCACTTAAAACCAACAGACAAATTCAAAATAAATTATTACCAAACGTATCGAATAGACAGACAAACTGTCAATGACAATGACAGAGCATTTGGGGGAGTAGCGATCCTAATCAAAGAAAACCTAAACCACCAACTAATTCCCAATACCAATAGTTCAATGGAACATATCATCGTTAAATTGGAATCAGGAACTATTATTATAGGTGCATACTTCCAACCAACGTATAGTGTTGTGGAGGCAGACTTGTGTAATTTATTTAATTTAGGTAATAAAGTTATACTAATGGGGGACTTAAATGCAAGGCACCCTCTCTGGGATGCAAACTGTGTCTACGGTAACAAAAATGGCAACGCACTGTTGAAATATGTGGAGAATCAAAATCTCTGCATATTTCATACAGACGAGCCGACACATTTTCCCTTTAACAGTAACATACCCAGCACAATCGACCTCATAATTAGTAAGAATATCCCTGTACATAATTTACAAACAATAACAACTTTAACATCTGACCATGTACCAGTTGAATTCGAAATAAATAACAAACACACTTACACTGATAAGACAAGACAGGTTTTTAACTACCGAACGACGAACTGGAAAATATATAAAAATGAAATAAACAAACTGACAATTGTAAATAATAACATAAATACGAAAAATCAACTTGACCACGAAATAAAAATATTTACTGACAATATGGACAGAGCCAGAAGTTTAACAACTAGAAAACGAAAAATAAACAAACATACAGACGAACTACCAGCAGAAATAACTGACATGATTAAAGAGAAAAACAAACAACGTAAAAGATGGCAACACTACAGACGTACTGAGGACAAAGACAGACTATTTGAAATTGCAAGTGCCATAAAACTAGCTATAAAAGCCCACAAAAATGAGAAATGGGGCAGTTTTATTAGTCAGACAAATACGAAAGACAATTCACTTTGGAAAATTACAAACAAACTAACAAAAACAGTAATGACAATACCTACATTGAAGGACAATGACTTTACTGCATATAACGACCAGGACAAATGTAACATATTAGCCAACTTTTTTAAAAATAACTTTATTAACAAGCACAAAAACACACAAGAACAAAAAGACATAGAAAAGACCATGACAATTTTTGCAAACAGTGGCACAGCAAGTATCCCTCAGAATGCTAAAGCTACCCTCAAAGAAGTAGAGGATGTAATTCACCGCCTGGTCAACAAAAAAGCGCCAGGACCAGATGGATTGCATCCAATACTTTTTAAAAACTTGCCTAAAAAAGCAATCTTGCAACTAAACAGTATAGTAAATGCAGTCATGTCGCTGCAGCACTATCCAGATGCACTTAAGGAAGCAATAATAGTTCCAATCCATAAACAGGGAAAACCCAAAAACAGGGTGGAAAGCTACCGACCCATATCGCTCCTAAACGTACTAGCCAAAATAACAGACAAAATATTATTAAAACGAATAAAAACCACACTGACAGACATAGACCTAATACCTACAATACAATACGGTTTTAGAGAGGGCCATAGCACAGTAGGACAAATAATTAAAATCATTGAACATACAAAAGAAGGGTTCAGACACGGACAAGCGACTGTGCTTATGGCCCTTGACATGGAGAAAGCCTTCGACACCGTATGGACTGACGGACTTACCCACAAAATGATGACAAACAACTTCCCAGACTATATAGTGAAGACAATACAATCGTACCTACAAAACAGGACATTTCGAACCAGAATAAACAACAAACTATCCGACAAATGTGTTATGCAGGCAGGGGTGCCTCAGGGGTCGGTTATAGCACCGACGTTATACAACATAATGACAAGTGATATACCGACCAATGAGGCAGTTAAAACAGCGTTATACGCAGATGACACCTGCTTGTATAACAGATCAGACATGGCTGAAATTGCGGCAAGAAAAATAGACATACATACAAACAGAGTACTCTTACCATACCTCAGAAAAAACAAAATGACAATAAATCCAAAAAAGACAGAACTAATAGTCATGACAAAACGTAGAACAAACAACAAAATATTTAAAAGAATTACAATAGATAGACATGAAATAACAGACAAACAACACATTAAATATTTGGGATTTCACTTAGACAAAAGACTAAACTATAACGAACATATTAAAAACAGAATTAACCAAACAAGAGCAATGACAAGCAAACTTTATCCCCTACTTTGCCGCAGCAGCCTAATGACACAACAAAACAAAATCCTACTTTACAAACAAATCCTTCGACCCACATTAATATACGGACACCAAGTTTACTGCTCGACAGGTGACACAAAACTACAGAGACTACAAAAAATACAAAACAGGTGTCTACGTCTTATACTAGACAAAAAAATGACTACACCAATAATGGAACTACATCGTGAAGCGGACATGGAATATATTCAAGAATATATTCGAAATTCAGCGAATAACTTCTATCAGGTGAGTCTACCTGAGGATATTAAAAATAAAATACTGCAAGATAAAGCCCACACACTCCCTGATAGAAGACACGGGCTGCTTCATGAAAAACTTCCATTATTTAACGACTAACAAACCAACAAAATGACAGAAAACAACAAATAAGACAATAACATACATACGCAGGAGGCGCGTCCGTCGGCAATTGGCCGGCGCAAACCCATTTGACTCTAACTGACGGAGTCGGCCACTTGCTGAGGGAGACACCTCCGAAACGCAAAATAAACTCCCGACAACGGCGTAGACACAACACATAACTTTAACGGCCGGACGTGGTTTTTCGACTTTTCCACGACATGACAATCATAATAAACAGGACACACAACAACTTCAACAAGACACTCTGACTAGCTAGCCAAAAACACCTCATGATGCCATACAGCAAGGAGGGGGTGCATAAGGAGAAGACAAAGAAACAAGACGAAGACTTACATTACTGTAATGTTGTACTTATTCTTGTATAAAATATTAAAATAGTAATAAAGAAGTTTAAAAAAAAAAAAAAAAAAACATAGTAATTTATATAATCAAAACAAAGTATTATTCTTACACTCAGATATATGTTATAATATATATATATATATATATTATAACATATGGTAACTCTTGACTAAAGTATTCTATAAGTCACCATGCTATAAAATAATCCTTACCTTGAATTTTCTTAAATTTTAATATAAATGTGAAGAAGGTAAGACTCAAATTAATTTCTTTTATTTTAAATATTATTATTTTAAAACATGCTCCTGGCTATTCTCTTTCTTAGGGTCAGAGTTCAAAAATTTCAAATAATAAATAGATTTAAATTCAACTAATGTTGAAAATTTTGACAAACGATTATAAAATTTAGAAATAATGTACCAAATTATGTTTTCTGAACGATGACTCTATCTTAACCTTAACCTTACTTTTTTTTCTTATAGTGTTGTGCGCTTTTACACACTATTTTCAAAAACCAAATGTCGTTAAATCAAGTGTTATGAAAAATTCTGAATTTTGTAACTAATAAATCAAATTAAACTTATCTAATAATGAAAAATAACTTATTTAAACAGTGAAACAGTGTACAAGTGAAATTAAATGTTCATTAAATACGTAAAAAAATCAAACACAAAAGTTCTTTATTTTTAAAAATTGGAAATTGATACCGTGTTATGAAGATCTTGTATTCTCTTTGGACAGCTAAGGCTCAGGATCTCCTTTTCAATAAGAATCCACCATTTCCCAGGACAGCAATGATATACGGACACTTTAGAGATTTTGACTAATAAAATTTCTTCTTATCAGGAAACAATCAGTTCTTACATCAAATGGTAAGTAAACTAATAATCTTCTTTCTTATTAAAAACTGGTTTTACTTTCTTTAAATTAATTCAGGAAGCATTTATATCAATGAACTGCTCAGCATACAATTTCTTACATTTATTTCTTCATAAAAATAGACTTTACTTCTTACCAGATGCTATCAGGAACTTCCTTGTAGTTTTGTTAACACTTTTGACTACTTTTAAACTTTCTTTTATAAGTATTTTGAAAAAAAAATCTAAATTTTAACGGAGCAAACTTTATAACATCTTATCCCTTCAGAAAGTCGAAAACAAGAGAGAACTTTCAAAATCAACAATTAAACAACTGAATTTTTAAACAAACTTAAACTATACATTCATATTACCTATTCGCCTACTAATTATTTCAAATGAAATTACAAACAGTCTAATTCTTAATTCATTATTCAAATTAAACACAATAATCATTCTTTTTTTTTTAAATTTGCTATAACTATAAACTAATATTTTTTTTATAAACTAATATTTTTTTATTTTCAGAATTTTTCATTTGGAAGTTAAACTATAATAAATTACAATATGGCTTGAAAAACAAACTTGTGTGTTTTTAAAGTAAGTAAAATTTTTAATATTTCTTTTATGAATTCTCATATTTCGTCATTTGATTTTCTAATTTAATTCTACTCTAACTGATTTAAGATTATTTTTAATTACCAAAGTATTGTAAACTTTATAAACTTTTAAATATTTACTTTTATTATCTATCTAATACATGGTCATTAAAATTTTATATATTATAGATTAAACTATATTGAATCTTTAAAATAAATATCTCTTAGATGTACTTGTATATTTTAATTTCTTATTTTGTTTTATTTTTTTTTTTTTAGGAATTGTGAAGAAGATGATGATAAATTATACCAAATTTACTGCATTTGCACTTTGCCTTGGAATAAGAATATTTTCCTTTCTCTATTTCCATTAATTTTCTTTATATGTACTTATTTAATATAGCATAGTAACTCATATCATCTCAATATATTGAGATGATATTAGTTACTATGTTATATTAAATAAGATGTAGAAGGAAAATCTAATGGAAAGTAGAGAAAGGAGATTTTCTTATTTCGAGTCAGAGCGCAAAATTAGTAACATTGGGATTGATTATCATCATCTTCTTCATAATTCCTAAAAAAAAAAAAAGAAAATAGAATAATAAGAAAAAAAATACAAATACATTTCAAAGATTTTATTTAAAGATTCAAAAATGATTAATCTACATTATATAAAGTTTTGATAATTATGAAATTGATAAATGGGTAAAGTAGATAATTAAAAGTTTATAAAATTGCCAATACGTTAGTAATCAAACATTAATTTTAAATGAATTAGGGGTGTAAGTAAATGAGAAAATTAAATTATAAAAAAAAAAGACATCACAAATAGTTAAAATACATGTTAAAACTTCTACTTACTTTTAAATAATACGTATTTACCAACCATATTCTAATTTATTAATAGTTCAAATGCCAAATGAAATATTCTGAAAAAGAGAAAATTATTAGTTTGTAGTGCTAGTAAATTTCATAAGAATATAAAAAAGAATGATCATTGTTTTAAATTGTAATATTGAATCAAGAATTAGATTTTGTTAATAATTTTATTTGAATAAGAAATTAGTAGGCGATTAGATGGAAAAGATGTATAGATTTAAGTTTGTTGAATTTGTCATTTGTTTTTTTGTTGATTCTGATAGAATCTCTCTTGTTTTCTGGTTGTTGAAAGAGAAGTTGTATTAAAAATTTGCTCCGTAGAAATTTTGAGTTTTTTTTGAAAGTATTGATAATAGAAAGTATTAAAACAGTTTAAAGTATAAAGATTATCCCAAGGTAACCAGAGAGAGCAATTGGTAAGAGAAATTTATATGATTTTATGAAGAAATAGATATTTCAATTTATGGGGCTGAGCACTTTATGGTATAACTGTATTTTAATTGAGTTAAAGAAGATTAAATTAATATTTAACAAGAAAGAAAGTCTTAATTACACTTACTTAGAGAAAATAGTAGCCATCCATCGCTTGGTTTTGAAGAGGAAGTGATTATTTGATCTTCATAAAGTTTCCTGAAATCTTTGCTGTATTGGAGGAAGAAAGTAGATTTTCCTAAGAACAGAATCCTGATTCCAGAAGAGGAGTAAAGCTTCACACAAATGGTAACAACTTTGCACTTGTTATAATAAAGAGTTTTATATGTGTTTGATTTTTGAAATGTTGATGAACATTTTTATTTCACTGTTTTATGTATTTAACTAAATTATTTTTATTCACTTTTTGATAAGTTTAATCCAAATTGTTTAATAACTCAAGTCAGAATACTTCATTTTATATATTTGATGCATATTTGGGTTTATCAACGGTATCTTTGAAGTTTGACACATTTTGAATTAGAAAGGTTAGAAATTTATATGCAATTCATGCCTGGAAAATATAATTGGTCTAGGATAGTGCGGTTATACAGTCATTTTATTGCAAATTTGTGTATTAATTGATTTTGAATCTAGTTTGGTTGAATATTTGAACTCTGACCTTGACATAAGGGAATAGCCGGTAGCATATTTAATTAATCATATTAGAAAATAATTACACTGAGTTGATTCTTACCTATTCACTATTTATATTTAAAATTTAAAATTAATTAAAGGTAAGGAACATTTTATAACATAGTGATTGATATTATCAAAACATATCATTATTATTCATACATGTTATAAATTTTGGCGCCCAACGTGGGGCTCTAAACAATCAAAATTAGAGCCGATTCAAATAATTAAAATTTGAGAATTTTGTTAAATTTTTTTTATTATTTCGCTCTAAACAATCAAAACTAGAGCCTATTTAAATAAATAATATATAAAATATTTTTTTTTGAAAACTTGATTTGAAATTTTTTTTGTGATTCATATTAGTTATATTTATCTCGATAGAATAAATTGTGAATATGGAGGGAAAAATGAGATTGAGAGATGGTAAGATAGTAGGAGATGAGAGTGAAAGTAGTGATGGAGGAGAGATTGAGGTCGACAGAGTAGCGGTGCAAGTGCATGAAGAGAGAGTGTTAGGAGCCGGAGATTATCGAGTGGAAGAGCTGATTCAAACTGGACAGACACAGGAAGAAGCAGAAACAGAAGAAGGAGAGAATTTAATTGAGATAGGGGGAGAGCAGGATCGAACTATGATAGAAATAGAGACAGATGAAACTGCTGGTGAAAATGCACAAGAAGAGCAGGAGGTACAGGAAAGACCAGTAGGAGAGACTCAAACAGATTTGTGTAGGATGCTTCAAAGTTTTATGATGAACAATGATAAGAAATTTGAAGAGATTAATAAAAATATGATGAATATGAGTAAAGATATTGATAAGAAATTTAATCATATAAAAGAAGATAATATGAAGATAAAAAAAGAAATAAAAGAAGATAATATGAAGATGAGAAAAGATATTAAAGAAGATAATATGAAGATGAGGGAAGATATAGATAAGAAATTTGAAGAAAATAATAAAAAGTTGGATCAAATTAAAGAAGATAATGACATGTTTAAAGAGGAAATAAGTAGTATGAAAGAAGATAATTTGAAGATAAGAGAAGAAGTTAAAGTTATAAAAAAGGAATGTGACAAGAAAATAGAACAGCAAAACAAGAAATTGAGGACTGAAATACAAGATACAGGAGTAAAAATTAAAGGGGAAATTGAAAAAGGTATAGAAATTAAAATTCAAGAAGTAGAAAAGTCCATTAAAGAAAATTTATCGGAGGAAATAGAACGTGAAGTCAATAAACATACTGATGTCATAAAAAAGGATATTGGACAAATACGATTACAAGAGCAAATTTATGAAGAGGTAGTGGATAATTTAAAAATTAACTTAGGAAAAGAATTTGAAAGACTAGAGGGAGAAGTAGAAAAACAAAAAGGAGTTTGTAGTAGGAATCAAGAATTAACCAAGTATAAATTAAATAAGGAAATGGAAGATATGCAAAAGAAGTTACAAGAAATTATGGATAATAATGTCAGAGGAAATATGGTGGGAGTTCTTCCTAACATGATATCACACTACAACAATACCGGAATTAAATTTGATGGAAACATTAATCATATACATCCAAAAGTATTTGTGAATATAATAAAAAGTAAAACAAAACACATTAGTGACTTCTTGGAGAAAAAACTATTGATCCGTGATATGTTAACAGGACATCCTTTACTATGGTTCTGCAATAAAGAAAATCAAATGTCGTCAATAGAAGATTTCGAAGAGCAATTTTGTAGATATTTCTGGGGGGAAATCCAACAAGCTACTTTTAGAGAAAAACTGTATTTTGGTAAATATGACTATAATAAAGGAAAAAATTTTAATGCATATGCAATGCAACTATATAATAATGCACAATATTTGGAACCTGCAATGAGGGAAGAGGAAATTGTTTTGTATGTGGCGAGACAGTACAAACATGAAATTACGGAAACAATAGCAATTCATAATATTAAAACAATGGAACAGTTATCAAATTACTTACAGAGACTAGAACGAAGTCTAATGAATGAAAGTAGAACGAATGGGAATGAAAGATTTAATGATAGAAATAGATATGATAATAGGAATTCTGGAGGTAATAGATTTAATGAAAGGAATCGAAATGAGAATAGGAATGATAGTAATTACAGATTTAATAATAGGAATAGGGAATTTAATAGGGGATATAGTAATTTTAATAGGAATGAAACAAGAGCAAATGAATATAGGAATGATAATAGTAATGGTAGAAATGGGGAAAATAGGAATTCTGATAGAAGAAATAGGGAATTTCCAAATAATAATAATTATGATAGGAATGTAGGATCAGGTGATAGGTGGAACAGAGATAACAATTATAGTAATAGAAATTATGATAATAGAAATGTAGTAAATCGGGATAACGAAAGGAGAGATAGAGGTGAAAACAGTAGACAGGTGAATGTTGTAAGTGTTAATCAGAGTGATGTGACTGGTCAAGGCCAGGGACAGAGCGTGGATTTTGCATAAATCGCTCTCATGTGCATAATATCATCTACTCTTCTAAGTATGAACATCCTAGGGAATTTATTGTGAATGATGACGAGGTTAAATTTAATGAACTAAAAAGGTTAATTTTTATAGAGGGGGTTTTCCAAAATATTAAATGTAAAATTATGATAGATACTGGTTCAGAGGTTACTTTAATTAGTCAAAGGGTGGTTTCACAAATCAAACAAGATGATATTATGGTGATAAAAACAAATAAATTATCATTAGTGGGAGCGAATAATAAGAAATTATATGAAACAAGTAATATGATTATGGGGGAAATTTTAATAGGGTGTAAAATGTATAAATTTCAAATGTTATTAATACAAAATCTGAACTATGACATTATATTGGGTTCAGATGAATTAAATAATCATAAGGTTATCATCGATTATGAGGATGAATGTTTAAGATGGGAACAACAAATAATACCATTTATAGTAAAAAAGAATGAAAGTTCGGAAATTAATAATAATGTTATGTACAACAACATAGAAAATATGGAGTTTGACAAATTAGAAGAAAATTGTGGATTGTATAGGACGGAAGTAGAAATATTATGTAAGAAATATTATAAATTGTTTAATGAAGATATATGTATAGCTACAAATTACACGCACAAGTTGGAGATGAATAAAGACATTAAGAATTTTAAAATAAAAACTTATCCGATACCGTGTAAAATAAAAGATGAAGTATATGAAGAATTAAATAAAATGTTGAAGGATGGAATAATAGAAAGATCGGATTCTCCATACATAAATGCAATCACTTGTGTAAGAAAGAAGTCAGGAGAGATTAGAATATGTCTTGATGCAAGAAACATAAATGCCTATACAGTCAAACAATATGAAAGTCCTATGAATGTGGAAGGAATTTTTGGAAGAATTACAAATGCAAAAATTTATTCTAAATTAGATCTTAAACATAGTTTCTGGTTAATTCCGTTAGAAGAAAATAGTAGACCATATACAGCTTTCATGGTAGATGGTATTGTATATCAATTTTGTGTGGTGCCATATGGATTGCAAAGTTCATGTGCAGCTTTAGTTAGAACTTTACATACAATTTTAAATAAATATGAATCATTCATTTTACACTACATTGATGATATTTTAATTTATTCGGAAAATGAAATTGTACATAAAAAACATTTAGAAATCACATTAAAAGAATTGGAAAGAGCTGGACTAAAATTAAATGTGGAAAAGTGTAAATTTTATCAAAAAGAAGTTAAATATTTAGGATATGTCTTGAATACGACAGGGGTAAGTATGGATCCTGAAAGAGTACAAGCTATTATGAATTATCAAACACCTAAAAATTTGAAGACGTTAAGAGGATTCCTTGGAATTATAAATTATTATAAAAGATTAATACCAGATTTGTCAAATAAAGAAGTTCCTTTAATAGAGCTACTAAAAAAAGATGTTAAATGGAAATGGACACCCGAGAGAGAAAAAGCTTTTCAAGAATTAAAATTTGTCTTTACCAATAATTTAAAAGTGTATCACCCGCAATACGATAAAGTATTTATACTTAGGACAGATGCATCGATAGAAAGATTAGCAGGAGTGTTAATACAAGTTCAGGAAGTAGGAGAAGTACCTATTAGTTTTGTATCAAGAGTAACAAAGAATTGTGAGAAGAAGTACACGGTTACGGAATTGGAGATGGCCAGTGTGGTATTTTGTATAACCAAATTAAGGTTTTATTTATTAGGAGCAAAGTTTATAGTGGAGAGTGATCATAATGCTTTAACGGCGATGATGAAAAATAGGTATGCAAATAATAGGGTACACAGATGGTTGTTATTGTTGCAAGAATACGACTTTGAGATTAAATATATTCTAGGAAAAAGTAACATCATAGCAGATGCATTGAGTAGGGAAAGTGAAGAACAAGGGGACCATAAAAAATTCAAAATAGGTATAAATAAATTATTGGATAAAGAGGGATTATTTACTTTGGAAAGGGTTATACAAGATCAGAATTATTTGACAGAGGTGGAAAAGAAAAGAACTTTTACAGAAGACAATATTATTTATAAAAAACTAGAAAATTGGGATACGTATGTTATTACAACTAATTATGCAAAGGAAATTCTATACAATCTTCATCACGAATATGGTCATATCGGAGTAAGAAAATTATGGATGCTATTTAGGGAAAATTATTATGCAAAAAAGGATTTAACTAGAGCCAAAGAAATATGCAAAGCTTGTACAATATGTCAATTAGCCAAAGAAAAAAATTATCATAATAGCAATATAAATAAATCAATAGTGACACAAAAACCATTACAAATTTTAGCAATAGATTTTATAAGTAATTTAGTGGAGAGTATTCAGGGATGTAAACACATATTGGTCATGGTAGACATATTTACAAAATATGTACAGATGTATCCTTGTAAAAGAACAAATACCAATACAATATTAAAATGCATTAAAAATTATATACAAATTCATGGAAAACCAGAGAAATTAATTTTAGATCATGCCACATATTTTGAGAATTATAAATTTTTATCTGCATGTCAACATTATAATATACAAGTAAATTTTATTAGCATAAGAAATCCATCATCAAATCCAGCTGAAAGATATATCAAAGAAGTAATTAAATATTTGAGAATTTTATGTATACAAGAACACGATCAGTGGGAAAATAACTTGGATAAAGTACAAAGATATGTGAATGAAACACCTCATGGAGTGACGAAAGAATGTCCAGAGCTTTTATTTAAAGGTAGAGTACCAGAAAGAAAGTGGGAATGGAATAGAAGACAAGAAATCCAAGAAATATTTGATAAAGTTAAGAAAAATTTAAAAAGAAACGCAGAACGATATGTCAAGAGACAAGAAAAGAAATTGAAAAAGAAAACTAAATTTGAAAAGGGAGAACTTGTCATAATAAGAGCTTTACAAGTAGCGGATAAAAGGGAAAATTTGTGTGCAAAATTATTAATGCCTTTTGAGGGACCATATGTGGTAGATAATCATAATGCTGAAAACAGCTATCGGTTAGTATATCCGGATACAGGGAGATTAAGGGGAGTTTTTAATATTAAGGATGTGTACAAGTTTATACCAGAAGAGGGGTAGATGATATTAATAGCAAAGTTTTGTAAATAATAGTATTAAGATGTAAATATCAAATTAAGATTGAATGGTTTTATTGAAAAAAGGTTTATACAATCTGTGCAAATAATATTAATTGAGGCTAAAGTTTTTGTAAAATGAGTGTTTATTTATAAAAAAAAAAAAAAAAAAAATAGATTCAAATTATAATTTTTAATCCAACATCAATGAAATGTTTGATGTAAAAATTTTAATTGGGGGATTTGAGATGATATTAGTTACTATGTTATATTAAATAAGATGTAGAAGGAAAATCTAATGGAAAGTAGAGAAAGGAGATTTTCTTATTTCGAGTCAGAGCGCAAAATTAGTAACATTGGGATTGATTATCATCATCTTCTTCATAATTCCTAAAAAAAAAAAAAGAAAATAGAATAATAAGAAAAAAAATACAAATACATTTCAAAGATTTTATTTAAAGATTCAAAAATGATTAATCTACATTATATAAAGTTTTGATAATTATGAAATTGATAAATGGGTAAAGTAGATAATTAAAAGTTTATAAAATTGCCAATACGTTAGTAATCAAACATTAATTTTAAATGAATTAGGGGTGTAAGTAAATGAGAAAATTAAATTATAAAAAAAAAGACATCACAAATAGTTAAAATACATGTTAAAACTTCTACTTACTTTTAAATAATACGTATTTACCAACCATATTCTAATTTATTAATAGTTCAAATGCCAAATGAAATATTCTGAAAAAGAGAAAATTATTAGTTTGTAGTGCTAGTAAATTTCATAAGAATATAAAAAAGAATGATCATTGTTTTAAATTGTAATATTGAATCAAGAATTAGATTTTGTTAATAATTTTATTTGAATAAGAAATTAGTAGGCGATTAGATGGAAAAGATGTATAGATTTAAGTTTGTTGAATTTGTCATTTGTTTTTTTGTTGATTCTGATAGAATCTCTCTTGTTTTCTGGTTGTTGAAAGAGAAGTTGTATTAAAAATTTGCTCCGTAGAAATTTTGAGTTTTTTTTGAAAGTATTGATAATAGAAAGTATTAAAACAGTTTAAAGTATAAAGATTATCCCAAGGTAACCAGAGAGAGCAATTGGTAAGAGAAATTTATATGATTTTATGAAGAAATAGATATTTCAATTTATGGGGCTGAGCACTTTATGGTATAACTGTATTTTAATTGAGTTAAAGAAGATTAAATTAATATTTAACAAGAAAGAAAGTCTTAATTACACTTACTTAGAGAAAATAGTAGCCATCCATCGCTTGGTTTTGAAGAGGAAGTGATTATTTGATCTTCATAAAGTTTCCTGAAATCTTTGCTGTATTGGAGGAAGAAAGTAGATTTTCCTAAGAACAGAATCCTGATTCCAGAAGAGGAGTAAAGCTTCACACAAATGGTAACAACTTTGCACTCGTTATAATAAAGAGTTTTATATGTGTTTGATTTTTGAAATTTTGATGAACATTTTTATTTCACTGTTTTATGTATTTAACTAAATTATTTTTATTCACTTTTTGATAAGTTTAATCCAAATTGTTTAATAACTCAAGTCAGAATACTTCATTTTATATATTTGATGCATATTTGGGTTTATCAACGGTATCTTTGAAGTTTGACACATTTTGAATTAGAAAGGTTAGAAATTTATATGCAATTCATGCCTGGAAAATATAATTGGTCTAGGATAGTGCGGTTATACAGTCATTTTATTGCAAATTTGTGTATTAATTGATTTTGAATCTAGTTTGGTTGAATATTTGAACTCTGACCTTGACATAAGGGAATAGCCGGTAGCATATTTAATTAATCATATTAGAAAATAATTACACTGAGTTGATTCTTACCTATTCACTATTTATATTTAAAATTTAAAATTAATTAAAGGTAAGGAACATTTTATAACATAGTGATTGATATTATCAAAACATATCATTATTATTCATACATGTTATAATATATATATATATATATATATATATATATATATATATATACAAAAAAGGGGTGCCAAGTATGCGTACCTATAACAAACAAAAGGGGGAAAATTAATGGGCATGTACGCAAAAAGGATCATAGGGTCACGAATAGGGAATGGTAACCGCAGACATGCATGTTTCTGGCTCGTTAGCCGTCATCAGTGCGGCATAACCAAGTAAGGTATTGCACTTGGCCAGCAAAAGTGTTGAGTACTTGGGAGCAAAGGATGGTAGGGAAACATGTATTAAAAAACGAAAAACACAAACAACGAAACTCACACAAGAGTCCTATCGCCATTTGTGGCTTCGGCCAGCTGTGCCCACATTTCGGGGCTACGAACAGCGTCGCCGCGTTGGCGAAACGGACTCATTGTGTTTGAGCCGTTCCAAGCCCAGGATGTAAAACAAAAAAGGGGTGCCAAGTATGCGTACCTATAACAAACAAAAGGGGGAAAATTAATGGGCATGTACGCAAAAAGGATCATAGGGTCACGAATAGGGAATGGTAACCGCAGACATGCATGTTTCTGGCTCGTTAGCCGTCATCAGTGCGGCATAACCAAGTAAGGTATTGCACTTGGCCAGCAAAAGTGTTGAGTACTTGGGAGCAAAGGATGGTAGGGAAACATGTATTAAAAAACGAAAAACATTAAGAATACTTTCTGGATTTTTTGAAGATTATAAAAAAATTATTATGAATATGAAACAAGAGTTAATATTAATCAGAGCCAACGACGATCTAGATGCGATTGTTTCAATTGATGACAAAGAACAACCAAAAATTACACTAAATAAAGTATATTGGAATGTACCCCATATTACACCAAGTATAAAAGAACAAATACGTTTAAATAAAATAGCTCATAGTAATGTTGATTTGCCGATTAAATTTCGTTCATGAAAATTAATAGAGTATCCTTCTCTGAATAGTTCAACGCGACACACTTGGGCTGTTAAAACAAGCACTAAAATTGAAACTCCTAGGGCCATTTGCACCGAATTATACATAAGCTTGGCTTTCAAAAACTAGCTTAAATTCTTAAGCGGGCTTTAATTACACACGCATTGCACCACCACCGATTTAAACCAGCTTTGTTAAGCCAGAGATATGAACTACCCGCTCTTGATTTAGGTCATTTGTAACTAGTTGCTAACTTCATTCAAATAAAGTTTCCCTAGATAATATATAATTATTTATTCCATTGTCTCTGCTAGTGATGGATCTAGCAGTTTTTATTGCAAAAGGATATTGTTTCGTAGAATTATTTCTCTTAGTTTAAATTTTACTTTTTAGGATTTTATTGCTATTATTCCCCTCACGTATTTTTCGTATATTATTGTATTCATATCATAAAAGTTTAGTCCTTAGAAATTATCTTTTTATTATGTTGTAAAAGTTTTTAACGGAAAGGGATCTATTATAGACATCGGATTTACAACTTGGAACCTTTCGTACAGTTATTATTCTTAGTCAAGGGTTATTATTTTGTTTGAAAGAAACATATGTAGCAATATAGTTAATTACTTTGGGAATTTTACAGAATTTAAGTATTTACTTTTTATCCGCCCATTTTTTAATGAACAACCTCTATTGGTAAATTTCTGTAATATTTTGTCCACCACCCTAATATTCCCACTTAACTATTTCTGCTTGAGGCTCCAAAATATTCAGAAAGAAAAAGCAGTCATCACACCGTCGTCATCACCAAGTTAAGTTATTACCATAAGTTACCACTACTATATCTTGATACGGCCAAAGTGAATCAATAAGTTTTTTGTTTTTATAAGTTTAGTGCGTAGCAATAAAAAACAGGTATCTGTAATGAATAAAAGGAAGCAACGAAGTACAAACTTCACTAATGAAGAAAAGCTTTCTTTGCTAAATATTATAACGAAGTATCGAGATGTGGTAGAAAATAAAAAAACCGACAGTTCTTCACTCACTGAAAGAAATCAAATTTGGTTGAAAATCGAGTCTGAATTTAATGCTATTGCACCGGAGAATTGCTTCAGAGATGCTGTCACATTAAAAAAATTTTATGAGAATAAGAAAAAAGCTGTAAGGAAAGCAGCTGCTATAGAAAAACAAGAAATACAAGGAACAGGGGGAGGACCTCCACCTACGGTAAAAGCCGATCCATCATACGAAATGGTATTGTCTTTAATGAATAAGAAAACTGTATACGGATTAAAAAATCTATTCGACTCAGATGTACCAGAAAGCAGCGGAGAAAATTGTTTAAACTCTAATGTTCTTGGTTCGAACGAAAAAAATGTTGAAGCGGAAATACATTCAGGATATGATAAAGACAATTTATTACTGTTGAGCGAGCAAGTAAATATAGTAAATGTTCCATCAATTTAGATTATACACAAATATTTTTTAGGAAACAATTGATGATATTCAGGTTGTTGGTAACGATATCCTATTGTTGGAACCACCAGTTAATACTGAGAGTGGTACTTCATCCAAAGTCGACTGGAATACCCCAACCGTTTCAAGGAATGACTCCTCTCTTAGAGTTGATTCAAGCAGAATATTTAAAAAGGTAATGTATCATTTTGATATTCATTGTCGTATTTTAGTTTGTCTGTTCTTTTTCTGAAAGTAATGTAATCATTTTAGGTGAAACCCGTATTTAAAAAAAAACGTCCGGCAACAGTTGTGAAGGCTCTGAATGCATCAAGTATTTCTCAGAAATACGAGGAACTGTTGGAAAAAAGATTGAAAATTGCAGATTTGACTTTAATTGAATTCAAACAAAAAACAGCAGAACATTTGAAAAGAATGCAGATATTAGATGTAGAATTGCAAGTTAAGCAACAACAGTTAAAATACGAAACACAATGAAATTCTTTTTTTTTTAGTTAATTTATATGTTTATTTTATTAAAATATATCCGAAAATAGCAAAAATTATTCTCTCCCAATTATTGTAATCTTTCAAATAAATAATAAATCGAAAATTATCTGATTAAACTGTTTAATAAATATTACAAAAAGAACTTAATAGTTACAAATTAGAAAAATAATTTATGATTAGCTGTTGAATGCGTTGTGGTATTTGTTGCATATTAGGTTCCGGCACCTCCTGGCCCGTATTAATTAGGTTATTTAATTCATCTGCTTGAATACCATCAAGAGGTGGCGGCTCAGCTTCGTTCTGGTCAATTGCAATATTATGCAGAACAGCAGTTGAGACTATGATAGTAAGCACAGTTTCTAACTTTAAACGGGCTCCATAAGCTAATATTGGAAATCGTCTCTTCCATACACCAATTGTTCTCTCTATACAAATTCTTGTCCTAATTAGTGATTCGTTGTATCGTTGCTGAGCATGTCCAATAGGATTAAGCAGTGGAGTTAAAAAATAATTTTTAAGTGGATAGCCGCTGTCTCCTTAAAGGTTTTGTAAAACTTTAAAATTTCGAATTATTACACAACGATTATAGATACAAAACTAAACAACTTTAATTACCTAACAAAAAACAATGTGGGAATCTTCCAAGCTCAAAATCATTTTTAAGTCTACTATTATTAAAGATGGTCGAATCATGTGCGGAGCCCGGCCACCTCGCCACAATATCTATAAATTTCAAATTGGCATTACAAGTTACCTGAGCGTTAATAGAAAAATATGATTTTCTATTACGGTAAATTTCAGCATCGTCGCCTCCTACAACAAATACAAAATTATTGCTTCAGGCAGCAATTAATCTTGTTAATTTAATTGTGATGCTATGAGTTTAACTGGAATTTGTGCTATTTTGTATTAAATTATACCTGGAGACTGTATACGAATGTGTGTCCCATCGACAGCTCCGATCACTCTTGGAAACCTTGCAATGTTATAAAAATTGTTTTGTTCTCCGACAATTGTGTCTTGTTCAGGCATTCTTATAAATTGTCGACATAAAGCAGCTATAGCATTTGATACCTTAACAACAATTCTTGACACAGTGGATGTATCCATGTTTATAACATCAGCTACTGAACTTAAATGCCCTCCAGTAGCGTAGACACGAAGGCAAGTTAAAAGCTGGTTCATTGGCGAAACTGCGTTGTTCCTACAATTACATACATTTACTGTACAATCTATGTATATATATAAAGCGAGATACTTACACGTCATTCAGATATTCCAAATTATGTTCGATTAAACTAAGTACGTACTGAACAGTATTCTTATATAGCCTGTATCGCCTGAAAAATGTCAGCTCACTGAGCTCTTCAAAAGGGTTACGTCTTACGAATACTTGTTTTGGAAATCCAAATTCAACAATTTCAAGAATATCAAGATCATCCTCAAATATATCATTGTAGTCCATATTGTATACAAAAATAATAACAGTATAAACTATAAACACACACACAATACAAATCAACAATACACAAGCACAATGTACACGACACGAATTAACAAAAAAGTGTCAATGAAGTTTGGTTAGAAAACCAAGCTTAAAAAGATAAACGTTCTTTTTTGAGGGTTTAAATTAAAGCGCGTTTAGAGGACAAAATGACACACTTTTGAGGCGGAGCAAATGAATATTTCGCAAAGCTCGGCTTTTCGCAAAAGCCGGCTTAAACTTTTGTCGGTGCAAATGGCCCCTAGACATATAATTGTTGCCTTTCAGAAAGGTCGTAAATCAAAAATTACTTCAGATACAAGCAAATTTGATCATTGTAACTTAAAAACTATAAAAGTCTTTTTAAATTCCGAGAGATATCCGTATAATGATTTGCAATTAGACTTTAAAACCGGTCGGTTTGCTGCATTATATGAAATGTTTTCAAATTTTCAAGAGAGCTACTATCATCAGGTACAAAACCAACCAATTTTTAATCCCGAAAATTTTAAAATTATTGCTCCTTTGATTCATATAGATTGTTCTAGACAAAAAGAAATTATTTAAAGTGGTTCTGTGTTTTTGCGTATTGAATTTGAAACTTCCGAAGCGACAACAATAGATGTCTCTGCTTACTGTCTCATATTACATGAAAAAGAATTTTCTTATAATCCCCTTACAAAAATTGTAAGACAGCACTAAAAGCGCATGTCTGAGTTACTATAAAACGAAAGGTTATTTGTAATTAAAATCAGTTTATTATGAAACGTGAATTTGAAATCAGATTGAAAAAATTGATTGAAGAAATTGCATTAATTAAAAAACAAATCCAACATTTTGAGAATGAGAAAAAAATTATAAGACAATTTGAAAAGTTGGCTATATGAAGTTAATTATAGATGTTCAAGGTTTCAAACTAGAAAACAATAAATTTATTGTTAAGGAATTGGCAGCTTTTGATGGAAAACATATCAGCCACTATGTATTTAAACCACCTTTTCCATTTAGAATGTTGTCTCCAGACACTGCAAAACAGGCTACGTGGTTAATGAAAAATCATCATTGCATTCATTGGCAATCTGGATATACAAATCTACACAAATTTAGTCAAATCATGCAAGATTTGACTAAAGATGTTGACACTGTGTTTGTGAAGGGAAAAGAGAAATGTAACTATATTAAAAAGTTTTGTAATGCACATGTTTTTGAAGTTGATGAACATCCAGCCTTATCACCAATGGAACCCAAATGTATACATCACATGTTAGAAAAATGTGTATGTGCTTTAACAAATGTTTTTTTTATTTATGAAAATTTTATTATGCATGTAGATTAAAACACAACAAATATTTTATATTTTTTATTAAAAAATAAATTTTATAAATTTACAATATGTTTTATTATTAAAATTACTTTTCCATTTCCCATGACATCATACTTGGTTCATCGTAACCTTCCTCTTTCTCCATACTTGGTTGAACGAGTTGATTTCTTTTTTTAAACAGCTCAGGAAATTGATAAATTATTTCTAAACCAAGTGTGTATATTTCTGGATTGAGATATTTAACTGTTGCTAATATTTCTAGCGCCATGTCTTCTTGAGTTCCTTTTAATAAGTTTATAACCAAGGGAAATTCTAAATTTTTTAAAAAATTCACTCTATATTCAATTAGAGGTATAATCTGCCATAATTTTAATAGAGATGAAGTGCTTAAACGTATACTACCGTCGCCACTGTAAATTCTTACACATTGCGGCGACTGGAGAAATTCGACGGCAAATCTTCCAATATCTATCGAATTCGAACTGTTCAATTGGTATACAAAACTGTTTATCAAGTCTTTGTTACTCACTTAATCGGACCATTCTTTTTGTGTTAATACTACCGTTGAATTGTTTTTACTATTCGAAAGTATAACACATGGGGAATACTCCAAATTAACTGATAGTCCAATCGACACAAACTTTGTTTTTCTCGAGTTTAAATAAAAACGACGTTCTCCCAAAAACACATTTTTTGGATTTAAAACACACATTTTTGAAAAAGACATTTCGCACATACACCACTTTGATGTCGTTACTGCAAATGATGAACTCAAGTGGATGTTAAATCCTGAATAATCCCTACTTATAGGCCTGTTGCAACCTTGACCTTAGTAGTTTAATAAATAGTTGCATATTAATGATAATTATTAAAAGTAACATTATGCAGGATATGATATATATTTTAGATATTTTTTCTTCTAAAATATTATCATTTAATATGGTTTTATCCCCATTTATAACTTGCCAAGTATCTTGGTCACCTTCAGAATTGTCTGGAAATATTATTTTTAATTTATAATTAAAACTGTCTGAATTGCTCTTTGGAATTTTGATCTGAAAAACAGATAACCGACCATTGTTTTCTTGTGCAGGACTCAACAAGTTCCATGAAGTTCTATTACACTCTTCTTTTTTGTTTTCCATATCAAAACATACTGCAATATGTTTAACGTCATGTGGAACGTTAGTGTACAATATGTTGTTTACAACAGCTGCCAAAACAATATAATTTGTTTTTATTAATACCATTTTTAAGGTACCTCACACGTCTGAAGTTTTAAAAATACTAAAATAAAACACCGCTGATATAGTTATTATTATTTTTTTATTTTTTCATTTTTATATAAGTGGTGACCAATCAAATTATCTCTTATTTACATGCGCATTAAAGTCACTAATCCTACTTAATATTATATAGGCGAAAGTTTGTTTGGATGGATGTATGGATGTTTGTTCCTCTTTCACGCAAAAACTACTAAACGGATTTTAATGAAACTTTACAGTAATGTACCTTATAGATCAGAATAACATATAGGCTATAATTTATAAAGATATTGTGTGAATTGTCCAAAATATAACGATAAATGTCATTTAAGTCTGAAAAAATTACTGTATTTCTTATGTTGACAATATTGTTACGTTATTACAGTGCGAATGTAACATCTCAATATTGCCAGACTGTTATATTTTTCAAATACGACCCAAAAATTATGTATGTTATAATTTTAATGTCATAATGTTAGTTCTTTTCACGCTAATATAAGCTACTCGAAATACTAATACTGCGCACACGAAGTCGCGGGCACCAGTTATTGATACATAAAGACCTTGCTTTTATTCGAATTACACGCAGACGAAGTCGCGGGCAAAAGCTAGTTATATATAAATTAAAGACGTTATTTAGCAAAATTCAGTTGTAAAATTGTGAAGAGTATCATGAAAGCTGTTCTGGAATATATTAGTCGAGAAAAGAAATTAACTGATTTTACTGATGACGAATTAATATCTTTTCCCTTACGCTATTTGAGAATGTACGCAAAACCTGAAGAACTGTTACACGTTTGGCATAGATTACCACTAGAATATAAATCAGATTTTGAGTTGCAAACACATCTTCCTTGTTATGTCCATCATAATAGACCTGAATGGAAGACGCACTTTGATGGACCTGCATCATCGCAAAGTAATTGTCACGTCTGCAAGTTAGGATTACAAAAATGCAAAGAACTTGTAGAAAACGCTGACTTATAAATATTAAAATTTTCGTATTATTATTTTCTTTAGTTGTATAATTTTGGAAAGTTGAAATAAAAATTGTAATATTTTATTTTCTTTATTATTTTTTCATTTGTGTGAAAACATTAAAAACTTTGTTTTAATACAACAGTATAAGATTGCTGTTAAATATTATTGTATACGATGCACTTCTTAATTCATTAAACAGACACCATTAATTTACATATGCATATGATTAACCTTGCACTTGAAACAATTACTACACGTTACGTTCGCCGACTTCGTAGTAAGCCGCACTCCCGCACACCCGCTTACCTAATTTACGAGGGGGCGCCAAAGATTACAACTTGAAAGTTACATTGGTTTTTCGGGGTGGGAAAAAATTCTCAGGTTCCCAGGGAGGTTTGAATTATGATGGTTTGACTTAGGTTTGAATACCTTTTAATAACTTAGAAGTTACCTTGTTTACCTACTCAGGTAAATAAAAGAATCCTCAATATTGCTATTGATGACACTTTTCGGTATGTTCCTCAATTGAAATCTTCTATGGACCAATACATGGGTAAACTCAGTCGTTCACTCCCCAATGACATTCTAGATGAATTCCTTTACAGACAAAATAAATATTATAATAGACGTTTTAATATCATTAAAAAGACCAACATAAAAAAACTTAACAATTAAATTAATAACAAAAATAATTGGTACGATAAATCTTATGAAAAGTGGATTAAAAATATTTCGAACATTGATGTTCCCTCAGTTATATATATATATATATATATATATATATATAACAAAAGGGGGAAAATTAATGGGCATGTACGCAAAAAGGATCATAGGGTCACGAATAGGGAATGGTAACCGCAGACATGCATGTTTCTGGCTCGTTAGCCGTCATCAGTGCGGCATAACCAAGTAAGGTATTGCACTTGGCCAGCAAAAGTGTTGAGTACTTGGGAGCAAAGGATGGTAGGGAAACATGTATTAAAAAACGAAAAACACAAACAACGAAACTCACACAAGAGTCCTATCGCCATTTACTTGGTTATGCCGCACTGATGACGGCTAACGAGCCAGAAACATGCATGTCTGCGGTTACCATTCCCTATTCGTGACCCTATGATCCTTTTTGCGTACATGCCCATTAATTTTCCCCCTTTTGTTTGTTATAGGTACGCATACTTGGCACCCCTTTTTTGTTTTACATCCTGGGCTTGGAACGGCTCAAACACAATGAGTCCGTTTCGCCAACGCGGCGATGCTGTTCGTAGCCCCGAAATGTGGGCACAGCTGGCCGAAGCCACAAATGGCGATAGGACTCTTGTGTGAGTTTCGTTGTTTGTGTTTTTCGTTTTTTAATACATGTTTCCCTACCATCCTTTGCTCCCAAGTACTCAACACTTTTGCTGGCCAAGTGCAATACCTTACTTGGTTATGCCGCACTGATGACGGCTAACGAGCCAGAAACATGCATGTCTGCGGTTACCATTCCCTATTCGTGACCCTATGATCCTTTTTGCGTACATGCCCATTAATTTTCCCCCTTTTGTTATATATATATATATATATATATATATATATATATATATATAACTGAGGGAACATCAATGTTCGAAATATTTTTAATCCACTTTTCATAAGATTTATCGTACCAATTATTTTTGTTATTAATTTAATTGTTAAGTTTTTTTATGTTGGTCTTTTTAATGATATTAAAACGTCTATTATAATATTTATTTTGTCTGTAAAGGAATTCATCTAGAATGTCATTGGGGAGTGAACGACTGAGTTTACCCATGTATTGGTCCATAGAAGATTTCAATTGAGGAACATACCGAAAAGTGTCATCAATAGCAATATTGAGGATTCTTTTATTTACCTGAGTAGGTAAACAAGGTAACTTCTAAGTTATTAAAAGGTATTCAAACCTAAGTCAAACCATCATAATTCAAACCTCCCTGGGAACCTGAGAATTTTTTCCCACCCCGAAAAACCAATGTAACTTTCAAGTTGTAATCTTTGGCGCCCCCTCGTAAATTAGGTAAGCGGGTGTGCGGGAGTGCGGCTTACTACGAAGTCGGCGAACGTAACGTGTAGTAATTGTTTCAAGTGCAAGGTTAATCATATGCATATGTAAATTAATGGTGTCTGTTTAATAAATTAAGAAGTGCATCGTATACAATAATATTTAACAGCAATCTTATACTTTTGTATTAAAACAAAGTTTTTAATGTTTTCACACAAATGAAAAAATAATAAAGAAAATAAAATATTACAATTTTTATTTCAACTTTCCAAAATTATACAACTAAAGAAAATAATAATACGAAAATTTTAATATTTATAAGTCAGCGTTTTCTACAAGTTCTTTGCATTTTTGTAATCCTAACTTGCAGACGTGACAATTACTTTGCGATGATGCAGGTCCATCAAAGTGCGTCTTCCATTCAGGTCTATTATGATGGACATAACAAGGAAGATGTGTTTGCAACTCAAAATCTGATTTATATTCTAGTGGTAATCTATGCCAAACGTGTAACAGTTCTTCAGGTTTTGCGTACATTCTCAAATAGCGTAAGGGAAAAGATATTAATTCGTCATCAGTAAAATCAGTTAATTTCTTTTCTCGACTAATATATTCCAGAACAGCTTTCATGATACTCTTCACAATTTTACAACTGAATTTTGCTAAATAACGTCTTTAATTTATATATAACTAGCTTTTGCCCGCGACTTCGTCTGCGTGTAATTCGAATAAAAGCAAGGTCTTTATGTATCAATAACTGGTGCCCGCGACTTCGTGTGCGCAGTATTAGTATTTCGAGTAGCTTATATTAGCGTGAAAAGAACTAACATTATGACATTAAAATTATAACATACATAATTTTTGGGTCGTATTTGAAAAATATAACAGTCTGACAATATTGAGATGTTACATTCGCACTGTAATAACGTAACAATATTGTCAACATAAGAAATACAGTAATTTTTTCAGACTTAAATGACATTTATCGTTATATTTTGGACAATTCACACAATATCTTTATAAATTATAGCCTATATGTTATTCTGATCTATAAGCTACATTACTGTAAAGTTTCATTAAAATCCGTTTAGTAGTTTTTGCGTGAAAGAGGAACAAACATCCATACATCCATCCAAACAAACTTTCGCCTATATAATATTAAGTAGGATTAGTGACTTTAATGCGCATGTAAATAAGAGATAATTTGATTGGTCACCACTTATATAAAAATGAAAAAATAAAAAAATAATAATAACTATATCAGCGGTGTTTTATTTTAGTATTTTTAAAACTTCAGACGTGTGAGGTACCTTAAAAATGGTATTAATAAAAACAAATTATATTGTTTTGGCAGCTGTTGTAAACAACATATTGTACACTAACGTTCCACATGACGTTAAACATATTGCAGTATGTTTTGATATGGAAAACAAAAAAGAAGAGTGTAATAGAACTTCATGGAACTTGTTGAGTCCTGCACAAGAAAACAATGGTCGGTTATCTGTTTTTCAGATCAAAATTCCAAAGAGCAATTCAGACAGTTTTAATTATAAATTAAAAATAATATTTCCAGACAATTCTGAAGGTGACCAAGATACTTGGCAAGTTATAAATGGGGATAAAACCATATTAAATGATAATATTTTAGAAGAAAAAATATCTAAAATATATATCATATCCTGCATAATGTTACTTTTAATAATTATCATTAATATGCAACTATTTATTAAACTACTAAGGTCAAGGTTGCAACAGGCCTATAAGTAGGGATTATTCAGGATTTAACATCCACTTGAGTTCATCATTTGCAGTAACGACATCAAAGTGGTGTATGTGCGAAATGTCTTTTTCAAAAATGTGTGTTTTAAATCCAAAAAATGTGTTTTTGGGAGAACGTCGTTTTTATTTAAACTCGAGAAAAACAAAGTTTGTGTCGATTGGACTATCAGTTAATTTGGAGTATTCCCCATGTGTTATACTTTCGAATAGTAAAAACAAGTCAACGGTAGTATTAACACAAAAAGAATGGTCCGATTAAGTGAGTAACAAAGACTTGATAAACAGTTTTGTATACCAATTGAACAGTTCGAATTCGATAGATATTGGAAGATTTGCCGTCGAATTTCTCCAGTCGCCGCAATGTGTAAGAATTTACAGTGGCGACGGTAGTATACGTTTAAGCACTTCATCTCTATTAAAATTATGGCAGATTATACCTCTAATTGAATATAGAGTGAATTTTTTAAAAAATTTAGAATTTCCCTTGGTTATAAACTTATTAAAAGGAACTCAAGAAGACATGGCGCTAGAAATATTAGCAACAGTTAAATATCTCAATCCAGAAATATACACACTTGGTTTAGAAATAATTTATCAATTTCCTGAGCTGTTTAAAAAAAGAAATCAACTCGTTCAACCAAGTATGGAGAAAGAGGAAGGTTACGATGAACCAAGTATGATGTCATGGGAAATGGAAAAGTAATTTTAATAATAAAACATATTGTAAATTTATAAAATTTATTTTTTAATAAAAAATATAAAATATTTGTTGTGTTTTAATCTACATGCATAATAAAATTTTCATAAATAAAAAAAACATTTGTTAAAGCACATACACATTTTTCTAACATGTGATGTATACATTTGGGTTCCATTGGTGATAAGGCTGGATGTTCATCAACTTCAAAAACATGTGCATTACAAAACTTTTTAATATAGTTACATTTCTCTTTTCCCTTCACAAACACAGTGTCAACATCTTTAGTCAAATCTTGCATGATTTGACTAAATTTGTGTAGATTTGTATATCCAGATTGCCAATGAATGCAATGATGATTTTTCATTAACCACGTAGCCTGTTTTGCAGTGTCTGGAGACAACATTCTAAATGGAAAAGGTGGTTTAAATACATAGTGGCTGATATGTTTTCCATCAAAAGCTGCCAATTCCTTAACAATAAATTTATTGTTTTCTAGTTTGAAACCTTGAACATCTATAATTAACTTCATATAGCCAACTTTTCAAATTGTCTTATAATTTTTTTCTCATTCTCAAAATGTTGGATTTGTTTTTTAATTAATGCAATTTCTTCAATCAATTTTTTCAATCTGATTTCAAATTCACGTTTCATAATAAACTGATTTTAATTACAAATAACCTTTCGTTTTATAGTAACTCAGACATGCGCTTTTAGTGCTGTCTTACAATTTTTGTAAGGGGATTATAAGAAAATTCTTTTTCATGTAATATGAGACAGTAAGCAGAGACATCTGTTGTTGTCGCTTCGGAAGTTTCAAATTCAATACGCAAAAACACAGAACCACTTTAAATAATTTCTTTTTGTCTAGAACAATCTATATGAATCAAAGGAGCAATAATTTTAAAATTTTCGGGATTAAAAATTGGTTGGTTTTGTACCTGATGATAGTAGCTCTCTTGAAAATTTGAAAACATTTCATATAATGCAGCAAACCGACCGGTTTTAAAGTCTAATTGCAAATCATTATACGGATATCTCTCGGAATTTAAAAAGACTTTTATAGTTTTTAAGTTACAATGATCAAATTTGCTTGTATCTGAAGTAATTTTTGATTTACGACCTTTCTGGAAGGCAACAATTATATGTCTAGGAGTTTCAATTTTAGTGCTTGTTTTAACAGCCCAAGTGTGTCGCGTTGAACTATTCAGAGAAGGATACTCTATTAATTTTCATGAACGAAATTTAATCGGCAAATCAACATTACTATGAGCTATTTTATTTAAACGTATTTGTTCTTTTATACTTGGTGTAATATGGGGTACATTCCAATATACTTTATTTAGTGTAATTTTTGGTTGTTCTTTGTCATCAATTGAAACAATCGCATCTAGATCGTCGTTGGCTCTGATTAATATTAACTCTTGTTTCATATTCATAATAATTTTTTTATAATCTTCAAAAAATCCAGAAAGTATTCTTAATGGAATACAAACGTTAAAATTTCCTTCAGCATCAATTAAAATTTTTTGCAGAACCGTTCTTTTGGGAAACCAACCGGCATTTTCTAGTTGAACACTTTGATTTTCGTTCATACTTAAATAATTTTTAATAGTAGATACAATACCAAGATCGCGAACTGAATCAATTATGACTCCATTTAATTTATAACGGAGTTCACGGAATAAAAATGCTATACCATTGTTCACAAATTTCAAATTTGTTGGTACTGCGTCTGTCTGGGTTAACAACCGCCCTTCGATGTATAACATACTGTTAGAGGGAACAGTAAGTGCATCAAGATCTTGAATTGGAATTCTAATTTCATCGTTATAGTTTAGATTACCTGGGATGTACGGTTGGTATGAGTGAAAATATGTACATATCGCCCGTCGCTTTCATTTAATATGAAATAAGTCGTAACAAAGTAGGTTTACTGGAAGGTGAGTCTAGAATACAAATTAAAGTTTAAAAAATATTTTATTTACATTAAAAAGTTAATTGTTAAATCAATTTAATTTGAAAATTATATATTATTAAAAATTTAATTTTATTGTTATTAAAATAAGTATATTTTAGTTTTATTAAATTTATTGAAATAATTCTATTAATTATAGTGAAATAGTATTGTTAAAGAATTATTAAATTTTTTAATAAGAAAATTTAATTTGTTGTACCTTGTGTATCAGGGTTTATTAAATAAAAATTAAAAATTTAATATTCTCGAATTTAAAAGAGCTAAAAAGTTAAATTTGTTAATGTGGAAAAATTAAATGAAATTATTTTTTAGTAATGAAATGTTATTCGTTTTTAAATATATCTAGTTTTTAAAGAAATAAATTTAATTTAAAATATTATTAATATAGCTTTATTTATTTAATTTTATATTAGTAATAGAAAATATTTTTAGGGATGAGCTTAAAAATAAAATATTATTAGAATTTTGTAATTAAAATAATTTAGGATTAGAAATTTTCATAATTAAAAGTATGTTATAATTTAATTTAAAATTAAAGATTTATATATATATATTCTATAATTTTTTTATTTAAATGTAGTTTAAAATTTATAAAAATTAGTAATAATGATAAAATTAGTATAATTAAATTTAAAAATAAAATAAATTTTTAGGTTATTATAAGGAATTCGGCAAAATTTTTTTCACCTGTTTAATAAAAACATGGCCTATTGAAAGTTAATTTTAGGTCTTACCTGCCCACTGAGAATTTAAATGGCCGCAGTATTTTGACTGTGCTAAGGTAGCATAATCATTAGTTTTTTAATTGAAAGCTAGTATGAAGGGTTTGATGAAAAAAAAACTGTCTTTTAATAATTAAATTAAAATTTTATTATTAAGTTAAAAAGCTTAAATTTTTTTAAAAGACGAGAAGACCCTATAGAGTTTTATTTTTTTATCTTATGTAATATTTAGAATTTACAATTATATATTTTATAGGAAATTTAATTGGGGTGATTGAAAAAATTAATAAACTTTTTTTATTTTTATTTATAAATTTATATATTTTTGATCCATAATAAATGATTATAAGATAAAATTACCTTAGGGATAACAGCGTAATTTTATTGGAGAGTTCAAATCGATAATAAAGATTGCGACCTCGATGTTGGATTAAAATTAAATTTTGGTGTAGCAGCTAAAAGATTAAGTCTGTTCGACTTTAAAAATTTTACATGATCTGAGTTTAAACCGGTGTAAGCCAGGTTGGTTTCTATCTTTAAATAGTTAATATATTTTAGTACGAAAGGATTTAATATAAATAAAATTTATTTATTTTTGAATAAGATTATTATTTTGGCAGAATAGTGCGTTAGATTTAGAATTTAAATATATAGGTTTCTATAAATAATACTTGATTTTTTTAGATTTAATTTTAATATTTTTATCTACTTTTATTTTAATTATTAGAGTTTTAATTGGGATTGCTTTTTTAACTTTAATAGAACGAAAAATTTTAGGTTATATTCAAATTCGTAAAGGTCCTAATAAAGTTAGTTTTATAGGAATTTTACAACCATTTAGAGATGCGATTAAACTTTTAGTTAAGGAGCAAAATTTACCTTTATTATCAAATTTAAGATTGTTTTACATTTGTCCAATAGTAAATCTTTTTTTATCTTTATTATTATGATTTTGTATACCTTTATTTTTTAGCCATTTAAGATTTAACTATTCAATTTTATTTTTTTTGAGAATTTCAAGGGTAAATGTTTATACAATTATATTAGCAGGCTGGTCTTCTAATTCTAATTATTCTTTATTAGGGTGTATTCGAAGAGTTGCTCAAACTATTTCTTATGAAGTTAGCTTATCTTTAATTATATTATCTTATTTATTTTTAATTTTAAGATTAAATTTATTAGATTTTTTAAAGTTTCAAGAATATATTTGATTTATTTATTTAATATTGCCCCTTTGTTTTATATGGATTGTAAGAAGTTTAGCTGAGACAAATCGTACCCCTTTTGAATTGGCTGAGGGAGAATCAGAATTAGTTTCAGGGTTTAATGTTGAGTATAGGAGGGGTGGTTTTGTAATGTTATTTTTAGCAGAATATAGAAATATCTTATTTATAAGAATATTATGTGTAATTTTATTTTTAGGAGCTAATTTATTTAGTTTTATATTTTTTATTAAGTTAGTAGGTTTATCTTTTTTCTGAGTTTGGGTTCGTGGTACTTTACCACGATATCGTTATGATAAGTTAATATATTTAGCATGAAAAGGTTATTTGCCTGTTGCTTTAAATTATTTAATTTTTTTTTATAGGATAAAAATGTTTATTTTTATCCTATTTATTTAGTTAATTATTTTTAGTACAAGTTAATAGAGAATTTTTATCTCTTTTTTATATTTTCAAAATATAGACTTAAATCAAGTTCATTAACCATTTAAAAATAATTTTATCTCATATTTTAGTAATTATTGGATTTATAATAAAATATAAAAAATAAATGATGGTTAAAATTTGTCCTAATAAGATATAAGGATCTTCAACTGGTCGAGCTCCAATTCATGTAAGTAAAATAATTGTAGAAAATAATGATCAAAATATTAATTTATTAATTGGATAAAAGTTATTTCTTAAAAATTTTTTTTCGTTTGTAAATGGTAGAATATAAAGAATTGCAATTGATATAACAAGAGCAATTACCCCACCAAGTTTATTGGGAATTGATCGTAAGATTGCATAGGCAAATAAAAAATATCATTCTGGTTGAATGTGTACTGGAGTTACTAAAGGATTAGCAGGAATAAAATTGTCAGGGTCTCCTAATAAATATGGATTAAAAAGAGTTAAGAAAGTTAATAAGAATAAAACAATTAATCTTCTTAATAAATCTTTAAAAATAAAATATGGGTGGAATGGAATTTTATCTAAATTTGACTGAGTTCCTAAGGGATTGTTTGATCCTGTTTGATGTAAAAATATTAGGTGAATAATTATTATTGCTAAAATAATAAATGGTAAAATAAAATGAAAGGTAAAAAATCGATTTAATGTTGCATTATCAACAGCAAATCCTCCTCAAATTCATTGAACCAGAATTGTTCCTAAATATGGGATTGCCGATATTAAGTTTGTAATAACAGTAGCACCTCAAAATGATATCTGTCCTCAGGGTAGAACATATCCTAAAAATGCTGTTGCTATTGTTAAAAAAAAAATAGTTACACCAATTATTCAAGTTTCTAAAAGTTTATAAGATCTATAGTAAATCCCTCGTCCAATATGAATATAAATACAAATAAAAAAGAATGAGGCTCCATTAGCATGTAAGGTTCGTAATAATCATCCATAATTTACATCTCGACAAATGTGGATTACTCTATCAAATGCTAAAGATACATTTGGGCAATAGTGTATAGCTAGGAATAATCCTGTTAAGATTTGTACAATTAAACATAATCCTAGTAGAGATCCGAAATTTCATATTGTAGAAATATTTCTTGGGGCGGGGAATGTAATAAGGGAATTATTAATAATTTTAATTAGTGGAGAAGTTTTTCGAATTGGTATTTTCATTAAAATTTTTGACGTAGTGGTCCGTAAGAAAAGTGAATAATTTTTATTACAGCAATTAATGTAATAAATAAGTAAATAATTATCATTATAAAAATTAAATTATTAGGGTAATTTAAATATTTTAGTATTGACGTTTGAAAAAACTTTTGTAAAAAAAAATTTTTTATTTCTTGAATTTGGGCTATATCAAAATATAAAAAATTTATTAAATAAATAATAAAAATACTAAGAATTGTTAATAATATAAAAATTCTAATTATATTATTAAATTTAAATTTTTCATTAGAGGCAATTCTTGTTATATAGATAAATAAGATTAATAATCCTCCAATTATAATAAGAAAAATTATATATGAATATCAAAAATTTAGATTTAAAAGTCCTGAAAGTAATGCAATTAAAATAGTTTGAATTAATAGAATACATCCATTTGTTAGTGGATGAGAAATAAATAAAAATATGAAGTTGCATATTAAAATTAATATAATTATATCAGATATTAGTTTAATTAAAATATTAATTTTGGAGATTAATGATGAAAAATTTTTTATATCTGAAGTTTTAAAAGAGTAATCTTAAAGATGATTTACAAAATCATTATTTTTATTTAAATTATTAAAACTATAATGTTAATATATTTTCAAATTATTTTATTTTTAACAGGTATTTATATATTTGTAATAAACCGTAAACGTTTACTTTTAATATTATTAAGATTAGAATATTTGGTAGTAGTCTTGTTTCTAAATCTTTTTTTTTATTTAAGAATTTTAGAAAATGATTATTTTTTTAGTATAATTTTTTTAGCAATAAGAGTTTGTGAGAGTGTATTAGGTTTATCAATTTTGATTATTATAGTTCGAGTTCACGGTAATGATTATATTATAACATTTTCTAATTTATGATAAAATTTTTAATTAGATTAATTATATTGATTCCTTTAGTTTATTATATTGAATATTGATTTTTTCAATGATTATTTTTAATTTTTAGATTTATTTTTATATTTAGGTATTTTAGTAGTTTAATTTATTCTCAGATTAGAATAAATTTTGGGTTAGATTTAATATCTTTTAGATTAGTATTATTAAGTTTTTGAATTTGTTCTTTAATAATTATGGCTAGAGCTAAAATATTAAAAGATACTTATCAAAAATTTTTTTTATTGATAATAGTAGTTTTAATAATTAGATTGTTTTTAACTTTTGTATCATTAAACTTATTTATTTTTTATTTGTTTTTTGAAGTTAGTTTAATTCCTACATTAATTTTAATTATTGGATGAGGCTATCAACCAGAACGTTTAGAAGCAGGCATTTATTTATTGTTTTATACATTATTGATATCATTACCAATATTAGTGATGGTATTTTTTATTTATAATAATCAAAATTCTTTAAATTTTTTAAGTTTAAAATTACTTACGTTGAATTTTGGCTTTATATTTATTTGTTTCAATATAGTTTTTTTAGTAAAAATTCCTATATTTTTTTTTCATTTATGATTACCAAAGGCTCATGTAGAAGCACCAATTTCTGGTTCTATAATTTTAGCTGGAATTATATTGAAACTAGGGGGTTATGGGTTTTTACGAACAATTTATATATTTAAAAGTCATCTTTTAACATTAAATACTTGATTTATTTCATTATCTTTGATAGGTGGAAGAATAGTTTCTTTAATTTGTATTCGACAAAGAGATATAAAATCATTAATTGCTTATTCTTCTGTGTCACATATAAGATTAGTTTTAAGAGGTTTACTAACTTTAAATTATTTAGGTATTTTAGGATCTTTATTGATAATACTAGCTCATGGGTTATGTTCATCAGGTTTATTTTGTTTAGTAAATTTAATATATGAGCGAACTCATAGTCGTAGAATTTATTTAAATAAAGGTTTACTAAATTTAATTCCTTCATTTAGTTTATGATGATTTTTATTATTATCTTCTAATATGGCAAGACCTCCATCATTAAATTTAGTTAGAGAAATTATTTTAATTAATTCTTTAGTTGGGTTTTCTTTTTTTAATATATTTACTTTATCATTAATATCTTTTTTTGGAGCGGCTTATTCATTATTTCTATATTCTTATACTCAACATGGCAGGTATTATAGGGGCTTGTTTACTTATTTAAATTGTTCAATACGAGAATTTTTACTATTATTTATACATTGATTTCCTTTAAATATATTATTTTTAAAGTTAGAAATTTTAACTAAATGATTATATTTAGATAGTTTAATAAAAATATTGATTTGTGGTGTCAAAGTTATAAATTTATTCTAAATTATTTGTTATATTTTTAGATTTATATTTTTAATTTTAAGGTTAATTATATTTGGACTATCTTTTGTATTTTTAATAAATGATATAGTAAATTTAATTGAAATTTGAGGATTAACTTTAAATTCTACAAATTTTGTTTATATTATTTTATTAGATTGAATATCTTTATTATTTATATCAGTAGTAATATTTATTTCTTCTATAGTAATTTTTTATAGTGAAGAGTATATAATAGGAGATTTAACAAAAAATCGATTTATTTTGATAGTAGTAATATTTGTTTTTTCTATAATATTTATAATTTTATCTCCAAATTTAATTAGAATTTTACTTGGTTGAGATGGGTTAGGATTAGTTTCATATTGTTTAGTAATTTATTATCAAAATGTAAAAAGGTATAATGCAGGTATATTAACTGCTTTATCTAATCGAATTGGAGATGTAGCTTTTTTAATAGCTATTGCTTGAATAATAAATTTTGGGAGATGAAGATTTATTTATTATTTAGATTTTCTTTATAATGATGAAACTATAATATTAATTAGGGGTTTAATAATTTTAGCTGCAATAACTAAAAGAGCTCAAATACCCTTTTCTTCATGGTTGCCTGCAGCTATAGCTGCTCCAACTCCAGTTTCTTCTTTAGTTCATTCATCAACTTTAGTTACAGCAGGGGTATATTTGTTGATTCGGTTTAGAAATTGTCTAAGTTTTATACATTTGTATTTTTTATTATTTATTGCTTCTTTAACAATATTTATGTCGGGATTGGGGGCTAATTTTGAATATGATTTAAAAAAAATTATTGCTTTATCTACTTTAAGGCAGCTTGGGCTAATGTTGAGTATTTTGGCTTTAGGAGAGTCAAAGTTGGCCTTTTTTCATTTAATTACACATGCCTTATTCAAAGCTTTATTATTTATATGTGCGGGTAATATAATTCATAGATTAGGAAATTGTCAAGATATTCGATTTATAGGAGGTTTAGTTAATCATTTACCTTTAACTTGTATTTATATAAATATTTGTAATTGGTCTTTATGTGGGATTCCTTTTATGTCAGGGTTTTATTCTAAAGACTTAATTGTAGAAGTTATATCAATATCAGTATTAAATGTTTATATTTATTTAATTTTTTATATTTCTATTGGATTAACAGTAGCTTATAGATTTCGTCTTTCTTATTACAGTTTAATTGGATCATTTAATTTTTTATCTTTAAATATAATTAAAGAGTCTAGATTAATTATATTAAAAGGAATAAGGGGATTAATTTTATTAGTAGTTTTTATAGGGAGATGTTTTAATTGAATATTATATTCAACTCCTGTATTAATTATTTTACCTTTTTATATAAAAATTATAACATTATTGATAGTTTTAATTGGGATAGTATTAGGTTTGGAATTTTCTAAATTTAATTTAACTTATAAAATAAATTTTTTTAATTTAACTTTTATAAGGTTTTTAGGATTAATATGAAATATACCAATAATTTCTACTTTAGGTGTTAATTTAAATTTTCTAAAAACAGGTAAAGTATATATTAAGACTTTTGATCAAGGATGAATTGAGTATTATGGTAGAAAATCTTTATTTGTTTTATTAAAAAAATATTAAATATTCAAATTATTTCTATAAATCATTTAAAAATTTTTATAATATTATTATTTATTTGATTTATATTTTTATTATTATTAATTTATCTAAATAGCTTAATTTAGAGCATAATATTGAAGATATTAAGGTAGTTTTAACTTTTAGATAGTTATTTATAAGATAAAATCTAATTTTACATTGAAATTGTAATGTTTTTATTAAACTATATAAATTTATAGAAGTAAAAACGTATTTCAACGCTTAAAAAGTAAGTTAGAAGCTTCTTTTTGAATTCCTTACTTCTTTAATTGGGAAAATCCATTTTTATCATTAACAGTGATATACCTCTAATTTGGTTTCAATTAAAAATAAGGATTATAAATCAAATTTTTAGGTCGAAACTAAATGCAAATTTTTTTGCTTCTTATTTATAAGATAAATTGAAATTCAATACTTTTTAAATGCAACTTAAATGTTATAATTAACTATTATCCTATTTTTGTCAAGTTAAAGCTCCTTGATTTCATTCATGATAAATTCCAATTAAAAGAATAACAACAAAAATTAAAGTAATTAAACTATAATTAACTAAATTAGTAAATTTTAATGTTAAAATTAAAGGAAATAAGAGAGTAATTTCTACATCAAAAATTAGAAAAATAACAGTAATAAGAAAAAAGTGTAATGAAAAAGGTAATCGGGAAGAAGTTTTAGGGTCAAACCCACATTCGAATGGTCTATTTTTTTCACGGTCATAAAAACTTTTTTTAGAAATTAAATTTAACAGTATTGTTAATGCAAAAATAATTAAGATAATTATAATGGATAATTTAAAGATTAAAAATATTACTTATACTAAAAATTTAGATTTTTTAATTGGAAGTTAAATATAATTATTTATATTATATAAGTAATTAATTACCTCATCAGTAAATAGAAATATAAAGGAAAAGTCAAACAACATCAACAAAATGTCAGTATCAGGCAGCTGCTTCAAATCCAAAGTGGTGTCAGTATGAAAAGTGATTAAAAAAATGTCGAATTAAACAAACCCAAAGAAATGTTGAACCAATTAATACATGTATTCCATGAAATCCAGTTGCTATAAAAAAAGATGAACCATAAACAGAATCTGCAATAGAAAATGGAGCTTCTAAATATTCATATCCTTGAAGAATGGAAAAATAAATTCCTAAAAGTACTGTAAGGATTAATCCTTGAAGTGATTGGTTGTAATTATTTTCTATTAATCTATGATGGGCTCAAGTTACTGTAAGACCTGATGTAAGTAAAATAAGGGTGTTTAATAGAGGAATTTCTGAAGGATTAAATGTAATAATTCCTTTTGGGGGTCATTGTAGCCCAATTTCAATAGAAGGAGATAAAGATCTGTGAAAGAATCCTCAAAAAAATGAAAAGAAAAAAAGAATTTCAGAAGTAATAAAAAGAATTATTCCTCATCGTATTCCATTAGTAACTAATAAAGTATGTAATCCTTGATAAGTTCTCTCTCGAGTAACATCACGTCATCATTGAAATATAATTAATCTTGTAGCTAGTAATCCAATAATAAGTAATGTATTTTTATAAAGATGAAATCATTGAATTAATCCTATTATTGTTGTTATAGCTCTAACAGCTCCTAAGATTGGTCAGGGCCTAATATCTACTAAGTGGTAAGGGTGATTTTTATGTATTGACATAAGTTTCTCTAGAATATAAAGTTCTTAAAACTGCAAATACATATGATTGAATAATTGCTACTGCTGATTCAAGAGTTAATAGTAAAATTTGTGTAATAATTAAAATATTAATAGTTAAAATTGATAAGAAATTACCAGTTTGTCCTAATAAAGTTAAAAGAAGATGACCTGCAATTATGTTAGCAGAAAGTCGAATTATTAGAGTTCCAGGTCGAATAATATTTCTAATAGTTTCAATACATACTATAAAAGGTATCAAAATAGCGGGGGTTCCTTGTGGAACTAAATGAGCTAATATATATTTAGTATTTATAAATCAGCCAAAAATTATAAATCTAGTTCAGGTAGGCAGAGCTAATCTTAATGTTATAGATATATGACTTGTTCTAGTAAAAATATATGGAAATAAACCTAAAAAATTATTAATTAGGATAAAAGAAAATAATGTAATAAAAATTAAGGTTCTTCCTTTGTTTTTATTATTAATTCCAATTAGTATTTTAAATTCTTGATGTAAAGTTAAAAAGATTTTTATTCATAAAATTTGAATACGGGAAGGAGAACTTCAAAAAAAAGATGGAATAAGTAAGAAAATAATAATTGTCCTTAATCAATTAATGGAAAGTCTAAAATTTGAGGTTGGATCAAAAGAAGAAAAAAGATTTATTATCATTTTCAGTTAAAATTAAGTTTTTTAATTTTTAATCTATTTTTAGATTTATTAATTAAAAAAGAGAAATAAATAAAATTATTTACTAAAAAGTAAGTTAGATTAAAAAATATAAATAGTAATATTCAGTTTAATGGTATTATTTGTGGGATAGAAAATTATTTTTAAAATTATTTTAATTTGACAAATTAATGTTATGTATTAACTAAATTTTCCATTAGAAATAATCGTTAACTTATTATATAATGGTTTAAAATTCCATTGCAAACTTTCTGCCATCTAATGAATTTAATTTAGAAATTCAGTTAATAAAATATTTTGGTGAAATCCTTTCAATAACAATTGGTATAAAGCTATGATTAGCCCCACAAATTTCAGAACATTGTCCAAAAAATAATCCTGATCGATTAATATAAAATCTTATTTGGTTTAAACGTCCAGGAGTTGCATCGACTTTAATCCCTAGAGATGGAATAGTCCATGAGTGGATTACATCTATTGCAGTAATTAGTATTCGAATATTAGTTTCATAAGGGATAGTTATTCGATTATCTACATCTAGTAGGCGAAAATTAAATTTTTCCAAATCTGTAGTTGGAATTATGTAGGAGTCAAATTCAATATTTATAAAATCTGAATATTCATAGGATCAGTATCATTGGTGACCAATAGTTTTAATTGAAATTATTGGATTGTTAATTTCATCTAAAATATAAATTAATCTTAGTCTTGGAATTGCAATAAAAATTAAAGTAATTGAAGGTAGAATTGTTCAAATAATTTCAATTATTTGCCCTTCTAATAATATTCGATGAGAAAATTTATTAAAAAATAGTGAAATTAGTAATTGTCCAACTAATATAGTGATAATGACTAAAATAAGTAGGGTATGATCATGAAAGTAGACTAATTGTTCTATTAATGGAGAAGCTCTGTCTTGAAGTGTAATATTTTTTCAAGTTGAAATTTCTAAAAAAAGAAAATCTTTATTTTCGGGGTTTAAATCCGATGCACTATTCTGCCATATTAGAAATTTGTTAATTGTGGCAGTTCAGAGTATGAGTGTTCAGCTGGGGGATTAAATTGAAGTCATTCAATTGATGAAGATATTCTTAATGGGCAAATTCTTTTTCGTTGTACAGAAAATGCTTCTCAGAAAATAAATAATAAATATAAAACTCCAATTAATGAAATAAGTCTTCCAATTGAAGAAACAATATTTCAGAGTAAATATCTATCTGGGTAATCAGAGTATCGTCGAGGTATCCCTATTAACCCTAAGAAATGTTGTGGGAAGAATGTAATATTTACTCCAATAAATATAATAAAGAATTGGATTTTTAAGTAGAAGTTATTTAGGGTTAAACCTGTAAATAATGGGAATCATTGAATTATACCTGCTATAATTGCGAATACTGCCCCTATAGAGAGAACATAATGAAAATGGGCAACTACATAATAAGTGTCATGTAATACAATATCAATCGAGGAATTTGCTAATACTACCCCAGTTAATCCTCCAATAGTGAAAAGAAAAATAAAACCTAAGGATCAAAGAGTAACTGGTGAAAAATTGATAATTGTTCCATGAAATGTAGCTAATCAACTAAAAACTTTAATTCCTGTTGGAACTGCAATAATTATTGTCGCTGATGTAAAATAAGCTCGAGTATCAACATCTATTCCTACTGTAAATATATGATGTGCCCATACAATAAATCCTAATAGTCCAATTGCTATTATTGCATAAATTATTCCTAATGTTCCAAAGGCTTCTTTTTTTCTTCTTTCTTGTCTAACAATATGGGAAATTATTCCAAATCCAGGAAGAATTAAAATGTAAACTTCAGGATGCCCAAAAAATCAAAATAAATGTTGATAAAGAATTGGGTCTCCTCCACCAGCTGGTTCAAAAAAAGATGTATTTAAATTACGATCTGTAAGTAATATTGTAATTGCACCGGCTAGAACTGGTAAAGATAAAAGTAAAAGGATGGCCGTGATAAATACTGCCCATACAAATAAAGGTATTTGGTCTATTGACATTCCTTGTGGTCGCATATTAATTATTGTTGTAATAAAATTAATAGCACCTAAAATTGATGAAATTCCTGCTAAATGAAGACTGAAGATAGCTAAATCAACAGATGGCCCATTATGTGCAAGATTTGAAGATAGAGGAGGATAAACTGTTCATCCAGTTCCAGCCCCCCTTTCTGTAAACCTTCTTATTAATAATAAAAAAATTGATGGCGGGAGTAACCAGAATCTTATATTATTTATTCGAGGGAAGGCTATATCTGGGGCCCCAATTATTAGTGGGACAAGTCAATTTCCAAATCCTCCAATTATTATTGGTATTACTATAAAAAAAATTATAACAAAGGCATGAGCAGTAACAATTACATTATAAATTTGGTCATTTCCAATTAATGACCCCGGTCTTCCTAATTCAGTACGAATTAAAAGTCTTATGGAGGTACCAATTATTCCAGCTCAAATTCCAAATAGAAAATATAAAGTTCCAATGTCTTTATGATTAGTTGAAAATAATCATTTATTCGATGAAATGGCTGAGCCTAAGCAATAAACTGTAAATTTATTCACGAATTTAAATTCTTTCATCAAAATAGCCTTATATTCATTTTATGATAATAAATTGCAAATTTATAGGTAAATTATTTAATTTTAAGGCTTAGAAAATCCTCTATTTTTAACTTTGAAGGTTAAAGGTTTACTTAACCTAAATCCTTAAAGATAAAAGAAAATATTTGTACAGATAAATAGTCTAAACAAGGTAATGAAATTAAAAAAAATAATTTTAGATGTTTTTCATTCATTATTAAAAATTAAAATTTCATTTGAGGTGAATATTAAAGTAGAAAATGTTAATCGAAGGTAGAAATATAAAGTTACTAAAGTTATAAGAATTAGAATAATTCTTAATCCGTAAGAATCATTAGAAATTAGGGTTTCGATTACTAATCATTTAGGTAAAAATCCTAAGAAAGGAGGTAGGCCCCCTAATGAAAAAAAAATTATTAGGAAAAGAAGCTTTAATAATTTATTAGAATTAAGACTAATAGAAATTTGAGAAGAAAGAAAGATATTTAGTTGTGAAAAAATTATAATAATAGAAATATTGATAGTTGAATAAATAGCAAAATAAATTCCTCATAAAGTTTTTATATTAAATAATCTTGCTAGTATTCAGGCAATGTGATTGATTGAAGAATAAGCTAAAATTTTTCGCAATCTAACTTGATTGAATCCTATTAATCTTCCAACTAATCTTCTAAAAATAATAACAATTGAATAGAATATAAAATTAATATTATACATTAATAAAATTATGGGAGCTAATTTTTGTCATGTAAAAATAATTAAATTATTTAGTCAATTTAATCCTTCAGATACTTCAGGGAATCAAGCATGAAAAGGGGCCGCTCCTAATTTAATAAAAATAGCAGAATTAAGAGTTATTATTATAGAATAATTTATATACTGTGGGAGAAAGTCAGATAAATTTAATCTTCTAATAATAGCAAATAAAATTAAAGAGGAAGCTAAAGCTTGTGTAGCAAAATATTTAATTATTGCTTCTGTTGGATATTGATTATTGGGAGATTTTATTAAGGGAATGATTCTCAATAAATTAATTTCTAATCCAATCCATATTCTAAATCATGAGTATGCTGAAATTGTAATTAAAGACCCGAGGATTAAAGTAGAAAAAAAGAGAATTTTATAAGATTTAAAAATTAAAAAGAAAAGGAGTAAAACCTTTATAAGTGAGGTATGAGCCCAATAGCTTTTTTAGCTTATCTTTTTATATTTTAGTATTAAATGTACATTAAATTTTGATTTTAAAAGAAGAGATCTTAAGTCTCTAAATATAATTCGGTTTACAGAGGTGGGGGGCACATGATTAATCCTATCAAGATTATCCTTTAATCAGGCACTCTATATAAATATATAATAATAGAAAATTCTATTATTATATTAATATTTTAATTAAGTTTAATTTTCAATAAACATGTTTAAAATTTTAATAGGGAATTATATTGCATTTAATGTCAATTTGGTTGAGCGAAAAATGACCAAATTTTGTCATTTTTTTTCATCGTTTTTTTGGCGATTTTTTTAGTAAGTTTTTGTTAATTAAATGTAATTAGAATAGTATAAGGTTATGTCCCTCCAGGAAAAACGTTATATTTTTTTCTTTAATAAATATTTAATGAATTAAAATAATATAAATATATATATATATAATAAATTTATTTTATAATATAAATGTATCTATATTAATTATCTATAATAATAATAATAATTTATTTAAAATACCATATTTATAAATTGTTAGTGTATTTAATCCATATATAAAAATAACTTAATATACCACATTTATGGGTATAGGATCGTTTACTAAGAAATTTAGAGAAATAATATAAAAATTTACTTATAATATTAAAATAAATTCTAAATCAAAAGAAATATAATATATATATATATATAAAATAAATCTTTAACAATTATTTTTAATAATATAATTATCTATTTAAAATTAAAAATTATAAACTTTAATATAAATAATTATATATATATAACTATTTATTATAAATATTAATAAATATAACTTTTATATATAGATAAATTTAAAAAAAAAAAAAAAAAAACTACTTAAATTAATTAACTATAAGCTTTTGTATAAGTAAAAATAAAAAACTATAAAATTTTTTATTTAAATTATTTTGTTAATTACTTTTATATTTTCATATAAAATAGAAGGGCGCAAAAAAGGGGGTTTAATTACATGTTTACAGAAAAAAAATATTCATAAAAGTTTTTTTCTTCAGGCTAAATTTTAAAAAAAAAATAATTCGAAATTTTAAACAAAAATTGTTTTAAAAACACTAACGTTTTTTTTTGCAAAAAAAATGAAAATGGCTTTGTTTTAAAAAACGAATTATTTTTAAAGAAATTTTAAAATTTTTGTTGTTTAGGGTTTCAATGGGCCTTTGAAATCAGGCTTATTTTTGTCAAAAAAAAAACGTATAATTTGATTTATTTACAAAAGCTTATAGTTAATTAATTTAAGTATAAATTTATTTATAAGGGATTACATATAAATTGAAAATTAATTTGGATTTTGATTGGTTTTAATTTGGTTTAGAATTTAATTAGGAAATTAGATTGAATTTTTAATAGGCCTTTAAGCTGTTAGAAATGTTTATAAGCCAAAAATTTAAATTAAGGTTATGGGAGACCTTGATTTTGAATTTTATATAGGCCTTTAAGCTGTTAGAAATGTTTATAAGCCAAAAATTTAAATTAAGGTTATGGGAGACCTTGATTTTGAATTTTAAATAGGCCTTTAAGCTGTTAGAAATGTTTATAAGCCAAAAATTTAAATTAAGGTTATGGGAGACCTTGATTTTGAATTTTATATAGGCCTTTAAGCTGTTAGAAATGTTTGTTAGCTAAAAATTTAAATTAAGGTTATGGGAGACCTTGATTTTGAATTTTAAATAGGCCTTTAAGCTGTTAGAAATGTTTATAAGCCAAAAATTTAAATTAAGGTTATGGGAGACCTTGATTTTGAATTTTATATAGGCCTTTAAGCTGTTAGAAATGTGTGTTAGCCAAAAATTTAAATTAAGGTTATGGGAGACCTTGATTTTGAATTTTACATAGGCCTTTAAGCTGTTAGAAATGTTTATAAGCTAAAAATTTAAATTAAGGTTATGGGAGACCTTGATTTTGAATTTTAAATAGGCCTTTAAGCTGTTAGAAATGTTTGTAAGCCAAAAATTTAAATTAAGGTTATGGGAGACCTTGATTTTGAATTTTATATAGGCCTTTAAGCTGTTAGAAATGTTTGTTAGCTAAAAATTTAAATTAAGGTTATGGGAGACCTTGATTTTGAATTTTAAATAGGCCTTTAAGCTGTTAGAAATGTTTATAAGCCAAAAATTTAAATTAAGGTTATGGGAGACCTTGATTTTGAATTTTATATAGGCCTTTAAGCTGTTAGAAATGTTTGTTAGCCAAAAATTTAAATTAAGGTTATGGGAGACCTTGATTTTGAATTTTAAATAGGCCTTTAAGCTGTTAGAAATGTTTGTTAGCTAAAAATTTAAATTTAGGTTATGGGAGACCTTGATTTTGAATTTTAAATAGGCCTTTAAGCTGTTAGAAATGTTTATAAGCCAAAAATTTAAATTAAGGTTATGGGAGACCTTGATTTTGAATTTTATATAGGCCTTTAAGCTGTTAGAAATGTTTGTTAGCCAAAAATTTAAATTAAGGTTATGGGAGACCTTGATTTTGAATTTTAAATAGGCCTTTAAGCTGTTAGAAATGTTTATAAGCCAAAAATTTAAATTAAGGTTATGGGAGACCTTGATTTTGAATTTTATATAGGCCTTTAAGTTGTTAGAAATGTTTATAAGCCAAAAATTTAAATTAAGGTTATGGGAGACCTTGATTTTGAATTTTATATAGGCCTTTAAGCTGTTAGAAATGTTTTTTAGCTAAAAATTTAAATTAGGGTTATGGGAGACCTTGATTTTGAATTTTAAATAGGCCTTTAAGCTGTTAGAAATGTTTATAAGCCAAAAATTTAAATTAAGGTTATGAGAGACCTTGATTTTGAATTTTATATAGGCCTTTAAGCTGTTATAAATGTTTGTTAGCCAAAAATTTAAATTAAGGTTATGGGAGACCTTGATTTTGAATTTTAAATAGGCCTTTAAGCTGTTAGAAATGTTTGTTAGCTAAAAATTTAAATTAAGGTTATGGGAGACCTTGATTTTGAATTTTAAATAGGCCATTAAGCTGTTAGAAATGTTTATAAGCCAAAAATTTAAATTAAGGTTATGGGAGACCTTGATTTTGAATTTTATATAGGCCTTTAAGCTGTTAGAAATGTTTGTTAGCCAAAAATTTAAATTAAGGTTATGGGAGACCTTGATTTTGAATTTTAAATAGGCCTTTAAGCTGTTAGAAATGTTTATAAGCCAAAAATTTAAATTAAGGTTATGGGAGACCTTGATTTTGAATTTTATATAGGCCTTTAAGTTGTTAGAAATGTTTATAAGCCAAAAATTTAAATTAAGGTTATGGGAGACCTTGATTTTGAATTTTTAATAGGCCTTTAAGCTGTTAGAAATGTTTATAAGCCAAAAATTTAAATTAAGGTTATGGGAGACCTTGATTTTGAATTTTATATAGGCCTTTAAGCTGTTAGAAATGTTTATAAGCCAAAAATTTAAATTAAGGTTATGGGAGACCTTGATTTTGAATTTTAAATAGGCCCTTAAGCTGTTAGAAATGTTTATAAGCCAAAAATTTAAATTAAGGTTATGGGAGACCTTCATTTTGAATTTTATATAGGCCTTTAAGTTGTTAGAAATGTTTATAAGCCAAAAATTTAAATTAAGGTTATGGGAGACCTTGATTTTGAATTTTTAATAGGCCTTTAAGCTGTTAGAAATGTTTATAAGCCAAAAATTTAAATTAAGGTTATGGGAGACCTTGATTTTGAATTTTATATAGGCCTTTAAGCTGTTAGAGATGTTTATAAGCCAAAAATTTAAATTAAGGTTATGGGAGACCTTGATTTTGAATTTTAAATAGGCCTTTAAGCTGTTAGAAATGTTTATAAGCCAAAAATTTAAATTAAGGTTATGGGAGACCTTGATTTTGAATTTTATATAGGCCTTTAAGCTGTTAGAAATGTTTGTTAGCTAAAAATTTAAATTAAGGTTATGGGAGACCTTGATTTTGAATTTTAAATAGGCCTTTAAGCTGTTAGAAATGTTTATAAGCCAAAAATTTAAATTAAGGTTATGGGAGACCTTGATTTTGAATTTTATATAGGCCTTTAAGCTGTTAGAAATGTTTGTTAGCCAAAAATTTAAATTAAGGTTATGGGAGATCTTGATTTTGATTTTTAAATAGGCCTTTAAGCTGTTAGAAATGTTTATAAGCCAAAAATTTAAATTAAGGTTATGGGAGACCTTGATTTTGAATTTTATATAGGCCTTTAAGCTGTTAGAAATGTTTGTTAGCTAAAAATTTAAATTAAGGTTATGGGAGACCTTGATTTTGAATTTTAAATAGGCCTTTAAGCTGTTAGAAATGTTTATAAGCCAAAAATTTAAATTAAGGTTATGGGAGACCTTGATTTTGAATTTTATATAGGCCTTTAAGCTGTTAGAAATGTTTGTTAGCTAAAAATTTAAATTAAGGTTATGGGAGACCTTGATTTTGAATTTTAAATAGGCCTTTAAGCTGTTAGAAATGTTTATAAGTCAAAAATTTAAATTAAGGTTATGGGAGACCTTGATTTTGAATTTTAAATAGGCCTTTAAGCTGTTAGAAATGTTTATAAGCCAAAAATTGAAATTAAGGTTATGGGAGATCTTGATTTTGATTTTTTGGTGTCATGATTTTGGTTATGTTATTTGGTAAATATATTAAAGCTAAATTTTTAATTAAATTTAGATCAAACTATAAATATTTAGTTTTTCAAATTATTATTTTAGTCTTTAAAGGGAGGAACGGTAATTATATGTTTATTAAGTTTAAAATATTTATAAAAATTTTATTTTGGTTTAGAAATTAGGTTTAAAATTTTATTATATATAAATTTTTTTAAATAATAATTATATAGTAATTAAAATTAATTATTTAATAGTTTAAGAATTAGAAATTTTTATTATTGTTAACAAAATTTGTGCCAGCAGTTGCGGTTATACAAATAGCAAAATTTAATTAATTTAATTAAAATTAAAGGAAATTGATTTATTAAAAAAATAAATTTGTTAGGTGGAATTTTTAATTTATTTTTGGTAAGTTTTTATATTGAAGTTTAGAAATTTTTGTTATAAACTAGGATTAGATACCCTATTATAAGAAATGTAATAAAAAGATTAGATTAGTATTAGTTAAGTTCTTGAAAATTAAAAATTTTGGCGGTATTTTAATCTATTCAGAGGAACCTGTTTAGTAAATGATAATCCACGATTTTATTTACTTTTTGTTTTAGCTTATATATCGTCGTAAAAAATATTTTATTAGAATTCTAATATTTAAAATTTTTAATAAAAATATAATTCAGATCAAGATATAGTTTATAAGAAAGATTAACTGGGTTACAATTAATTTATTAAAGGATTTATAATTTTAAATTGTAATGAATTTGGATTTGATAGTAATTTTAATAATTTATTAAAATGATTTAGTTCTAAAATATGTACATATCGCCCGTCGCTTTCATTTAATATGAAATAAGTCGTAACAAAGTAGGTTTACTGGAAGGTGAGTCTAGAATACAAATTAAAGTTTAAAAAATATTTTATTTACATTAAAAAGTTAATTGTTAAATCAATTTAATTTGAAAATTATATATTATTAAAAATTTAATTTTATTGTTATTAAAATAAGTATATTTTAGTTTTATTAAATTTATTGAAATAATTCTATTAATTATAGTGAAATAGTATTGTTAAAGAATTATTAAATTTTTTAATAAGAAAATTTAATTTGTTGTACCTTGTGTATCAGGGTTTATTAAATAAAAATTAAAAATTTAATATTCTCGAATTTAAAAGAGCTAAAAAGTTAAATTTGTTAATGTGGAAAAATTAAATGAAATTATTTTTTAGTAATGAAATGTTATTCGTTTTTAAATATATCTAGTTTTTAAAGAAATAAATTTAATTTAAAATATTATTAATATAGCTTTATTTATTTAATTTTATATTAGTAATAGAAAATATTTTTAGGGATGAGCTTAAAAATAAAATATTATTAGAATTTTGTAATTAAAATAATTTAGGATTAGAAATTTTCATAATTAAAAGTATGTTATAATTTAATTTAAAATTAAAGATTTATATATATATATATTGTTATGATCTCTATACTCATATAATTGTATTCTTGTGACTCTTCAAGGTTGGGTTCTTCGATAATATTAAACTAAAAAGTCCATCTCAATTTTAACATCATTTAATATATAAATATATTAATTCTTTACAACACTTTAAAAAAACAATATAACATTCATCATTTATCCTGTCATAAACTTAACACTAATTAATTTTAAATGAAATATTGCCCTCTTTTCCTAAAATCCCCGAATAACTATTTCTAATATACCTCTATTACCAGCTGATAACAAATTATACCAGAAATACTTATCTTTATAAACTATGCTTATTTTATTTTGAAAATCCAATCTATGCAAATATCCAATTAATCTTCTCTATATATATCCATTTTATTCCATATTTAACTCTACCATATAATTATTATAACATTCTATTCATACATTAATCTTCTTTTATAATTTTTATATTTATATTCATTAACATTCAGTATTTATCTTCATTTTCAATTTCTATTATTATTATATTTACTTTATAATGGTTTTTAAATTTTTAAAATTCTATATAATTCCTTAAACTTTTTCTCTGACTTTACTCTCCAAAATTCTATGACATTCTATCAATAATTTTTTTTTTTTTTTTATCCCCCTAGAAACCTCGCAACCCAAATTTTTTTTTTATTTATGATTCCTTGATAATTTGCATAAATTGATTATTCAATTCTAATATCTAGTTAGTCTTAATTACACTTATATTACATATAAAGACCAACTATTGAATACCATAACAATTTCCCAAATTTAAAATTTTATAAATTTTAGAAAAAAAAATTTTAATAATTTAAAATTTAAAGTATATAACAATTAACATATTAACACAAATTCTGAATACTCTAAGTTTCTTCAAAATACCTATATAGGCTTTCAATATTAAATACTCCTCTAACATTTCTTGTTATCGGATCTTCAACAATATAACTATTAACACCTTCCTCATTTACTATTCTATATGGTCCTTCAAATATAGCTTTTAATTTCCCTGATTCATTTTTCTTTAAATTTCCACTTATATATGCTTTTATTATTACCAAATCTCCTTTCTTAAACCTTACAGGATATTTCACTTTTTTCTTAATTTTTTTATAATATTTTTCCCACGCATCCATTAACCTTTTTCTTACTTTTTCTATAATTTCATCATATTTTTTTCTTTCTTCTTCTTCTTCCCAATTTCGTTTTGGTTTTTGACCTAACATTAAATATGTTGGTGTTTCTTCTGTTATTACATTTGGAATATCATTGATATACATTTCTACTTTATTAATATAATTTTCCCATTCTTTATGTTTCTTTCCATTTAAACTTATTCGTAAAAATTTTATCACTTCTTTAATATATCTTTCTGCAGGATTTGCTGCAGGATGTCTTATACTAATACAATTCTTTTTGATTCCTTTCCTTTCTAAAAATTTTTCTAAATTCTGTCCTTGAAAATAAGTTGCATTATCCATTACACATGTCCTTGGTTTACCTATTTCTTCTATAAATTTTTGTAAACAATTTTTAATACTTTTATAATTTGTCCTTCTACATGGGTATAATTTTATAAATTTTGTAAAAACATCAACAATTACCAATATATGTTTATTATTATTTTTACTTCTTATTAGATTACTAATGAAATCTATTGCTATTATTTCCAATTTTTCCATTGCTGTAACACTTTTCCCAATATTTTTATTCACTTTATTCTTATTTTTATTCAATTGACATATCTTACATGTTCTTATTATTCCTTTTGCTATCTTTTGATCTTTTTTCATGATAAAATTTTCTCTAAATAATAACCATAATTTTCTTGAACCTATATGTCCATATGTTACATGTAAATTTTTTAATATTTGTTTTCCTAAATAACTCTCAATTACATAAACTTCTTCATTTCCTATTTCCTTTATATAATATCCATCTTTAATTAAAGTATTCTGTTTTTCTTTTTCTGTTAAATTTTGTTGACTTCTTATTATTTCTTCTTCCGAAAACATACCTTCATCTTCTATTAATTTGTTCATTCCAATTTGTATTATTCTTCCTTTATCCTTATTTTCACTACTTTCTCTTGATAATGTATCTGCAATAATATTTTCCTTTCCTGATAAATGTCTAATTTCAAAATCATATTCTTGTAATAATAAACTCCATCGATATATCCTATTATTATTAAATCGATTGACCATTACATTCTTCAAAGCCATGTGATCGGTTTCAATTATAAATTTTTTTCCAATTAAATAAAATCGACATTTTTGCACACAAAAAACTATACTCGCAAATTCCAATTCTGATACACTATAATTTCTTTCATACATTTTTGTGACTCTAGACATAAAACATATTGGTACTTCTATTCCATTTTGTACTTGTATTAAAACCCCTGCTAACTTATTAATTGATGCATCTGTTCTTAATATAAAATCTAATTCATAATTTGGATGATATACCTTCAAATTATTAGTAAACATTTTTTTTAAATCATTGAATGCTTGTTCTCTTTCTTCATTCCAGTTCCATTTTACATTTTTCTTTAATAATTCTACTAATGGAATCTGTTTTTCTGATAGATTTGGTATTAACTTTTTATAATAATTCATCATTCCCAAAAATCCCCTTATTTGCTTTAAACTTTTTGGTTTCTCAAATTTTAAAATTTTATCTACTCTTTCCGTATCCATCTCTACTCCATTTTTATTAATTTTAAATCCTAAATATATCACTTCTTTTAAGAAAAATTGACATTTTTCTTTATTTACTTTCAATCCCGCTAAATCCAATTCTTTTAACACAATATTTAAGTGTTTTTTATGTTCTTCTTCACTTTTTGAATAAATTAATATATCATCTACATAATGAACAACAAAATTTTCATATTTGTTTAAAATTTTATGTAATGCTTTAACCAAAGCTGCACATGCACTTTGTATACCGAATGGTACTACTTTAAATTGATATACTACACCATCAATACTAAAACCAGTATATTTCCTACTACTTTTATGTAGAGGTATTAACCAAAAACTATGTTTTAAATCTATTTTACTAAAAATTTCAATTCCTGTTATTCTACCAAATATTGCTTCAATATGCATAGGTTTCTCATATTGTGGTATTGAAAATTTGTTAATATTTCTAGCATCTAGACATAACCTTAACTCTCCATTCCCTTTTTTCACAACTACAATTGGATTAATGAAAGATGTATCACTTCTCTCAATTATATTATTTTCTAGCATTTTATCTATTTCTATAGCTACTTGTTTTCTATATTGATATGGAATTGGATAAGTTTTAACTCGAAAATTTTCTATATTCTTTACTTCAAATCTGTGAGTATATTCTTTGGCAGTATTATTCTCTAATGTAATTAAATTTTGATATTTTTTAAATAACAAATTAATTTCATCTTTATATTTATCATCACTTTTTATATCTTCTCCTTCTTTCATCATTTCCCCATTAATTCTTAGTTCATTTATATGTATTATCTCCTCATTATTGTTTATTTTATTTAATTTGATTTGTTCTTCTTTCAATTTTATCCAACCTTCTTCATAATTAATAATAACATTCATTCTTTCTAATTCATCAGTACCTAATATTATATCATACTCCATATTTCCTATAATCAAACCTTGTATTTTATATATACTATTTCCAATTTTAATACTAATATTTATAGTCTTATTAATTTCCCCTAATTTTTTTCCATTAGCACCTATTAACTTAATTCTTGGAATTTTAATCATTTCTTCTAATTTATTATCCTCAATAATTTTTTCATTTATCAATGTTGCTTCTGATCCGGTATCTATTAAAATTCTAATTTTCTTATTTTCTAAATTTCCTTCAACAACTACTAATCCAATTTTATCTTCTAATTTATTATTATTTTCTTCTAATTTTATAAATTCACTAGGATGTATATAACAACATTTAACATTAAAATTTTGTAGGTGCTTATTTAAAAATTTTCTTGTTCTGGTTCTACCCTAACATTTTCTACATTTTCTTCTATTTCTCTACTTTGCATATTAATTTGATTTATTCTTCTAGGTACATTATTGTTTCCATTTCTATCTTCTCGATTATTATTATTATTATTATGAATTTCATTTATATTTCTATATCTTGATCTTTCATATCTTCCATTATTTACATTTTGAAAACCATTTTCATTTCTGTTATTTCCATTTCTTATATTATTATTATTATCCATATTATTTCCATTTCTATATGTATTTCCGTTTATACGATTTCCATTTTCTCTCCCATTATATCCATAATTATAATTTCCATTGTTTCTATTACGCATTTCTTCTCTTACTCTATTATATCCATTTCTGTTTTGATAATTTCTAAATCTATCATTTTCATAATTTTGTGATCTATTTTCATTAATCTTTAAATTTCTTTCAACTCGATTTAAATACTCAATCAATTGTTCTTTTTTTTTAATATTTTGTATAACTATTGTTTCAGAAACTGTTATATCATAATGTCTAGAAATATATAAAATTATTTCCTCTTCTCTCATAGGAGGTTCCAAATATTGTGCAACATTATATAATTGTAACGCATAATTAGTTAAATTATTCCCTAATCTATAATTGAATTTTCCGAAATATAATTTTTCCCTACTCACCCCTTGTTTTGATTCACCCCAGAAATATTTAAGAAATTCCCTTTCAAAATCATTAAAGGTTAATATTTCATTTTCCTGTGTTGCATACCATAATGCAGCATTATCTTTCAAAGAACTTCTTATAATTTCTTTCCAATCTCTTTTGTTCCTAGTCTTAGTTTTAATCATATTCATATACGTGCATGGATGTAATATACTGATATTCCCTGTAAATTTTACTGCTCCTTCTCCTCCATGTATTATCATATAGGAACCATCCTCAGTTCTTTCATTTTGCATTTCTTGTAATTTTTTTGTTTCATCTTCAAATTTCTTTGCTACTTCCATTACATTCCTTTCCATAGTTTGTAGTATTCTTTCATTTTCTTTCTTATTTTCATTTTTCTGCTCCTTCACAATTTTTTCTATATTATTAATCTTCTCCTGGTGTATATTACCCATTTCCTCCATCGCCTTAATTCCATCTTTCAATTGATCGACTTCTTTTTGTATTTTGATATTTTCTTCTTTAATAATATTTTTCATTTCATCTTTAAATGTTTCCATATTCTTGTTCATATCTTTTATTTCTTTTTTTATATCTTCTCTTATTTCTTTTTTCATAGAATCCATTTTTCTATTATTTTCATCAAATTTATTTTCCAAAAATTTAAACATTTTCTCCATCTCTGTTTCTTGATGTGGTTTTGAACTAGTCGCATCTCCTATCACATCAGCTTGTACCACTTGAAACATTGTTTTTTCTTCTCCTTCCGACGATCCATCATTACTTTCTGTTTCATGCATATTTTCATTAGATTCCTGTATTCCATCTTCTCTCCTTCTATTTCTTCTATTTTGTCTTGTATTCATTTTATTCAAATCTTTTAATTATTTTATATATTTATTTAATTTATAATGTTAACTTATTATATTACTTTATTATATTTATTCGATTTGTATTTAGTTTTAAAATTTTCAAAATTTTATGGTCTTTATATATAAATATAAATATACTTAAAACTCTCACCTAATCCTCTTATTTCTATTATAATGTATTTATGTTTTATTTCAATTCTTCACTGTTCTAATTTTCTAATCACTTCAATTGTCTATATCACCCTCTCAATTTCAATATACTGTTCTATTTTAAACTGGATTCTTGTTTTATTCACGCCACACGTTGGCTCGCCATAATTGTTATGATCTCTATACTCATATAATTGTATTCTTGTGACTCTTCAAGGTTGGGTTCTTCGATAATATTAAACTAAAAAGTCCATCTCAATTTTAACATCATTTAATATATAAATATATTAATTCTTTACAACACTTTAAAAAAACAATATAACATTCATCATTTATCCTGTCATAAACTTAACACTAATTAATTTTAAATGAAATATTGCCCTCTTTTCCTAAAATCCCCGAATAACTATTTCTAATATACCTCTATTACCAGCTGATAACAAATTATACCAGAAATACTTATCTTTATAAACTATGCTTATTTTATTTTGAAAATCCAATCTATGCAAATATCCAATTAATCTTCTCTATATATATCCATTTTATTCCATATTTAACTCTACCATATAATTATTATAACATTCTATTCATACATTAATCTTCTTTTATAATTTTTATATTTATATTCATTAACATTCAGTATTTATCTTCATTTTCAATTTCTATTATTATTATATTTACTTTATAATGGTTTTTAAATTTTTAAAATTCTATATAATTCCTTAAACTTTTTCTCTGACTTTACTCTCCAAAATTCTATGACATTCTATCAATAATTTTTTTTTTTTTTTTATCCCCCTAGAAACCTCGCAACCCAAATTTTTTTTTTATTTATGATTCCTTGATAATTTGCATAAATTGATTATTCAATTCTAATATCTAGTTAGTCTTAATTACACTTATATTACATATAAAGACCAACTATTGAATACCATAACAATATATATTCTATAATTTTTTTATTTAAATGTAGTTTAAAATTTATAAAAATTAGTAATAATGATAAAATTAGTATAATTAAATTTAAAAATAAAATAAATTTTTAGGTTATTATAAGGAATTCGGCAAAAATTTTTTCACCTGTTTAATAAAAACATGGCCTATTGAAAGTTAATTTTAGGTCTTACCTGCCCACTGAGAATTTAAATGGCCGCAGTATTTTGACTGTGCTAAGGTAGCATAATCATTAGTTTTTTAATTGAAAGCTAGTATGAAGGGTTTGATGAAAAAAAAACTGTCTTTTAATAATTAAATTAAAATTTTATTATTAAGTTAAAAAGCTTAAATTTTTTTAAAAGACGAGAAGACCCTATAGAGTTTTATTTTTTTATCTTATGTAATATTTAGAATTTACAATTATATATTTTATAGGAAATTTAATTGGGGTGATTGAAAAAATTAATAAACTTTTTTTATTTTTATTTATAAATTTATATATTTTTGATCCATAATAAATGATTATAAGATAAAATTACCTTAGGGATAACAGCGTAATTTTATTGGAGAGTTCAAATCGATAATAAAGATTGCGACCTCGATGTTGGATTAAAATTAAATTTTGGTGTAGCAGCTAAAAGATTAAGTCTGTTCGACTTTAAAAATTTTACATGATCTGAGTTTAAACCGGTGTAAGCCAGGTTGGTTTCTATCTTTAAATAGTTAATATATTTTAGTACGAAAGGATTTAATATAAATAAAATTTATTTATTTTTGAATAAGATTATTATTTTGGCAGAATAGTGCGTTAGATTTAGAATTTAAATATATAGGTTTCTATAAATAATACTTGATTTTTTTAGATTTAATTTTAATATTTTTATCTACTTTTATTTTAATTATTAGAGTTTTAATTGGGATTGCTTTTTTAACTTTAATAGAACGAAAAATTTTAGGTCATATTCAAATTCGTAAAGGTCCTAATAAAGTTAGTTTTATAGGAATTTTACAACCATTTAGAGATGCGATTAAACTTTTAGTTAAGGAGCAAAATTTACCTTTATTATCAAATTTAAGATTGTTTTACATTTGTCCAATAGTAAATCTTTTTTTATCTTTATTATTATGATTTTGTATACCTTTATTTTCTAGCCATTTAAGATTTAACTATTCAATTTTATTTTTTTTGAGAATTTCAAGGGTAAATGTTTATACAATTATATTAGCAGGCTGGTCTTCTAATTCTAATTATTCTTTATTAGGGTGTATTCGAAGAGTTGCTCAAACTATTTCTTATGAAGTTAGCTTATCTTTAATTATATTATCTTATTTATTTTTAATTTTAAGATTAAATTTATTAGATTTTTTAAAGTTTCAAGAATATATTTGATTTATTTATTTAATATTGCCCCTTTGTTTTATATGGATTGTAAGAAGTTTAGCTGAGACAAATCGTACCCCTTTTGATTTTGCTGAGGGAGAATCAGAATTAGTTTCAGGGTTTAATGTTGAGTATAGGAGGGGTGGTTTTGTAATGTTATTTTTAGCAGAATATAGAAATATCTTATTTATAAGAATATTATGTGTAATTTTATTTTTAGGAGCTAATTTATTTAGTTTTATATTTTTTATTAAGTTAGTAGGTTTATCTTTTTTCTGAGTTTGGGTTCGTGGTACTTTACCACGATATCGTTATGATAAGTTAATATATTTAGCATGAAAAGGTTATTTGCCTGTTGCTTTAAATTATTTAATTTTTTTTTATAGGATAAAAATGTTTATTTTTATCCTATTTATTTAGTTAATTATTTTTAGTACAAGTTAATAGAGAATTTTTATCTCTTTTTTATATTTTCAAAATATAGACTTAAATCAAGTTCATTAACCATTTAAAAATAATTTTATCTCATATTTTAGTAATTATTGGATTTATAATAAAATATAAAAAATAAATGATGGTTAAAATTTGTCCTAATAAGATATAAGGATCTTCAACTGGTCGAGCTCCAATTCATGTAAGTAAAATAATTGTAGAAAATAATGATCAAAATATTAATTTATTAATTGGATAAAAGTTATTTCTTAAAAATTTTTTTTCGTTTGTAAATGGTAGAATATAAAGAATTGCAATTGATATAACAAGAGCAATTACCCCACCAAGTTTATTGGGAATTGATCGTAAGATTGCATAGGCAAATAAAAAATATCATTCTGGTTGAATGTGTACTGGAGTTACTAAAGGATTAGCAGGAATAAAATTGTCAGGGTCTCCTAATAAATATGGATTAAAAAGAGTTAAGAAAGTTAATAAGAATAAAACAATTAATCTTCTTAATAAATCTTTAAAAATAAAATATGGGTGGAATGGAATTTTATCTAAATTTGACTGAGTTCCTAAGGGATTGTTTGAGCCTGTTTGATGTAAAAATATTAGGTGAATAATTATTTTTGCTAAAATAATAAATGGTAAAATAAAATGAAAGGTAAAAAATCGATTTAATGTTGCATTATCAACAGCAAATCCTCCTCAAATTCATTGAACCAGAATTGTTCCTAAATATGGGATTGCCGATATTAAGTTTGTAATAACAGTAGCACCTCAAAATGATATCTGTCCTCAGGGTAGAACATATCCTAAAAATGCTGTTGCTATTGTTAAAAAAAAAATAGTTACACCAATTATTCAAGTTTCTAAAAGTTTATAAGATCTATAGTAAATCCCTCGTCCAATATGAATATAAATACAAATAAAAAAGAATGAGGCTCCATTAGCATGTAAGGTTCGTAATAATCATCCATAATTTACATCTCGACAAATGTGGATTACTCTATCAAATGCTAAAGATACATTTGGGCAATAGTGTATAGCTAGGAATAATCCTGTTAAGATTTGTACAATTAAACATAATCCTAGTAGAGATCCGAAATTTCATATTGTAGAAATATTTCTTGGGGCGGGGAATGTAATAAGGGAATTATTAATAATTTTAATTAGTGGAGAAGTTTTTCGAATTGGTATTTTCATTAAAATTTTTGACGTAGTGGTCCGTAAGAAAAGTGAATAATTTTTATTACAGCAATTAATGTAATAAATAAGTAAATAATTATCATTATAAAAATTAAATTATTAGGGTAATTTAAATATTTTAGTATTGACGTTTGAAAAAACTTTTGTAAAAAAAAATTTTTTATTTCTTGAATTTGGGCTATATCAAAATATAAAAAATTTATTAAATAAATAATAAAAATACTAAGAATTGTTAATAATATAAAAATTCTAATTATATTATTAAATTTAAATTTTTCATTAGAGGCAATTCTTGTTATATAGATAAATAAGATTAATAATCCTCCAATTATAATAAGAAAAATTATATATGAATATCAAAAATTTAGATTTAAAAGTCCTGAAAGTAATGCAATTAAAATAGTTTGAATTAATAGAATACATCCATTTGTTAGTGGATGAGAAATAAATAAAAATATGAAGTTGCATATTAAAATTAATATAATTATATCAGATATTAGTTTAATTAAAATATTAATTTTGGAGATTAATGATGAAAAATTTTTTATATCTGAAGTTTTAAAAGAGTAATCTTAAAGATGATTTACAAAATCATTATTTTTATTTAAATTATTAAAACTATAATGTTAATATATTTTCAAATTATTTTATTTTTAACAGGTATTTATATATTTGTAATAAACCGTAAACATTTACTTTTAATATTATTAAGATTAGAATATTTGGTAGTAGTCTTGTTTCTAAATCTTTTTTTTTATTTAAGAATTTTAGAAAATGATTATTTTTTTAGTATAATTTTTTTAGCAATAAGAGTTTGTGAGAGTGTATTAGGTTTATCAATTTTGATTATTATAGTTCGAGTTCACGGTAATGATTATATTATAACATTTTCTAATTTATGATAAAATTTTTAATTAGATTAATTATATTGATTCCTTTAGTTTATTATATTGAATATTGATTTTTTCAATGATTATTTTTAATTTTTAGATTTATTTTTATATTTAGGTATTTTAGTAGTTTAATTTATTCTCAGATTAGAATAAATTTTGGGTTAGATTTAATATCTTTTAGATTAGTATTATTAAGTTTTTAAATTTGTTCTTTAATAATTATGGCTAGAGCTAAAATATTAAAAGATACTTATCAAAAATTTTTTTTATTGATAATAGTAGTTTTAATAATTAGATTGTTTTTAACTTTTGTATCATTAAACTTATTTATTTTTTATTTGTTTTTTGAAGTTAGTTTAATTCCTACATTAATTTTAATTATTGGATGAGGCTATCAACCAGAACGTTTAGAAGCAGGCATTTATTTATTGTTTTATACATTATTGATATCATTACCAATATTAGTGATGGTATTTTTTATTTATAATAATCAAAATTCTTTAAATTTTTTAAGTTTAAAATTACTTACGTTGAATTTTGGCTTTATATTTATTTGTTTCAATATAGTTTTTTTAGTAAAAATTCCTATATTTTTTTTTCATTTATGATTACCAAAGGCTCATGTAGAAGCACCAATTTCTGGTTCTATAATTTTAGCTGGAATTATATTGAAACTAGGGGGTTATGGGTTTTTACGAACAATTTATATATTTAAAAGTCATCTTTTAACATTAAATACTTGATTTATTTCATTATCTTTGATAGGTGGAAGAATAGTTTCTTTAATTTGTATTCGACAAAGAGATATAAAATCATTAATTGCTTATTCTTCTGTGTCACATATAAGATTAGTTTTAAGAGGTTTACTAACTTTAAATTATTTAGGTATTTTAGGATCTTTATTGATAATACTAGCTCATGGGTTATGTTCATCAGGTTTATTTTGTTTAGTAAATTTAATATATGAGCGAACTCATAGTCGTAGAATTTATTTAAATAAAGGTTTACTAAATTTAATTCCTTCATTTAGTTTATGATGATTTTTATTATTATCTTCTAATATGGCAAGACCTCCATCATTAAATTTAGTTAGAGAAATTATTTTAATTAATTCTTTAGTTGGGTTTTCTTTTTTTAATATATTTACTTTATCATTAATATCTTTTTTTGGAGCGGCTTATTCATTATTTCTATATTCTTATACTCAACATGGCAGGTATTATAGGGGCTTGTTTACTTATTTAAATTGTTCAATACGAGAATTTTTACTATTATTTATACATTGATTTCCTTTAAATATATTATTTTTAAAGTTAGAAATTTTAACTAAATGATTATATTTAGATAGTTTAATAAAAATATTGATTTGTGGTGTCAAAGTTATAAATTTATTCTAAATTATTTGTTATATTTTTAGATTTATATTTTTAATTTTAAGGTTAATTATATTTGGACTATCTTTTGTATTTTTAATAAATGATATAGTAAATTTAATTGAAATTTGAGGATTAACTTTAAATTCTACAAATTTTGTTTATATTATTTTATTAGATTGAATATCTTTATTATTTATATCAGTAGTAATATTTATTTCTTCTATAGTAATTTTTTATAGTGAAGAGTATATAATAGGAGATTTAACAAAAAATCGATTTATTTTGATAGTAGTAATATTTGTTTTTTCTATAATATTTATAATTTTATCTCCAAATTTAATTAGAATTTTACTTGGTTGAGATGGGTTAGGATTAGTTTCATATTGTTTAGTAATTTATTATCAAAATGTAAAAAGGTATAATGCAGGTATATTAACTGCTTTATCTAATCGAATTGGAGATGTAGCTTTTTTAATAGCTATTGCTTGAATAATAAATTTTGGGAGATGAAGATTTATTTATTATTTAGATTTTCTTTATAATGATGAAACTATAATATTAATTAGGGGTTTAATAATTTTAGCTGCAATAACTAAAAGAGCTCAAATACCCTTTTCTTCATGGTTGCCTGCAGCTATAGCTGCTCCAACTCCAGTTTCTTCTTTAGTTCATTCATCAACTTTAGTTACAGCAGGGGTATATTTGTTGATTCGGTTTAGAAATTGTCTAAGTTTTATACATTTGTATTTTTTATTATTTATTGCTTCTTTAACAATATTTATGTCGGGATTGGGGGCTAATTTTGAATATGATTTAAAAAAAATTATTGCTTTATCTACTTTAAGGCAGCTTGGGCTAATGTTGAGTATTTTGGCTTTAGGAGAGTCAAAGTTGGCCTTTTTTCATTTAATTACACATGCCTTATTCAAAGCTTTATTATTTATATGTGCGGGTAATATAATTCATAGATTAGGAAATTGTCAAGATATTCGATTTATAGGAGGTTTAGTTAATCATTTACCTTTAACTTGTATTTATATAAATATTTGTAATTGGTCTTTATGTGGGATTCCTTTTATGTCAGGGTTTTATTCTAAAGACTTAATTGTAGAAGTTATATCAATATCAGTATTAAATGTTTATATTTATTTAATTTTTTATATTTCTATTGGATTAACAGTAGCTTATAGATTTCGTCTTTCTTATTACAGTTTAATTGGATCATTTAATTTTTTATCTTTAAATATAATTAAAGAGTCTAGATTAATTATATTAAAAGGAATAAGGGGATTAATTTTATTAGTAGTTTTTATAGGGAGATGTTTTAATTGAATATTATATTCAACTCCTGTATTAATTATTTTACCTTTTTATATAAAAATTATAACATTATTGATAGTTTTAATTGGGATAGTATTAGGTTTGGAATTTTCTAAATTTAATTTAACTTATAAAATAAATTTTTTTAATTTAACTTTTATAAGGTTTTTAGGATTAATATGAAATATACCAATAATTTCTACTTTAGGTGTTAATTTAAATTTTCTAAAAACAGGTAAAGTATATATTAAGACTTTTGATCAAGGATGAATTGAGTATTATGGTAGAAAATCTTTATTTGTTTTATTAAAAAAAATATTAAATATTCAAATTATTTCTATAAATCATTTAAAAATTTTTATAATATTATTATTTATTTGATTTATATTTTTATTATTATTAATTTATCTAAATAGCTTAATTTAGAGCATAATATTGAAGATATTAAGGTAGTTTTAACTTTTAGATAGTTATTTATAAGATAAAATCTAATTTTACATTGAAATTGTAATGTTTTTATTAAACTATATAAATTTATAGAAGTAAAAACGTATTTCAACGCTTAAAAAGTAAGTTAGAAGCTTCTTTTTGAATTCCTTACTTCTTTAATTGGGAAAATCCATTTTTATCATTAACAGTGATATACCTCTAATTTGGTTTCAATTAAAAATAAGGATTATAAATCAAATTTTTAGGTCGAAACTAAATGCAAATTTTTTTGCTTCTTATTTATAAGATAAATTGAAATTCAATACTTTTTAAATGCAACTTAAATGTTATAATTAACTATTATCCTATTTTTGTCAAGTTAAAGCTCCTTGATTTCATTCATGATAAATTCCAATTAAAAGAATAACAACAAAAATTAAAGTAATTAAACTATAATTAACTAAATTAGTAAATTTTAATGTTAAAATTAAAGGAAATAAGAGAGTAATTTCTACATCAAAAATTAGAAAAATAACAGTAATAAGAAAAAAGTGTAATGAAAAAGGTAATCGGGAAGAAGTTTTAGGGTCAAACCCACATTCGAATGGTCTATTTTTTTCACGGTCATAAAAACTTTTTTTAGAAATTAAATTTAACAGTATTGTTAATGCAAAAATAATTAAGATAATTATAATGGATAATTTAAAGATTAAAAATATTACTTATACTAAAAATTTAGATTTTTTAATTGGAAGTTAAATATAATTATTTATATTATATAAGTAATTAATTACCTCATCAGTAAATAGAAATATAAAGGAAAAGTCAAACAACATCAACAAAATGTCAGTATCAGGCAGCTGCTTCAAATCCAAAGTGGTGTCAGTATGAAAAGTGATTAAAAAAATGTCGAATTAAACAACCCCAAAGAAATGTTGAACCAATTAATACATGTATTCCATGAAATCCAGTTGCTATAAAAAAAGATGAACCATAAACAGAATCTGCAATAGAAAATGGAGCTTCTAAATATTCATATCCTTGAAGAATGGAAAAATAAATTCCTAAAAGTACTGTAAGGATTAATCCTTGAAGTGATTGGTTGTAATTATTTTCTATTAATCTATGATGGGCTCAAGTTACTGTAAGACCTGATGTAAGTAAAATAAGGGTGTTTAATAGAGGAATTTCTGAAGGATTAAATGTAATAATTCCTTTTGGGGGTCATTGTAGCCCAATTTCAATAGAAGGAGATAAAGATCTGTGAAAGAATCCTCAAAAAAATGAAAAGAAAAAAAGAATTTCAGAAGTAATAAAAAGAATTATTCCTCATCGTATTCCATTAGTAACTAATAAAGTATGTAATCCTTGATAAGTTCTCTCTCGAGTAACATCACGTCATCATTGAAATATAATTAATCTTGTAGCTAGTAATCCAATAATAAGTAATGTATTTTTATAAAGATGAAATCATTGAATTAATCCTATTATTGTTGTTATAGCTCTAACAGCTCCTAAGATTGGTCAGGGCCTAATATCTACTAAGTGGTAAGGGTGATTTTTATGTATTGACATAAGTTTCTCTAGAATATAAAGTTCTTAAAACTGCAAATACATATGATTGAATAATTGCTACTGCTGATTCAAGAGTTAATAGTAAAATTTGTGTAATAATTAAAATATTAATAGTTAAAATTGATAAGAAATTACCAGTTTGTCCTAATAAAGTTAAAAGAAGATGACCTGCAATTATGTTAGCAGAAAGTCGAATTATTAGAGTTCCAGGTCGAATAATATTTCTAATAGTTTCAATACATACTATAAAAGGTATCAAAATAGCGGGGGTTCCTTGTGGAACTAAATGAGCTAATATATATTTAGTATTTATAAATCAGCCAAAAATTATAAATCTAGTTCAGGTAGGCAGAGCTAATCTTAATGTTATAGATATATGACTTGTTCTAGTAAAAATATATGGAAATAAACCTAAAAAATTATTAATTAGGATAAAAGAAAATAATGTAATAAAAATTAAGGTTCTTCCTTTGTTTTTATTATTAATTCCAATTAGTATTTTAAATTCTTGATGTAAAGTTAAAAAGATTTTTATTCATAAAATTTGAATACGGGAAGGAGAACTTCAAAAAAAAGATGGAATAAGTAAGAAAATAATAATTGTCCTTAATCAATTAATGGAAAGTCTAAAATTTGAGGTTGGATCAAAAGAAGAAAAAAGATTTATTATCATTTTCAGTTAAAATTAAGTTTTTTAATTTTTAATCTATTTTTAGATTTATTAATTAAAAAAGAGAAATAAATAAAATTATTTACTAAAAAGTAAGTTAGATTAAAAAATATAAATAGTAATATTCAGTTTAATGGTATTATTTGTGGGATAGAAAATTATTTTTAAAATTATTTTAATTTGACAAATTAATGTTATGTATTAACTAAATTTTCCATTAGAAATAATCGTTAACTTATTATATAATGGTTTAAAATTCCATTGCAAACTTTCTGCCATCTAATGAATTTAATTTAGAAATTCAGTTAATAAAATATTTTGGTGAAATCCTTTCAATAACAATTGGTATAAAGCTATGATTAGCCCCACAAATTTCAGAACATTGTCCAAAAAATAATCCTGATCGATTAATATAAAATCTTATTTCGTTTAAACGTCCAGGAGTTGCATCGACTTTAATCCCTAGAGATGGAATAGTCCATGAGTGGATTACATCTATTGCAGTAATTAGTATTCGAATATTAGTTTCATAAGGGATAGTTATTCGATTATCTACATCTAGTAGGCGAAAATTAAATTTTTCCAAATCTGTAGTTGGAATTATGTAGGAGTCAAATTCAATATTTATAAAATCTGAATATTCATAGGATCAGTATCATTGGTGACCAATAGTTTTAATTGAAATTATTGGATTGTTAATTTCATCTAAAATATAAATTAATCTAAGTCTTGGAATTGCAATAAAAATTAAAGTAATTGAAGGTAGAATTGTTCAAATAATTTCAATTATTTGCCCTTCTAATAATATTCGATGAGAAAATTTATTAAAAAATAGTGAAATTAGTAATTGTCCAACTAATATAGTGATAATGACTAAAATAAGTAGGGTATGATCATGAAAGTAGACTAATTGTTCTATTAATGGAGAAGCTCTGTCTTGAAGTGTAATATTTTTTCAAGTTGAAATTTCTAAAAAAAGAAAATCTTTATTTTCGGGGTTTAAATCCGATGCACTATTCTGCCATATTAGAAATTTGTTAATTGTGGCAGTTCAGAGTATGAGTGTTCAGCTGGGGGATTAAATTGAAGTCATTCAATTGATGAAGATATTCTTAATGGGCAAATTCTTTTTCGTTGTACAGAAAATGCTTCTCAGAAAATAAATAATAAATATAAAACTCCAATTAATGAAATAAGTCTTCCAATTGAAGAAACAATATTTCAGAGTAAATATCTATCTGGGTAATCAGAGTATCGTCGAGGTATCCCTATTAACCCTAAGAAATGTTGTGGGAAGAATGTAATATTTACTCCAATAAATATAATAAAGAATTGGATTTTTAAGTAGAAGTTATTTAGGGTTAAACCTGTAAATAATGGGAATCATTGAATTATACCTGCTATAATTGCGAATACTGCCCCTATAGAGAGAACATAATGAAAATGGGCAACTACATAATAAGTGTCATGTAATACAATATCAATCGAGGAATTTGCTAATACTACCCCAGTTAATCCTCCAATAGTGAAAAGAAAAATAAAACCTAAGGATCAAAGAGTAACTGGTGAAAAATTGATAATTGTTCCATGAAATGTAGCTAATCAACTAAAAACTTTAATTCCTGTTGGAACTGCAATAATTATTGTCGCTGATGTAAAATAAGCTCGAGTATCAACATCTATTCCTACTGTAAATATATGATGTGCCCATACAATAAATCCTAATAGTCCAATTGCTATTATTGCATAAATTATTCCTAATGTTCCAAAGGCTTCTTTTTTTCTTCTTTCTTGTCTAACAATATGGAAAATTATTCCAAATCCAGGAAGAATTAAAATGTAAACTTCAGGATGCCCAAAAAATCAAAATAAATGTTGATAAAGAATTGGGTCTCCTCCACCAGCTGGTTCAAAAAAAGATGTATTTAAATTACGATCTGTAAGTAATATTGTAATTGCACCGGCTAGAACTGGTAAAGATAAAAGTAAAAGGATGGCCGTGATAAATACTGCCCATACAAATAAAGGTATTTGGTCTATTGACATTCCTTGTGGTCGCATATTAATTATTGTTGTAATAAAATTAATAGCACCTAAAATTGATGAAATTCCTGCTAAATGAAGACTGAAGAAAGCTAAATCAACAGATGGCCCATTATGTGCAAGATTTGAAGATAGAGGAGGATAAACTGTTCATCCAGTTCCAGCCCCCCTTTCTGTAAACCTTCTTATTAATAATAAAAAAATTGATGGCGGGAGTAACCAGAATCTTATATTATTTATTCGAGGGAAGGCTATATCTGGGGCCCCAATTATTAGTGGGACAAGTCAATTTCCAAATCCTCCAATTATTATTGGTATTACTATAAAAAAAATTATAACAAAGGCATGAGCAGTAACAATTACATTATAAATTTGGTCATTTCCAATTAATGACCCCGGTCTTCCTAATTCAGTACGAATTAAAAGTCTTATGGAGGTACCAATTATTCCAGCTCAAATTCCAAATAGAAAATATAAAGTTCCAATGTCTTTATGATTAGTTGAAAATAATCATTTATTCGATGAAATGGCTGAGCCTAAGCAATAAACTGTAAATTTATTCACGAATTTAAATTCTTTCATCAAAATAGCCTTATATTCATTTTATGATAATAAATTGCAAATTTATAGGTAAATTATTTAATTTTAAGGCTTAGAAAATCCTCTATTTTTAACTTTGAAGGTTAAAGGTTTACTTAACCTAAATCCTTAAAGATAAAAGAAAATATTTGTACAGATAAATAGTCTAAACAAGGTAATGAAATTAAAAAAAAATAATTTTAGATGTTTTTCATTCATTATTAAAAATTAAAATTTCATTTGAGGTGAATATTAAAGTAGAAAATGTTAATCGAAGGTAGAAATATAAAGTTACTAAAGTTATAAGAATTAGAATAATTCTTAATCCGTAAGAATCATTAGAAATTAGGGTTTCGATTACTAATCATTTAGGTAAAAATCCTAAGAAAGGAGGTAGGCCCCCTAATGAAAAAAAAATTATTAGGAAAAGAAGCTTTAATAATTTATTAGAATTAAGACTAATAGAAATTTGAGAAGAAAGAAAGATATTTAGTTGTGAAAAAATTATAATAATAGAAATATTGATAGTTGAATAAATAGCAAAATAAATTCCTCATAAAGTTTTTATATTAAATAATCTTGCTAGTATTCAGGCAATGTGATTGATTGAAGAATAAGCTAAAATTTTTCGCAATCTAACTTGATTGAATCCTATTAATCTTCCAACTAATCTTCTAAAAATAATAACAATTGAATAGAATATAAAATTAATATTATACATTAATAAAATTATGGGAGCTAATTTTTGTCATGTAAAAATAATTAAATTATTTAGTCAATTTAATCCTTCAGATACTTCAGGGAATCAAGCATGAAAAGGGGCCGCTCCTAATTTAATAAAAATAGCAGAATTAAGAGTTATTATTATAGAATAATTTATATACTGTGGGAGAAAGTCAGATAAATTTAATCTTCTAATAATAGCAAATAAAATTAAAGAGGAAGCTAAAGCTTGTGTAGCAAAATATTTAATTATTGCTTCTGTTGGATATTGATTATTGGGAGATTTTATTAAGGGAATGATTCTCAATAAATTAATTTCTAATCCAATCCATATTCTAAATCATGAGTATGCTGAAATTGTAATTAAAGACCCGAGGATTAAAGTAGAAAAAAAGAGAATTTTATAAGATTTAAAAATTAAAAAGAAAAGGAGTAAAAACTTTATAAGTGAGGTATGAGCCCAATAGCTTTTTTAGCTTATCTTTTTATATTTTAGTATTAAATGTACATTAAATTTTGATTTTAAAAGAAGAGATCTTAAGTCTCTAAATATAATTCGGTTTACAGAGGTGGGGGGCACATGATTAATCCTATCAAGATTATCCTTTAATCAGGCACTCTATATAAATATATAATAATAGAAAATTCTATTATTATATTAATATTTTAATTAAGTTTAATTTTCAATAAACATGTTTAAAATTTTAATAGGGAATTATATTGCATTTAATGTCAATTTGGTTGAGCGAAAAATGACCAAATTTTGTCATTTTTTTTCATCGTTTTTTTGGCGATTTTTTTAGTAAGTTTTTGTTAATTAAATGTAATTAGAATAGTATAAGGTTATGTCCCTCCAGGAAAAACGTTATATTTTTTTCTTTAATAAATATTTAATGAATTAAAATAATATAAATATATATATATATAATAAATTTATTTTATAATATAAATGTATCTATATTAATTATCTATAATAATAATAATAATTTATTTAAAATACCATATTTATAAATTGTTAGTGTATTTAATCCATATATAAAGATAACTTAATATACCACATTTATGGGTATAGGATCGTTTACTAAGAAATTTAGAGAAATAATATAAAAATTTACTTATAATATTAAAATAAATTCTAAATCAAAAGAAATATAATATATATATATATATAAAATAAATCTTTAACAATTATTTTTAATAATATAATTATCTATTTAAAATTAAAAATTATAAACTTTAATATAAATAATTATATATATATAACTATTTATTATAAATATTAATAAATATAACTTTTATATATAGATAAATTAAAAAAAAAAAAAAAAAACTACTTAAATTAATTAACTATAAGCTTTTGTATAAGTAAAAATAAAAAATTATAAAATTTTTTATTTAAATTATTTTGTTAATTACTTTTATATTTTCATATAAAATAGAAGGGCGCAAAAAAGGGGGTTTAATTACATGTTTACAGAAAAAAAATATTCATAAAAGTTTTTTTCTTCAGGCTAAATTTAAAAAAAAAAAATAATTCGAAATTTTAAACAAAAATTGTTTTAAAAACACTAACGTTTTTTTTTGCAAAAAAAAATGAAAATGGCTTTGTTTTAAAAAACGAATTATTTTTAAAGAAATTTTAAAATTTTTGTTGTTTAGGGTTTCAATGGGCCTTTGAAATCAGGCTTATTTTTGTCAAAAAAAAAACGTATAATTTGATTTATTTACAAAAGCTTATAGTTAATTAATTTAAGTATAAATTTATTTATAAGGGATTACATATAAATTGAAAATTAATTTGGATTTTGATTGGTTTTAATTTGGTTTAGAATTTAATTAGGAAATTAGATTGAATTTTTAATAGGCCTTTAAGCTGTTAGAAATGTTTATAAGCCAAAAATTTAAATTAAGGTTATGGGAGACCTTGATTTTGAATTTTATATAGGCCTTTAAGCTGTTAGAAATGTTTATAAGCCAAAAATTTAAATTAAGGTTATGGGAGACCTTGATTTTGAATTTTAAATAGGCCTTTAAGCTGTTAGAAATGTTTATAAGCCAAAAATTTAAATTAAGGTTATGGGAGACCTTGATTTTGAATTTTATATAGGCCTTTAAGCTGTTAGAAATGTTTGTTAGCTAAAAATTTAAATTAAGGTTATGGGAGACCTTGATTTTGAATTTTAAATAGGCCTTTAAGCTGTTAGAAATGTTTATAAGCCAAAAATTTAAATTAAGGTTATGGGAGACCTTGATTTTGAATTTTATATAGGCCTTTAAGCTGTTAGAAATGTTTGTTAGCCAAAAATTTAAATTAAGGTTATGGGAGACCTTGATTTTGAATTTTACATAGGCCTTTAAGCTGTTAGAAATGTTTATAAGCTAAAAATTTAAATTAAGGTTATGGGAGACCTTGATTTTGAATTTTAAATAGGCCTTTAAGCTGTTAGAAATGTTTATAAGCCAAAAATTTAAATTAAGGTTATGGGAGACCTTGATTTTGAATTTTATATAGGCCTTTAAGCTGTTAGAAATGTTTGTTAGCTAAAAATTTAAATTAAGGTTATGGGAGACCTTGATTTTGAATTTTAAATAGGCCTTTAAGCTGTTAGAAATGTTTATAAGCCAAAAATTTAAATTAAGGTTATGGGAGACCTTGATTTTGAATTTTATATAGGCCTTTAAGCTGTTAGAAATGTTTGTTAGCCAAAAATTTAAATTAAGGTTATGGGAGACCTTGATTTTGAATTTTAAATAGGCCTTTAAGCTGTTAGAAATGTTTGTTAGCTAAAAATTTAAATTAAGGTTATGGGAGACCTTGATTTTGAATTTTAAATAGGCCTTTAAGCTGTTAGAAATGTTTATAAGCCAAAAATTTAAATTAAGGTTATGGGAGACCTTGATTTTGAATTTTATATAGGCCTTTAAGCTGTTAGAAATGTTTGTTAGCCAAAAATTTAAATTAAGGTTATGGGAGACCTTGATTTTAAATTTTAAATAGGCCTTTAAGCTGTTAGAAATGTTTATAAGCCAAAAATTTAAATTAAGGTTATGGGAGACCTTGATTTTGAATTTTATATAGGCCTTTAAGTTGTTAGAAATGTTTATAAGCCAAAAATTTAAATTAAGGTTATGGGAGACCTTGATTTTGAATTTTATATAGGCCTTTAAGCTGTTAGAAATGTTTTTTAGCTAAAAATTTAAATTAAGGTTATGGGAGACCTTGATTTTGAATTTTAAATAGGCCTTTAAGCTGTTAGAAATGTTTATAAGCCAAAAATTTAAATTAAGGTTATGGGAGACCTTGATTTTGAATTTTATATAGGCCTTTAAGCTGTTATAAATGTTTGTTAGCCAAAAATTTAAATTAAGGTTATGGGAGACCTTGATTTTGAATTTTAAATAGGCCTTTAAGCTGTTAGAAATGTTTGTTAGCTAAAAATTTAAATTAAGGTTATGGGAGACCTTGATTTTGAATTTTAAATAGGCCTTTAAGCTGTTAGAAATGTTTATAAGCCAAAAATTTAAATTAAGGTTATGGGAGACCTTGATTTTGAATTTTATATAGGCCTTTAAGCTGTGAGAAATGTTTGTTAGCCAAAAATTTAAATTAAGGTTATGGGAGACCTTGATTTTGAATTTTAAATAGGCCTTTAAGCTGTTAGAAATGTTTATAAGCCAAAAATTTAAATTAAGGTTATGGGAGACCTTGATTTTGAATTTTATATAGGCCTTTAAGTTGTTAGAAATGTTTATAAGCCAAAAATTTAAATTAAGGTTATGGGAGACCTTGATTTTGAATTTTTAATAGGCCTTTAAGCTGTTAGAAATGTTTATAAGCCAAAAATTTAAATTAAGGTTATGGGAGACCTTGATTTTGAATTTTATATAGGCCTTTAAGCTGTTAGAAATGTTTATAAGCCAAAAATTTAAATTAAGGTTATGGGAGACCTTGATTTTGAATTTTAAATAGGCCTTTAAGCTGTTAGAAATGTTTATAAGCCAAAAATTTAAATTAAGGTTATGGGAGACCTTGATTTTGAATTTTATATAGGCCTTTAAGCTGTTAGAAATGTTTGTTAGCTAAGAATTTAAATTAAGGTTATGGGAGACCTTGATTTTGAATTTTAAATAGGCCTTTAAGCTGTTAGAAATGTTTATAAGCCAAAAATTTAAATTAAGGTTATGGGAGACCTTGATTTTGAATTTTATATAGGCCTTTAAGCTGTTAGAAATGTTTGTTAGCCAAAAATTTAAATTAAGGTTATGGGAGATCTTGATTTTGATTTTTAAATAGGCCTTTAAGCTGTTAGAAATGTTTATAAGCCAAAAATTTAAATTAAGGTTATGGGAGACCTTGATTTTGAATTTTATATAGGCCTTTAAGCTGTTAGAAATGTTTGTTAGCTAAAAATTTAAATTAAGGTTATGGGAGACCTTGATTTTGAATTTTAAATAGGCCTTTAAGCTGTTAGAAATGTTTATAAGCCAAAAATTTAAATTAAGGTTATGGGAGACCTTGATTTTGAATTTTATATAGGCCTTTAGGCTGTTAGAAATGTTTGTTAGCTAAAAATTTAAATTAAGGTTATGGGAGACCTTGATTTTGAATTTTAAATAGGCCTTTAAGCTGTTAGAAATGTTTATAAGTCAAAAATTTAAATTAAGGTTATGGGAGACCTGGATTTTGAATTTTAAATAGGCCTTTAAGCTGTTAGAAATGTTTATAAGCCAAAAATTTAAATTAAGGTTATGGGAGATCTTGATTTTGATTTTTTGGTGTCATGATTTTGGTTATGTTATTTGGTAAATATATTAAAGCTAAATTTTTAATTAAATTTAGATGAAACTATAAATATTTAGTTTTTCAAATTATTATTTTAGTCTTTAAAGGGAGGAACGGTAATTATATGTTTATTAAGTTTAAAATATTTATAAAAATTTTATTTTGGTTTAGAAATTAGGTTTAAAATTTTATTATATATAAATTTTTTTAAATAATAATTATATAGTAATTAAAATTAATTATTTAATAGTTTAAGAATTAGAAATTTTTATTATTGTTAACAAAATTTGTGCCAGCAGTTGCGGTTATACAAATAGCAAAATTTAATTAATTTAATTAAAATTAAAGGAAATTGATTTATTAAAAAAATAAATTTGTTAGGTGGAATTTTTAATTTATTTTTGGTAAGTTTTTATATTGAAGTTTAGAAATTTTTGTTATAAACTAGGATTAGATACCCTATTATAAGAAATGTAATAAAAAGATTAGATTAGTATTAGTTAAGTTCTTGAAAATTAAAAATTTTGGCGGTATTTTAATCTATTCAGAGGAACCTGTTTAGTAAATGATAATCCACGATTTTATTTACTTTTTGTTTTAGCTTATATATCGTCGTAAAAAATATTTTATTAGAATTCTAACATTTAAAATTTTTAATAAAAATATAATTCAGATCAAGATATAGTTTATAAGAAAGATTAAATGGGTTACAATTAATTTATTAAAGGATTTATAATTTTAAATTGTAATGAATTTGGATTTGATAGTAATTTTAATAATTTATTAAAATGATTTAGTTCTAAAATATGTACATATCGCCCGTCGCTTTCATTTAATATGAAATAAGTCGTAACAAAGTAGGTTTACTGGAAGGTGAGTCTAGAATACAAATTAAAGTTTAAAAAATATTTTATTTACATTAAAAAGTTAATTGTTAAATCAATTTAATTTGAAAATTATATATTATTAAAAATTTAATTTTATTGTTATTAAAATAAGTATATTTTAGTTTTATTAAATTTATTGAAATAATTCTATTAATTATAGTGAAATAGTATTGTTAAAGAATTATTAAATTTTTTAATAAGAAAATTTAATTTGTTGTACCTTGTGTATCAGGGTTTATTAAATAAAAATTAAAAATTTAATATTCTCGAATTTAAAAGAGCTAAAAAGTTAAATTTGTTAATGTGGAAAAATTAAATGAAATTATTTTTTAGTAATGAAATGTTATTCGTTTTTAAATATATCTAGTTTTTAAAGAAATAAATTTAATTTAAAATATTATTAATATAGCTTTATTTATTTAATTTTATATTAGTAATAGAAAATATTTTTAGGGATGAGCTTAAAAATAAAATATTATTAGAATTTTGTAATTAAAATAATTTAGGATTAGAAATTTTCATAATTAAAAGTATGTTATAATTTAATTTAAAATTAAAGATTTATATATATATATATTCTATAATTTTTTTATTTAAATGTAGTTTAAAATTTATAAAAATTAGTAATAATGATAAAATTAGTATAATTAAATTTAAAAATAAAATAAATTTTTAGGTTATTATAAGGAATTCGGCAAAAATTTTTTCACCTGTTTAATAAAAACATGGCCTATTGAAAGTTAATTTTAGGTCTTACCTGCCCACTGAGAATTTAAATGGCCGCAGTATTTTGACTGTGCTAAGGTAGCATAATCATTAGTTTTTTAATTGAAAGCTAGTATGAAGGGTTTGATGAAAAAAAAACTGTCTTTTAATAATTAAATTAAAATTTTATTATTAAGTTAAAAAGCTTAAATTTTTTTAAAAGACGAGAAGACCCTATAGAGTTTTATTTTTTTATCTTATGTAATATTTAGAATTTACAATTATATATTTTATAGGAAATTTAATTGGGGTGATTGAAAAAATTAATAAACTTTTTTTATTTTTATTTATAAATTTATATATTTTTGATCCATAATAAATGATTATAAGATAAAATTACCTTAGGGATAACAGCGTAATTTTATTGGAGAGTTCAAATCGATAATAAAGATTGCGACCTCGATGTTGGATTAAAATTAAATTTTGGTGTAGCAGCTAAAAGATTAAGTCTGTTCGACTTTAAAAATTTTACATGATCTGAGTTTAAACCGGTGTAAGCCGTGTAAGGTTTCTATCTTTAAATAGTTAATATATTTTAGTACGAAAGGATTTAATATAAATAAAATTTATTTATTTTTGAATAAGATTATTATTTTGGCAGAATAGTGCGTTAGATTTAGAATTTAAATATATAGGTTTCTATAAATAATACTTGATTTTTTTAGATTTAATTTTAATATTTTTATCTACTTTTATTTTAATTATTAGAGTTTTAATTGGGATTGCTTTTTTAACTTTAATAGAACGAAAAATTTTAGGTTATATTCAAATTCGTAAAGGTCCTAATAAAGTTAGTTTTATAGGAATTTTACAACCATTTAGAGATGCGATTAAACTTTTAGTTAAGGAGCAAAATTTACCTTTATTATCAAATTTAAGATTGTTTTACATTTGTCCAATAGTAAATCTTTTTTTATCTTTATTATTATGATTTTGTATACCTTTATTTTCTAGCCATTTAAGATTTAACTATTCAATTTTATTTTTTTTGAGAATTTCAAGGGTAAATGTTTATACAATTATATTAGCAGGCTGGTCTTCTAATTCTAATTATTCTTTATTAGGGTGTATTCGAAGAGTTGCTCAAACTATTTCTTATGAAGTTAGCTTATCTTTAATTATATTATCTTATTTATTTTTAATTTTAAGATTAAATTTATTAGATTTTTTAAAGTTTCAAGAATATATTTGATTTATTTATTTAATATTGCCCCTTTGTTTTATATGGATTGTAAGAAGTTTAGCTGAGACAAATCGTACCCCTTTTGATTTTGCTGAGGGAGAATCAGAATTAGTTTCAGGGTTTAATGTTGAGTATAGGAGGGGTGGTTTTGTAATGTTATTTTTAGCAGAATATAGAAATATCTTATTTATAAGAATATTATGTGTAATTTTATTTTTAGGAGCTAATTTATTTAGTTTTATATTTTTTATTAAGTTAGTAGGTTTATCTTTTTTCTGAGTTTGGGTTCGTGGTACTTTACCACGATATCGTTATGATAAGTTAATATATTTAGCATGAAAAGGTTATTTGCCTGTTGCTTTAAATTATTTAATTTTTTTTTATAGGATAAAAATGTTTATTTTTATCCTATTTATTTAGTTAATTATTTTTAGTACAAGTTAATAGAGAATTTTTATCTCTTTTTTATATTTTCAAAATATAGACTTAAATCAAGTTCATTAACCATTTAAAAATAATTTTATCTCATATTTTAGTAATTATTGGATTTATAATAAAATATAAAAAATAAATGATGGTTAAAATTTGTCCTAATAAGATATAAGGATCTTCAACTGGTCGAGCTCCAATTCATGTAAGTAAAATAATTGTAGAAAATAATGATCAAAATATTAATTTATTAATTGGATAAAAGTTATTTCTTAAAAATTTTTTTTCGTTTGTAAATGGTAGAATATAAAGAATTGCAATTGATATAACAAGAGCAATTACCCCACCAAGTTTATTGGGAATTGATCGTAAGATTGCATAGGCAAATAAAAAATATCATTCTGGTTGAATGTGTACTGGAGTTACTAAAGGATTAGCAGGAATAAAATTGTCAGGGTCTCCTAATAAATATGGATTAAAAAGAGTTAAGAAAGTTAATAAGAATAAAACAATTAATCTTCTTAATAAATCTTTAAAAATAAAATATGGGTGGAATGGAATTTTATCTAAATTTGACTGAGTTCCTAAGGGATTGTTTGATCCTGTTTGATGTAAAAATATTAGGTGAATAATTATTATTGCTAAAATAATAAATGGTAAAATAAAATGAAAGGTAAAAAATCGATTTAATGTTGCATTATCAACAGCAAATCCTCCTCAAATTCATTGAACCAGAATTGTTCCTAAATATGGGATTGCCGATATTAAGTTTGTAATAACAGTAGCACCTCAAAATGATATCTGTCCTCAGGGTAGAACATATCCTAAAAATGCTGTTGCTATTGTTAAAAAAAAAATAGTTACACCAATTATTCAAGTTTCTAAAAGTTTATAAGATCTATAGTAAATCCCTCGTCCAATATGAATATAAATACAAATAAAAAAGAATGAGGCTCCATTAGCATGTAAGGTTCGTAATAATCATCCATAATTTACATCTCGACAAATGTGGATTACTCTATCAAATGCTAAAGATACATTTGGGCAATAGTGTATAGCTAGGAATAATCCTGTTAAGATTTGTACAATTAAACATAATCCTAGTAGAGATCCGAAATTTCATATTGTAGAAATATTTCTTGGGGCGGGGAATGTAATAAGGGAATTATTAATAATTTTAATTAGTGGAGAAGTTTTTCGAATTGGTATTTTCATTAAAATTTTTGACGTAGTGGTCCGTAAGAAAAGTGAATAATTTTTATTACAGCAATTAATGTAATAAATAAGTAAATAATTATCATTATAAAAATTAAATTATTAGGGTAATTTAAATATTTTAGTATTGACGTTTGAAAAAACTTTTGTAAAAAAAAATTTTTTATTTCTTGAATTTGGGCTATATCAAAATATAAAAAATTTATTAAATAAATAATAAAAATACTAAGAATTGTTAATAATATAAAAATTCTAATTATATTATTAAATTTAAATTTTTCATTAGAGGCAATTCTTGTTATATAGATAAATAAGATTAATAATCCTCCAATTATAATAAGAAAAATTATATATGAATATCAAAAATTTAGATTTAAAAGTCCTGAAAGTAATGCAATTAAAATAGTTTGAATTAATAGAATACATCCATTTGTTAGTGGATGAGAAATAAATAAAAATATGAAGTTGCATATTAAAATTAATATAATTATATCAGATATTAGTTTAATTAAAATATTAATTTTGGAGATTAATGATGAAAAATTTTTTATATCTGAAGTTTTAAAAGAGTAATCTTAAAGATGATTTACAAAATCATTATTTTTATTTAAATTATTAAAACTATAATGTTAATATATTTTCAAATTATTTTATTTTTAACAGGTATTTATATATTTGTAATAAACCGTAAACATTTACTTTTAATATTATTAAGATTAGAATATTTGGTAGTAGTCTTGTTTCTAAATCTTTTTTTTTATTTAAGAATTTTAGAAAATGATTATTTTTTTAGTATAATTTTTTTAGCAATAAGAGTTTGTGAGAGTGTATTAGGTTTATCAATTTTGATTATTATAGTTCGAGTTCACGGTAATGATTATATTATAACATTTTCTAATTTATGATAAAATTTTTAATTAGATTAATTATATTGATTCCTTTAGTTTATTATATTGAATATTGATTTTTTCAATGATTATTTTTAATTTTTAGATTTATTTTTATATTTAGGTATTTTAGTAGTTTAATTTATTCTCAGATTAGAATAAATTTTGGGTTAGATTTAATATCTTTTAGATTAGTATTATTAAGTTTTTGAATTTGTTCTTTAATAATTATGGCTAGAGCTAAAATATTAAAAGATACTTATCAAAAATTTTTTTTATTGATAATAGTAGTTTTAATAATTAGATTGTTTTTAACTTTTGTATCATTAAACTTATTTATTTTTTATTTGTTTTTTGAAGTTAGTTTAATTCCTACATTAATTTTAATTATTGGATGAGGCTATCAACCAGAACGTTTAGAAGCAGGCATTTATTTATTGTTTTATACATTATTGATATCATTACCAATATTAGTGATGGTATTTTTTATTTATAATAATCAAAATTCTTTAAATTTTTTAAGTTTAAAATTACTTACGTTGAATTTTGGCTTTATATTTATTTGTTTCAATATAGTTTTTTTAGTAAAAATTCCTATATTTTTTTTTCATTTATGATTACCAAAGGCTCATGTAGAAGCACCAATTTCTGGTTCTATAATTTTAGCTGGAATTATATTGAAACTAGGGGGTTATGGGTTTTTACGAACAATTTATATATTTAAAAGTCATCTTTTAACATTAAATACTTGATTTATTTCATTATCTTTGATAGGTGGAAGAATAGTTTCTTTAATTTGTATTCGACAAAGAGATATAAAATCATTAATTGCTTATTCTTCTGTGTCACATATAAGATTAGTTTTAAGAGGTTTACTAACTTTAAATTATTTAGGTATTTTAGGATCTTTATTGATAATACTAGCTCATGGGTTATGTTCATCAGGTTTATTTTGTTTAGTAAATTTAATATATGAGCGAACTCATAGTCGTAGAATTTATTTAAATAAAGGTTTACTAAATTTAATTCCTTCATTTAGTTTATGATGATTTTTATTATTATCTTCTAATATGGCAAGACCTCCATCATTAAATTTAGTTAGAGAAATTATTTTAATTAATTCTTTAGTTGGGTTTTCTTTTTTTAATATATTTACTTTATCATTAATATCTTTTTTTGGAGCGGCTTATTCATTATTTCTATATTCTTATACTCAACATGGCAGGTATTATAGGGGCTTGTTTACTTATTTAAATTGTTCAATACGAGAATTTTTACTATTATTTATACATTGATTTCCTTTAAATATATTATTTTTAAAGTTAGAAATTTTAACTAAATGATTATATTTAGATAGTTTAATAAAAATATTGATTTGTGGTGTCAAAGTTATAAATTTATTCTAAATTATTTGTTATATTTTTAGATTTATATTTTTAATTTTAAGGTTAATTATATTTGGACTATCTTTTGTATTTTTAATAAATGATATAGTAAATTTAATTGAAATTTGAGGATTAACTTTAAATTCTACAAATTTTGTTTATATTATTTTATTAGATTGAATATCTTTATTATTTATATCAGTAGTAATATTTATTTCTTCTATAGTAATTTTTTATAGTGAAGAGTATATAATAGGAGATTTAACAAAAAATCGATTTATTTTGATAGTAGTAATATTTGTTTTTTCTATAATATTTATAATTTTATCTCCAAATTTAATTAGAATTTTACTTGGTTGAGATGGGTTAGGATTAGTTTCATATTGTTTAGTAATTTATTATCAAAATGTAAAAAGGTATAATGCAGGTATATTAACTGCTTTATCTAATCGAATTGGAGATGTAGCTTTTTTAATAGCTATTGCTTGAATAATAAATTTTGGGAGATGAAGATTTATTTATTATTTAGATTTTCTTTATAATGATGAAACTATAATATTAATTAGGGGTTTAATAATTTTAGCTGCAATAACTAAAAGAGCTCAAATACCCTTTTCTTCATGGTTGCCTGCAGCTATAGCTGCTCCAACTCCAGTTTCTTCTTTAGTTCATTCATCAACTTTAGTTACAGCAGGGGTATATTTGTTGATTCGGTTTAGAAATTGTCTAAGTTTTATACATTTGTATTTTTTATTATTTATTGCTTCTTTAACAATATTTATGTCGGGATTGGGGGCTAATTTTGAATATGATTTAAAAAAAATTATTGCTTTATCTACTTTAAGGCAGCTTGGGCTAATGTTGAGTATTTTGGCTTTAGGAGAGTCAAAGTTGGCCTTTTTTCATTTAATTACACATGCCTTATTCAAAGCTTTATTATTTATATGTGCGGGTAATATAATTCATAGATTAGGAAATTGTCAAGATATTCGATTTATAGGAGGTTTAGTTAATCATTTACCTTTAACTTGTATTTATATAAATATTTGTAATTGGTCTTTATGTGGGATTCCTTTTATGTCAGGGTTTTATTCTAAAGACTTAATTGTAGAAGTTATATCAATATCAGTATTAAATGTTTATATTTATTTAATTTTTTATATTTCTATTGGATTAACAGTAGCTTATAGATTTCGTCTTTCTTATTACAGTTTAATTGGATCATTTAATTTTTTATCTTTAAATATAATTAAAGAGTCTAGATTAATTATATTAAAAGGAATAAGGGGATTAATTTTATTAGTAGTTTTTATAGGGAGATGTTTTAATTGAATATTATATTCAACTCCTGTATTAATTATTTTACCTTTTTATATAAAAATTATAACATTATTGATAGTTTTAATTGAAATAGTATTAGGTTTGGAATTTTCTAAATTTAATTTAACTTATAAAATAAATTTTTTTAATTTAACTTTTATAAGGTTTTTAGGATTAATATGAAATATACCAATAATTTCTACTTTAGGTGTTAATTTAAATTTTCTAAAAACAGGTAAAGTATATATTAAGACTTTTGATCAAGGATGAATTGAGTATTATGGTAGAAAATCTTTATTTGTTTTATTAAAAAAAATATTAAATATTCAAATTATTTCTATAAATCATTTAAAAATTTTTATAATATTATTATTTATTTGATTTATATTTTTATTATTATTAATTTATCTAAATAGCTTAATTTAGAGCATAATATTGAAGATATTAAGGTAGTTTTAACTTTTAGATAGTTATTTATAAGATAAAATCTAATTTTACATTGAAATTGTAATGTTTTTATTAAACTATATAAATTTATAGAAGTAAAAACGTATTTCAACGCTTAAAAAGTAAGTTAGAAGCTTGTTTTTGAATTCCTTACTTCTTTAATTGGGAAAATCCATTTTTATCATTAACAGTGATATACCTCTAATTTGGTTTCAATTAAAAATAAGGATTATAAATCAAATTTTTAGGTCGAAACTAAATGCAAATTTTTTTGCTTCTTATTTATAAGATAAATTGAAATTCAATACTTTTTAAATGCAACTTAAATGTTATAATTAACTATTATCCTATTTTTGTCAAGTTAAAGCTCCTTGATTTCATTCATGATAAATTCCAATTAAAAGAATAACAACAAAAATTAAAGTAATTAAACTATAATTAACTAAATTAGTAAATTTTAATGTTAAAATTAAAGGAAATAAGAGAGTAATTTCTACATCAAAAATTAGAAAAATAACAGTAATAAGAAAAAAGTGTAATGAAAAAGGTAATCGGGAAGAAGTTTTAGGGTCAAACCCACATTCGAATGGTCTATTTTTTTCACGGTCATAAAAACTTTTTTTAGAAATTAAATTTAACAGTATTAAGATAATTATAATGGATAATTTAAAGATTAAAAATATTACTTATACTAAAAATTTAGATTTTTTAATTGGAAGTTAAATATAATTATTTATATTATATAAGTAATTAATTACCTCATCAGTAAATAGAAATATAAAGGAAAAGTCAAACAACATCAACAAAATGTCAGTATCAGGCAGCTGCTTCAAATCCAAAGTGGTGTCAGTATGAAAAGTGATTAAAAAAATGTCGAATTAAACAAACCCAAAGAAATGTTGAACCAATTAATACATGTATTCCATGAAATCCAGTTGCTATAAAAAAAGATGAACCATAAACAGAATCTGCAATAGAAAATGGAGCTTCTAAATATTCATATCCTTGAAGAATGGAAAAATAAATTCCTAAAAGTACTGTAAGGATTAATCCTTGAAGTGATTGGTTGTAATTATTTTCTATTAATCTATGATGGGCTCAAGTTACTGTAAGACCTGATGTAAGTAAAATAAGGGTGTTTAATAGAGGAATTTCTGAAGGATTAAATGTAATAATTCCTTTTGGGGGTCATTGTAGCCCAATTTCAATAGAAGGAGATAAAGATCTGTGAAAGAATCCTCAAAAAAATGAAAAGAAAAAAAGAATTTCAGAAGTAATAAAAAGAATTATTCCTCATCGTATTCCATTAGTAACTAATAAAGTATGTAATCCTTGATAAGTTCTCTCTCGAGTAACATCACGTCATCATTGAAATATAATTAATCTTGTAGCTAGTAATCCAATAATAAGTAATGTATTTTTATAAAGATGAAATCATTGAATTAATCCTATTATTGTTGTTATAGCTCTAACAGCTCCTAAGATTGGTCAGGGCCTAATATCTACTAAGTGGTAAGGGTGATTTTTATGTATTGACATAAGTTTCTCTAGAATATAAAGTTCTTAAAACTGCAAATACATATGATTGAATAATTGCTACTGCTGATTCAAGAGTTAATAGTAAAATTTGTGTAATAATTAAAATATTAATAGTTAAAATTGATAAGAAATTACCAGTTTGTCCTAATAAAGTTAAAAGAAGATGACCTGCAATTATGTTAGCAGAAAGTCGAATTATTAGAGTTCCAGGTCGAATAATATTTCTAATAGTTTCAATACATACTATAAAAGGTATCAAAATAGCGGGGGTTCCTTGTGGAACTAAATGAGCTAATATATATTTAGTATTTATAAATCAGCCAAAAATTATAAATCTAGTTCAGGTAGGCAGAGCTAATCTTAATGTTATAGATATATGACTTGTTCTAGTAAAAATATATGGAAATAAACCTAAAAAATTATTAATTAGGATAAAAGAAAATAATGTAATAAAAATTAAGGTTCTTCCTTTGTTTTTATTATTAATTCCAATTAGTATTTTAAATTCTTGATGTAAAGTTAAAAAGATTTTTATTCATAAAATTTGAATACGGGAAGGAGAACTTCAAAAAAAAGATGGAATAAGTAAGAAAATAATAATTGTCCTTAATCAATTAATGGAAAGTCTAAAATTTGAGGTTGGATCAAAAGAAGAAAAAAGATTTATTATCATTTTCAGTTAAAATTAAGTTTTTTAATTTTTAATCTATTTTTAGATTTATTAATTAAAAAAGAGAAATAAATAAAATTATTTACTAAAAAGTAAGTTAGATTAAAAAATATAAATAGTAATATTCAGTTTAATGGTATTATTTGTGGGATAGAAAATTATTTTTAAAATTATTTTAATTTGACAAATTAATGTTATGTATTAACTAAATTTTCCATTAGAAATAATCGTTAACTTATTATATAATGGTTTAAAATTCCATTGCAAACTTTCTGCCATCTAATGAATTTAATTTAGAAATTCAGTTAATAAAATATTTTGGTGAAATCCTTTCAATAACAATTGGTATAAAGCTATGATTAGCCCCACAAATTTCAGAACATTGTCCAAAAAATAATCCTGATCGATTAATATAAAATCTTATTTGGTTTAAACGTCCAGGAGTTGCATCGACTTTAATCCCTAGAGATGGAATAGTCCATGAGTGGATTACATCTATTGCAGTAATTAGTATTCGAATATTAGTTTCATAAGGGATAGTTATTCGATTATCTACATCTAGTAGGCGAAAATTAAATTTTTCCAAATCTGTAGTTGGAATTATGTAGGAGTCAAATTCAATATTTATAAAATCTGAATATTCATAGGATCAGTATCATTGGTGACCAATAGTTTTAATTGAAATTATTGGATTGTTAATTTCATCTAAAATATAAATTAATCTTAGTCTTGGAATTGCAATAAAAATTAAAGTAATTGAAGGTAGAATTGTTCAAATAATTTCAATTATTTGCCCTTCTAATAATATTCGATGAGAAAATTTATTAAAAAATAGTGAAATTAGTAATTGTCCAACTAATATAGTGATAATGACTAAAATAAGTAGGGTATGATCATGAAAGTAGACTAATTGTTCTATTAATGGAGAAGCTCTGTCTTGAAGTGTAATATTTTTTCAAGTTGAAATTTCTAAAAAAAGAAAATCTTTATTTTCGGGGTTTAAATCCGATGCACTATTCTGCCATATTAGAAATTTGTTAATTGTGGCAGTTCAGAGTATGAGTGTTCAGCTGGGGGATTAAATTGAAGTCATTCAATTGATGAAGATATTCTTAATGGGCAAATTCTTTTTCGTTGTACAGAAAATGCTTCTCAGAAAATAAATAATAAATATAAAACTCCAATTAATGAAATAAGTCTTCCAATTGAAGAAACAATATTTCAGAGTAAATA